>OY992897.1:30610153-30645153 GCA_963921405.1 Cepaea hortensis
TTACACCGTGCCAAATGTCAAGGTAAATGGTCATAGACTAAGTGTTGTGGACAAATTCACTTATCTTGGCAGCACCGTGTCACAAGCTGCCACAATTGATGACAAAGTTAATGCAAGAATCTCCAAGACCAGTATGGCCTTTGGCAGAGTGTACAAGAATATTTGGGACATAAATGGAATAAGCCTGCAAACAACGCTGAAAGTCTACAAAGCAGTTGTACTATCCACACTGTTATATGCTTGTGAAACCTGGATTGTTTAACAGCGACACGCTAGGAAATTAAACCACTTCCACACAGTCTGCCTTAGGAAGCTATTGAAGATTAAATGGCAAGAAAAGATCCCAGACACTGAAGTTCTAGAAAGAGCGTCCATGCCCAGTATCCACACTCTACTAATGAAGAATCAGATTCGCTGAGCTGGTCACTTAACTCGCATGCCAGATCATAAGCTCCCTAAACGAATTTTTTACGACGAGCTGCGTTGTGGTAAACGCTTCCAAGGCGGCCCGAGAAAACGCTTTAAAGACATCTAAAAATCTCACTGAAAGCTTGTGAAATTCATCTTGACATCTGGGAGACTGCTGCCAAAGACCGAAATGCGTAGCGTACATCATTACGCAAGGGTGCAGTCACTTGTGAAGCAACCAGGACTGCAAGAGCTGTGAAGAAAAGGCTGAACAGAAAAATCAACTGCAAGAGATCCTCCTCCTGGAACGTCAAGCATTCTTTGCCCACATTGTCAATGAATATTTCGAGCCAAAATAGACCTTATCAACCATCTTAGAACTCATGGCTCCATACTTTCAACCCCACTGGATTAAATGAATGGTCATCATCATTCTTGATGGACAAACAACAACAATATTCATGCGAAATATACCGATAATAAGTATACCTATGAAACGAGTTAAAGAATTAAATTGTTTTAGGAAGAATGATCACAGAAGTTGGCAGAGTAGTCAGAGACATTGAAATCAGATGTCAAAAAGCAAGTGCGCTTATATAGCAGTTATCACCCATATTAAAACATCCAAATATATTGTCACCCATACTGAATCATCCAAATATACATTTGTATTAGCAGCAGCAGTAGCAGTAGCAGCACTAGTATCAGCAGCAATAGTAGCAGCAACAGTAACCGTAGTAGCAGCACCACTAACAGCAGTAGTATCAGCAGTATTAGTAGCAGTCGTTGTAGTAACAGCAGCAGTAGCAGTATTAGCGGCAGCAGCAGTAGTAGCAGCAGTAGTATCAGCAGCAGCAGTAGTAGTAGCAGCAGTAGTAGCAGCAGCAGCAGTAGTAGTAGTAGTAGTAGTAGCAGCAGCAGCAGCAGCAGTAGTAGTAGTAGTAGTAGTAATAGTAGTAGTAGTAGTAGTAGTAGTAGTAGTAGTAGTAGTAGTAGTAGTAGTAGTAGTAGTAGTAGTAGTAGTAGTAGTAGTAGTAGTAGTAGTAGTAGTAGTAGTAGTAGTAACAGCAGCAGTAGCAGCAGTAGTAGCAGCAGCAGCACGACTCTCCAATCTCTTCAATCATGTGATATTTTGATGAAGCTCATGTTGCTGATATTATTATTATTATCACTATTTGTTGTTCAGCTCTTAAGCATTCCACATACACGATTCTGTGCCTCATTCCACATACATATTTCTTTGTCTCATACCACATACATCTTTCCTTTGTCTCATTCCACATACTTCTTTCTTTGTCTAATTCCACATACATCTTTCTCTGTCTCATTCCACATACATCTTTCTCTGTCTTATTCCACAAACACCTTTCTCTGTCTCATACCACATACATCTTTTCTTTGTCTCATTCCACACACTTCTTTCTTTGTCTACTTCCACATACATCGTTCTCGGTCTCATTCCACATACATCTTTCTGTGCCTCATTCCACATATATTTTTGTCTTATTACACATACACATTTCTTTGTCTCATTCCACACACATCTTTCTCTGTCTTATTCCACAAACACCTGTCTCTGTCTCCCCATACTTTACTTCCCTGGTGTCTCCCTACTTAAGCCTGACTTGTGTATATGCATTTCTATCAGTCTCTCTGCCTGCCTCTTTCTCGCTCTTTGTGTCTCATTCTTATCGCACCTTATAACAATGGGGTTTCTTCTTCTTCTTTTGCGTTCACCCGGAGAGTTTTTTCAGACGTGATTGCGTTGTCCCTATTTACAGCAGAGCTGCGTTCTTGCGCCGTTAGGCCGACATATCCGACTTCTGCTGGCATTTGTTGATCGGGTTAACCCACCCGGAAAATGGGGTTTAATAGGCAAGATGATTGACTTCATTGCACTGGGTTTCATCCCACATGGCTCGGTCTCTATTCTGCAGGACGACCTGCCGAAAGTACCGTACGAAGCATCAACTCCTTAGCTCCAGCGACGGTCCCCAGGAAGTCTCCGAGAACATTGCACTCAAGAACCGAATATTATAGCGTGGAATCGAACCCACAACAACAGGGGCGCGAGTGAGGCTGCGTAACCCCTTCGCTCCCTCGCCTTATATTGCTATATATCTCTCCCTTCTCCTTCCCACTCTTTTTGACTCTCACTCTTTCTTTCTCGTTCTTCTTGTCTATCCTCAGGTCACCAATTCTTCATTGTTGTTAGTTTAACTTTGTTCCTTCTGTATTTCTGTGTGTAGATTTGTCTGTGGTGTCGTTAGCCGCTACACGCTGTGGGATTTACTGAGGAGGAGATCCGAGCACTTATGGACTAAATGTTTCGATGTGCAATGAGAATGATCTGTCGACTAACTGACTGACTGACTAACTACCGAACGACCGAACGACCGTACGACCGAACCAACGAACCAATGAACGAACGAACGAACGAACGAACGAACGAACCAACCAACCAACCACCCACCCACCCAAGCAAGCAAGCAAGCAAGCAAGCAAGGAAGGAAGGAAGGAAGGAAGGAAGGAAGGAAGGAAGGAAGGAAGGAAGGAAGGAAGGAAGGAAGGAAGGAAGGAAGGAAGGAAGGAACGAACGAACGAACAAACGAACGAACGAACGAACGAACGAACTAACTAGATGTTTCTGGCTGGCCATGTGGTGAAGGGGTTACAAACTCAGTTCGTAATCCTTTTTATTGCTTTCGAAACACAGCTGCGGGCGATTTGGAATCAGACCACCTTGTGTTGGTTTAATTAAATGCATTGGTATTACTACCAGTCGTTCAGAAAGCATTGACAAACTACTGAACATAAACTTACCTATAGCAAGCAGCCAAAAAATGCTTGGGTTGACTGCGACATAGGAACGTTCCCCCTTCAACTCTATCCCCCTCTTTCCTGTCTCTTTCCCTCTATCCGTCTCTATTTCTCCGTCAGCGCCTGTCCGATCATCAAACCTCTTCTACAGCCATCTTCCTACGCATCTAATTGTTTTTTTTTTTTCCCATTCGCCTTCTGATTCTGTTTATCTTTTAATCGGTCTGCATGCCAGTCTATTCACCCATCCATCAATCTGTCTCTCCCATCCATCTAATCCCCATTCAGGCATCTTTCAAACCAAACGTAAAATTCTCAATAGTATAAACAAACCATAATTTCACCACGATTTACTCGCCACTCGCACTATCGCATTCGATTTCGCCATCTTTGTCTGCCGACTTGCCAGTTAATCCCGCCTCTATTTATTCCATTTCAGAGTCCTTTAGACTTGCTCAGCGAAATGAGCTTTATGCAGTCAAATTCGCGTGGTGCAAGATATGGCCATTTGGCTTACAATGGCTAGATTTCGCTGGCTTAAATGGGTTTTTCTTATAGTCCAAGTCGAGGGGCGTTGGTGATCATGTCTGTCCACAGACTTCTGTCTTGTCTACTGCCAATCTTCTTATAGTCCGTTCCGTGGGGTGTTGGTAATCAAGTCTGTCCACAGCCTTCTGTCTCGTGTACTAAATTAATCAATCAGTTGCCGTCTCTACAATGAAGATTTTCTGCAACGGTTCTCCAACTCTGTCTCTCGCCCTGACTGAAAATTCTGTCAGATTGCTGTCCATTCATCGCTTGTATCTTTGTCTACCTCTACAAATCGATGTCATCTTTGCTCAAATGTAGTCCCGCAAGTAGTACGTTAAGATGCGTTTGATGTGTGTTTTTGAGTACGAACACTAACTGTCTTGGCATTTTCGCTTGGAAAAGTCTTTATGATACACCTTCATTTTATAAAATTTACATTATTGGTATATGCATGCATTATCCGTGCATTTATTCTTAGCTATGTGATACAAATGCTGTACTAAACTTACTTAAATATAGTGTACTTCTTGGGTGTCACATTCCGTGTGTTAGTAGTGTTTTCATTTTATTGTTGTTGCGTGAGAAAGTGTTTCTTGCAGCTCACTGAAATAATATTTCATTTATTTTGGTATATTGTGGCAGCTGGAAGAATTATCAAGCAAACGTTACTTCAAGACAGACCAACCGACCGACCGACCAACTGATCGACATACCGACAGACATACAGACAAGCAGACAAATAGATCGACAGACAAACAGACAGACGAACAGACAGATCGACAGACAGATCAACCGAGTGACCAAGCTACCGATAGAGAGACACACATACATGTAGACAAAAATACCGACAGATGCACAGAGAAAGAGAGAGACAAACGGACAGACTAGCAATACTTACCGAAGTGCGGGAGCTGAGATCCACACCTGCCCTGGCAGAAGAGGCTGTGGGAACGACAGTTTGACCGAGTATGTGTTCGTCAATGTGCAGAAGTATTACAAATGGCAGATCCAGTCTGCAACATAAATGACAGAAACCGTAACTAATAAAACATTCGTAAAATAACACTATAGATGCCACATTTTTATTTTATTTTATTTTATTGTATTTTATTTTATTTTGCAAACGCATTAGATGATATAGTTTCTTTTTGTTTTATTATTGTTGCCTATCACTCTCCTTTTTTATTTTTGTTTTAAAAAATACATGCAGTTAAGCGTCGTGGGGAGGAATAATTGGAGTTTCAGCGCCTGTGACTAACTCTTCCTTCAATCTCCTCCAAATGTTCGTGAGTAGTACTATCTAGTTAGTTGTAAATCCTTTACAGGACATCGCAGTCAACCCCAGCATATCTAGCTGTTTCTGATTTCTAGGCAAGTTTACGTTCAGTAGTTTGCCATTGCTTTCTGAACGATTCCCTACTGGATTGCTAGACCCACCATAGGTTCCAAACCTGCTTTTGTACGGACCGTGTTTCCCCGAAAATAAGACCGGGTCTTATACAATTTTAGCTTTAAAAATACACTAGTGCTTATTTTTGGGGGATGTCTCATACTTTTTTTTTTTTTCAGATGCAAAATTCTACATTTATTCATGTACACAATTTTACATTTATTTAAATACAGTCGTGTCATCTTCTTATTTAGCACGAGTTCAAGAACTATTGCTCGAGAATTATGGAGGAAATTGAAAGAAAAACGCAGCTCTATCATCAGCGTTCATGCCGGAAACTACACACCGAAGCGACACAACAAGCGACTAACGACGACAACTGCTAAATTTCGACATACTTCAAATAAAAAGGAGATTTTTGCAACTTGGAATGTTACAGGTCTAGGATATAAGGAACCAGCTCTCGTAGAGTTCATGAAACAATCAAATATTCAATTATTAGGACTCGCAGATACTAGGAAAAAGGGGCAGAACACGAAACAAACACATGAAGGTTACGTCCTTATATGGAGTGGCGTCGATCAGCGAGCTACAGCTAAATATGGAGTGGGTTTTCTGTTGCATCCAGACAAAGCGAAAGCTATTATCAACACTAAATTTATATCAGAAAGGATAATACTAGTACAAATCAAAGAAGTAAATAGAACAACAACTTTTATATAAACATACGCCCCATGTAATGACACTTACAGCGACGAAGACAAAGACGAATATTTTGATAAACTTGCAGACACGTTAAATAATGTCAAGGAGACAGATGAACTAGTTGTGATGGGTGATTTTAACGGACGAATAGGCACACGAAGAACACCGTGGGAGGATTGCATGGGGCCATTCAGCGACACAGAGACTGATTGTAACAGCAATGGTCAACATCTACTCAACATATGTTCGGAACATGGACTAATAATAGCAAATAGTTTTTTTCAACATCGTCGTAGCCACACCAAAACCTGGTATAAATGGAATGACTTAGACCAAGCATCTCAAATTGACTATATTCTAATTAGGAAATCAGACAGAAGGCTACTATTAGATTCAAGAGCACTCCCAAATACAGATGTTGATACTGATCACAAACCAGTCATAATTAAAAAGATTTCACCACACAGGAAAATAAGAAACAAAAAGGTAACAACACATGTCATCAATTATAGGAGGCTGCAGGAAAATACGGTTAAAGACGAATTCAATCAAGAAATCCAAAACCTACATAAGAACATCCCTGATGACCACTCAAGCGTAGATAAGGAATGGACATATTTCAAGGCTGCCATGCTCGACACACTGAAAAATAAATGTGGAACAAAGAAAGTAGGGCAGGACAAAAGATTAAGAACAGCCTGGTGGAACAACGAAGTTAAAGATAGCATACTCAAAAAGAAGGTAGCATTCAAAAAGTGGATCACAACTAAATCTGAACAGGACTATATTACTTATAGAATAGCACGACGTGATGTCAAACGAACAATTAGAGCATCTAGAGATGAATCCTGGAGAATATACGGTGAACAGATGGCAACCCTTAGCAAAGACTGCCCAAGAGAATTTTATAAACGTGTCACCACAATGAGAAACAGAGATGCATCTTACAACCCAACCACCATCATAAACAGCAAAAGAGGTATACCGATATTTAATCCACAACAAAGACTAGCAAGGTGGGCAGAATATTTTCAAGAACTACTTAACCCCACACATAACATAGAAAACCTCACTTTTGTGCCTAAATGCCAGGGACAGCAAGAACCAAATTTCATACCTGCAGAAGTCAAAGCAGTTATACAGAAAAGTCCTAAAAACAAATCACCAGGTCCAGATGGAATAACCATAGAAGCTATTCAGGCCTGTGGGGAAACAGGAGTTAAATGGCTAACAAGACTTTTTAATATAGCATGGGAAGAAAGAAAAGTCCCAGATGATTGGCAACAGGCAATAATAGTACCAATATGGAAAAAGAAAGGCAATATGAGAGAGTGCGAAACATACAGAGGTATATCACTCCTGAGCCATATAGGGAAAATGTATGCAAAACGTTTAGAACAAAGAGCTAGACCAATAGTTGAACAACAGTTAAGCAAAGCACAAATCGGTTTTCGGAAAGGTAAAAGTTGCACTGATGCATTATTTACACTTAGACAAATTTGTGAAAAAAACTATCGAATATAGTATTGTGTTTGTGGATCAGGAAAAGGCTTTCGATAGAGTAGACAGATACAAATTATGGACCATTCTTGAAGACTATGGGATAGAAGGGCAACTGCTAGAAAACATCATAGCCATGTACCACTCGAGCCAAAGTGCAGTAAGAACACAAGAAGGTATATCAGATATGTTCACAGTCAATACAGGAGTGAGGCAGGGATGTGTGCTCTCTCCCCTGCTATTCAATATCTACATGGACAGAATTTCCAAAGAAGCAAGTCTCGACAGAACAGAATCAGAAAATTTAGAACTCTTTACTCCAGATGAAACAACTGACCCACAAGGAATAAATGAACTTTTATGTGCAGACGATCAGTGCCTGTTTTACAGCGATGAGGGCAGACTACAAAATCATATTGCTAATCTGAGTTCAACCTGCAGCAGATACAATATGAGTATAAACACAGCCAAAAAAAAAGTAATGCAAGTTAGCAGATAGCCAGGCCCACTAAGTATACATATAAATAACACAACTCTGAAACAAGTTAAAGAATTCAAATACCTTGGAAGTATGATCACAGAAGATGGCAGATTGGACAGAGAAATTGAAATCAGATGTCAAAAAGCTAGTGCACTTACATATCAACTATGACCTTTACTGAAGCATCCAAACATACCCATGTCCGCAAAACGACAGATAATAAACAGCATATTCACACCAACCCTATGCTACCAATCTCAAAACTGGACTTTATCCAAATTACACCTTCGCAAAATCAACACCTGCGAAATGAGATGCCTGAGGAGAGCTGCCAACTTAACAATCCGAGACCGAGTAAGAAATGCTACTATCAGACAGACTGTGGGATCAACACCTTGTGCCACATTTATTGAAAGACAGAAGATCAAGTGGTTTGGCCATGTCGTTAGAATGCAACACCATCAACCACCATCACTGGCCTTACATCTAAGATCATCTCCGACGAGACCACGAGGACGTCCAAGAAGAAAATGGATTGACGACATCAGAGACATTGTACAACCACACGGAATGACACTATCCAGTGCCGTCCACCGGGCGCTGGAACGCAAATTATTCCTCCCCACGACGCTTGACGGCAGAAGTGGAAGATGATGATGATGATGATGACGTATTGAATTATGAATCACATCCGTTCATTATCAAATGCGCACTAGTGGCTTCTGTACTCAGACTGGCCATTTGGCAACAAGTCTCTCATTCTAGCTGGCGATCTTAACTAGGGCTTATTTTAGGGGTAGAATGGCAAACTACTGAAAGTAAACTTGCCAAGAAATCACAACAGCAAAAAAATACTGGTGTTGACTGCGACATCCCGTAAAAGGATATGCAGCTAACTAACTGATATTAAAAGCATCCTGAAAAATCGTGCTAGGACTTATTATAGGGGTTGGTCTTATTTTCGGGGAAACACGGTAACTCTACCACCATGTTACGTTCACGGACAGACCTACCACAACATTGTCTTCTGCACTTCACATAAGCAATATCATTCCAATTACGGTGTCTCTATGGAGTCCCGATTTTATTAGTCATTTTGGGCGATTCACATTAATTCACGCGTTTTCTCTCTTTTTTTTAAAATTAACTGAAGATGTAGTCCATAGTCTGCTACTGATTTTTGTTTACTGTACTGATGTTTGCATATGGATTAGCTTTCCCTGTTACCAGTGTCATTCGCCATCATGCGACCCCGACCCCGACTTCTGAGGTACTTGTCAAGGACGAGAAATCAACAATTTTAGTCCAACTGACCGGTGTAGGGGTTGAACCTGCTCCCTCGGTATCAGCACACCGGATATCTAAGAACGAGCTCTCTTATCTACCGGGCAATGGTGACCTACGACCTTTCATTAATCTGCCACATAGCTCAGTCTTTCCACCTTGGTAAACGCCACCAGTTATACCGCCCACCATCCACGCGCATCACGATAATTTCAACAGTTTTGTCTAGTCCCAAACCGTGTCTAGCCCAATACAAATATTCATGCATTCATTCAGTAACATGTCCTTTGCAGAACCTCGCTCCCATAACAACCTTCCTGAAAACTTTTAGATCACAAGCAAGATGTTCCTCGTCCGATACACCCATCTGGAGATCATCTGCCACATCCTGCACCCATCTTCTCTTTGGCCTTCCTCTTCCTCTCTTTCCAGGCATATGCCCCTCCATTAATCTTCTCTCCAAACTTTCATGACGTTTCAATGACCAAAATATTTCAATTTTCTTTGTTTTGTTGTATCGTCTTTAATAGCCAACCCTCTTCAATATTCAGCTCTTGAAGTATGGATGCTTGTGTTCTTTACTTTACCCAAGATATTCTTAGAACCCGTCTATAACATTTATATTCCAAAGCATTTATGCGCTGTTCAGCTTGCTTAATAAGTGTCCAAGTCTCACAGGCGTATGTTGCAATGGGAAAGATGCATGCTCTTAAAAAATCTGATTTTTTTAGCTCTATCTGTCCCACTCCATAATTTATTCAGTTGTTTTAGTCGTTGAAGAGCAATAGACAGTCGTCTAGTTTCTTTTATTGTGTCACCATTGTTGGTAATCAATGACCCAAGATATTCGTTTCACAAATATATCTATGTTTTATTCTTTATCTACTCCTAATGCAAATATCTGTATTATAAGGGTATCCAGAGTGTTGCCATGCTGATCTTCTACCCATAAAATTTCACTCATTCTTCTTCTCTTCCTCAATTTACCACAGTGAAGCGTCGTTAGGAGATGTATGGATACAGTGCGAATTTTTCATGACTGTAGGGTTTCTGAAAATATTGCCGTTCCAAGTTTTATATTTACCTTTTATGTTGCATGAACTCCACAGAGGGTGAATAAAAAACTTGGAATGACAATATTTTCAAATACCCAACAGTCATTAAAAATACACCCTATATTTTATGCGCTCTTTCTAGTGGAGATTCACTTAACGGCACTCTGTCTGAGATTGTCCAAATCGTCTGGCTGTTTTTGAACTCTGTTGATCAAACATTATACACACCTATCGGTCTCCTGAGTAAATATTTATGAGTTTATCTAAATATTATGCTCCTGCACAAGACCATCGCATTTCACTAAAGCATTAAATATTGACATGTATTCTATCCATTCCCTTCTTGAATTTGTTTAGCTATCCATTTTGTAAACGAGCTCTGACATTCTATGTAGCAAATGTTTACGCTATTTTAAACATTTAACATGACTACAAGAGACGCCATGGTTATTATAAATCAAAAATATCTTCCGAAACGCAATAGCTAAGTGAAGTGAAATAGGCTGAAAAAAGACAGTGTATGTACGTATTTGGGTACTTTAATAACAGCAGATGGAAGATGTGTTAAGGAAGTTGAATGTAGAATTCATTCATTATGTAGCATGTCCTTTGCAGAACCTCGCTACCATAACAACCTTCCGGGAAACTTCTCGGTTATAAGCAAGATGTCGCGCGTTCGATACACCCATCTGGAGATCGTCTGCCACATCCCGCACCCATCTTCTACTTGGATGTCAACATCTTCTCTTCCCGGGCATATACCCCTCCATTATTGTTCTCTCCAAACTTTCATGACGTTTCAAGTGACCAAAATATTTTAATTTTCTTTGTTTTATCATCTTTAATAACAAACCATTCTTCAATATTAAGAGCCGATCGTATGGATGCATTTGTTCTTTTCTGTAACCAAGATATTCTTAGAACCCGTTTATAACATTTATATTCAAAGACATTTATACGCCGTTCAGCTTGTATAGTAAGTATCCAGGTCTCACAGGCGTATGTTGCAATGGGAAAGATGCATGCTCTTAAAAATCAAATATATTTAGGTCTGTCTGTCCCACTCAACAATTTAAATGTAGAATAGTCAAAGCAAATGCAGCTTTTCATAAGGTAAAGAATATCATCTGCAATTTTTCTTTGTCAATCTAAGTGACGAATAAAGTTCTTATAACATATAGTGAGCTAGTATTACTATAGGGAAGCGAATCAGGGTAATTAGAAGACAAATGAGGAATTATGTGGAAGCTGCGGAGATGTGATTATGTAGAGGATTGGCGTGAACACCGTGGACGGATAAGAAAGAGTATTGAAGATATCTGGAAAAAAGTTAATTCACAAGAGATCCCGATACTCGCATCCGAAGAGGCCAGTCCACATTCTGTGGGTATGTGATGAGAAGGGGACAGTTTGAGTATGTCGTCACAACGGGAATGTTTAAGAGCTGGAGAAGTGGAGACCAAGATAGAAGATACTGGACAGTTTGATACCATGACATACAGGCACATCAGTATCAAACATGACTGGCAGTACATGAGACAGAATGTGTGGACAGCCATGATCGCCAATGCTTCACAGTATGGACTAGAATAAGAAGAAGAATACTCTTACAATATCATGTTAACGATCGGGTGTCACTTGCAGCACATGATGCTCTCTACTAATTAAATGTTTGCATATCCTTTACAGGACATCTCTGTCAACATCAGCATCTTTCAGCTGATTGTTGATTTCTTGGCAAGATTACGCTCAGTAGCTTGCCACTGATTTCTGAGCGGCCGGCTCACATATCCCGTAAGTTACCGACGCGATTCGAACCACTGCTGATTCTCACCGTCGTCACGTTATTTACTGGAATATACGAGATTACGGAGAAAAGTCGCTAACCTCTAGGCCAGGAAGCCCGATGTCCTAATTAACATCGTTACCTAGGTCCAATTTGTTGAGACATGTTTAGCTAGCGTCAACAATAACAATGGCGGTTTCCCTTTGACTTCCGTAGCGTCTTTGTATTTTGTCCCAAAAGTCTAACTATATCAGACACTGCAAGGGTAGTCTGAGGAGCGAAGAGAAAGAGAAATTATGTTTTTGCACCTCTAACCAGCCGATGGTCATGACATTTTATATTTGAGGTATTTACAGAGACAGCTGCTCCACCAACTAACCTTTTTTTTTTTTTTTTTAGCATATCCTTTTACAGGACTTAGCTGTCAACACCAGCATCTTTCAGCTGTATGTTGATCTCTTGGCAAGATTACGCTCAGTAGTTTGCCATTGCTTTCTGAGCGGCCGGCTCACATACCCCGTAAGTTACCGATGCGATTCGAACCACTGCTGATTTGAACCGTCATCACGTTACCTGACGAGAGTATACGAGATTACGGAGAAAAGTCATAACCTCTAAGCCACGAAACCGGCACCAACTAACCTGCTACCTCTTAATGACCAACGGCTATCTTGACCCATGGGCGGCAATATAGGAACATCCCCTATCACAGAAGAAGCAAGGTGCTTTCTTCCCTTCGCTAGCCTTTGGGGCACTTGGGCAAGGTCTAGTAATCGTTTATCCACGCCTATCTGGGTAGCGTGGATGGAGTTAAAGAGCAACCTACAGATAGTTGTTAGTTATGGTCTCCAGTTTCCCGACGCGCGGTAGGCAGAGGATATCTTTCTAGCGACAATAGAAACGGTCACTGACCAGTATGATCACAGCTTAGATGGAAAGCTACTCAAACTACCTTCTTTACAGGTGTCTAGAAAATCACGTTTTGTCGACTGGTGATCGCGGGAGATGGCGAAAAGTTATCGGCCATGCTTATCGGCATGGCACAGGATGATGATACCTTGTTCCACGACCACTTATCTGACATATTTTCATCTAATCTCTATATCTAGAAGCAACTTCCGAATTCGCCACCCGGTGGAAGCGACTAGTAGTAGGACAGGTTCTATAGCAATCCTGCTCCACGCTGACTACCATGTGACTTTAAATATTAAAGTTAGTCGCATATCCTTTACAGGACGTCGCAATCAACCCAGCTCGACGCTTAGAGGAAAGGAGAGACGCACATATAATCAGATAGCTACTGGTACTATTGGGGTTGGAACTCTTCGCTGGCTTCTGAGGATGGGGACTGAGCACTTATGGGAATGCCCCGAATGCTGTGATGCCGGTTCTTAAATCAATCAATCAATCAACCCAGCATTTTGTGGCTGTTTATGATGTACAAGATAATGGTTATATTCGATAGTCTACCATTACTGTCTGAACGACCGACGCCCATACCATCAAAATCAACGCCAGCCAGTTTTGCTTTCCAAATCGTCTGCGGCGGATTTCGAACCCTAGACGAGTTATGCCAGGGAATGGAGAAACTTCCCCAGAACCACATCAGCTGGTGATTCAACTGATTCAGTGCCACACAAAATGTATACTTGGACCAAACATAGTATAAAATCAAATGAACAAGTATTATAATGAGCTTTACAATTGCGGAAGATACCACGAAACAAAACAAATAATACGGTAACCCTAATATTGACACGTGTCTTTTTGTCTAAACAGGAGGTCGCATGTGGCGATATATTCTCCTTCAGCACTTAATCAATTAATATAGATAATAAAAGTGGCAATAGAAAGCGATAGATGTACGTCGGCGAGCGGGCTGCTATAAATGTCGGATCACCATCATAAATCTTCGTTAGCCTAGATGCTGGGTCAGAGCGTGTCATCTTTGACCTTTAACATGCGAAGTGGCCATAAACATAAGGAGAGCATCTGTTTAGCCCGGGCAGTTTGTGTGGCAGTTTCCCCTGGCATCTTTAGAGCTTTGTGAAACGGCCAGTCCACATCACAATCATAAATAAAGCCAGTATTTTAACTAAGCCAGCTTAGGGGGCTGAGTGGTCTCGAGGTATGGTGTCCGCCTCGAGTGCTGGATGTCCCGGGTTCAAGCCCCGGTGAGGGCTGGGAGATTTTCACGTGAACTTCTAGTAACAAAATTTCCCCTGGTCTCTGGGTAGTGAGATCGGACGCCCGTGTGTATTGTTGCGCACGTAAACAATCCCTTGGCAGTTGGAAATCGAAAAAGAATAGCCTAACGGCGCTGCCCGGGCAAAATTTCGAGTTCAAAATCAACCCAAAGTATTTCGGGATCCTCGCCGGTGCTACGGAGTTCGTGCACTGAGCTGAGATTCTCCGTACTCAGGCTTGAGTTAGGAATAGGACGGAGCACGAATGGGTTACACCCGTGATGTTGATCCGTCGACTAAACTAATCTGAAACGGTCAGTCCACATCGCATTCATAAATACAGTCAGTTAAGGAAGGATACATGTACACGGGATGAGGTTTATTGCGATAAATGGTGTCAGCGCCATGGTTTTAGACAAATCGTTAATCAGTTGGTGATGTAGTCAGTATTATGCTGGTCGACAAAGCAGTGATATGGATTAAACATTCGGTTGAATTTATTGACGCTTATAAAAGAAGGAGGTAAGAAGTAAGTAAAGGCCCCCTTTCCACGCCTGAAGGCTAATTGGGTATATGGAGATAGACACGTGTTTCTACTGTCCAATCAGCACCGGGTGCATGATGTGGACAGTAACACGCCGGCCGCCTTTATTTCCCAAGATTTTTCCTGGCAGCAAATGTAGGACCAAACAAAAATGGCAGGTGGAAAATGGGAAGTAGGGGAGCGTCACAGTTATGACTTAAAAGTTGTTAATATGGTAGCTGACATGTTGTTTTATAACACAATGACAACATGTTGGCGATATATAAAATCGAATCAAATCAAAATCAAATCAACTTTATTTATAATCCCATGGCAAATACGGATAGTCGCTTAAGACGATTAATCATTTTATGTCACTTGATTAGTTAATGAAAATATTACTTAATGAGAGTAGTGTCGCACATTCAATGACTTTAAGGTATAAATAGAAGAGACAACTTCTTGCTAATGGAAGTACTCGAGGGGAAGAGGCAGGAGAAGAATGATGAGACAGTGGCATCAAGGAACGAGATCTGTTGAGATAAACTAACCCCCACGGCAACTGACAAGGCACATAATGCTGGTGACTTTTTTGTATGATATAAAAGAGGAGATCAGATCGTATGTTCATAGCGTCAAGTCATTTAAAACAGCCAATCGACTATAGCGTTCATTTAGTTCAACCAATCAATGTCTTCTCTGTATACTACAAGGGGAAAATCCGGAACAGCAGCTGCTCGTTATCAGAGCTGTCTACCTGTGATGTCCTTCAGTCCAGTACCGGGGTATATTTATGGCCGTGAACTATTGCCCCGGATATCGCGTTTGTCAGATCTGAGACACGCGGCTGACCCAGGGGTAAGTGGTGAACCTGTGACCAAACGCCCTGGAAGCGATAATGCCCAAATGCTGTGGCTGCTGCATGAGATATCGCCACGGTTTCGGCATGCACCAGCGTGTCATGTTGCCAGATAGGTCATATCAGCTGAAGACCGGCTGTGACGGTGGATGTTGTTTATTGTCCTCAGATGAGTCGTAGATGTTTGTAGTCGTGAGGTGTAGCTGGGAAATTTCGGCTTTACCCTCCATTGTTATCATCCACTCATCATTATCCTCATCATCACCACCAGGAACTTTATTATCAACATCACCATGATAATTACCACCACCACCACCACCATCATCATCATCATCATAATCATCAATCAATCATCATCATCGTCATCATCATCCTGTGCCTTGCCGGCTGGCATGGGCGATCATGCCTCTACACAAATTACGATTTTCGACGTCATAGATCAATTCGTGTGTTGACTCCCTTCCGTGCCATGACACACGACTGTCCCAATATTATCATCATTACAATTATCATCATTACAATTATCATCATCGTCATAATTATTATTATCGCTACCATCATTAATATCACCATCATCACCGTCATCTTCAAGTGCCATCTCCGCATTAATAGTTAGTTAGGTAGTTAGTCTTAGTTAGTTAGTTAGTCTAAGGTAGTTAACTGGTCTCCCTGGCCTAGGGGTTTACGACTTTCTCCGTAATCCCGTATATTCTCTGAGTAACGCAGTTACGCGAGAATCGGCAACGGTTCGCACCGCCTTAGTAATGTGAGTCGGTCGCTCAGAAAGCAATGGCAAACTACTGAGCGTAATCTTGCCTAGTATATCAACAGCAGCTGAAAAATGCTAGTGTTGACTGCACCGTCCTGTAGGGGATATGCAACATAAAAAAGTAGTTAGTCGACATATCATCCTCATTGTATATCGAACCAATTCAGTCAATAAGTGCTCGGATCCTCTCCTCAGTAAATCCCGAAGGGTGAAGCGGCATGAATAGTTAAAAGTATTGCATCTTTAACCTTTGCACCTTTGTCTTACGTCTTTACTGTGCATTCCTACATACTTCTTCCAATCTGCCTATTTAATTGTCTGTCCACAAGTAACGTTGTCTTCCTCTTACACTCTTTGTCGCCAATTTCTCTCCAGAACATTCTTGAACAAAAGGTTGAGTGTCTTTAGGTGGCCAAGTACTTATTTGTCGGACCTTGATCTGACTGTGATGCTCTCTCAGTCCCAGTTTGTGCAATAGTTGTTATTGTTTTGTAAATCTCCCACTACTAGCTGCCAAGTAGTAGCGCAATGGATTTGACGTAAACAGAAGTTCGTGAAAAAGTCGCGAATCAAATGTTGGAAGCAACGAAGAGACTGACGTAAACAAAAACAAAAAACAGAATACGTCAGAAGAATTGTCAACAACAACAAACATTCAGATCAGAGAGCTGGACAAGGGAGGCAGCATGTTGTAGTTATCTGGAACGGGGAAGATATTTACTGGCAGGACAACGTTATCAAGGCCAACACATATTGCAGAGAATAACGAGAAGATTCAGAAACGATATATATGAGCCCAAAACATATCCAAACGGGACTTAGAACGTCACGGCAAGGTCAAATCGATCCAGATTGGGAATGACAGGACGGGACAGGGATTTGAGAATTATTAGGATCTAGCGCTTTCAACGATGTATTGTATATATTTAATATTGTAATTACCGGCCCGTCTGGCCATAACAGACACGGTAAACGTAAAGTGTTATTTTTCATTGATCGTCTGGAAATGTAATAGACTTGACCGTTGCGCTAATAAATTATGCCTTCAACTACATGAGTGCCGGCCTTCAGATCTTTGATTGCCGTTGATTTTGCCTGCTTCGAGAATTGTTGGAATTGTGTCACACCCTGGACATTTTCATGTTGCTGAATTATAGTTGAATTCTATTAAGACACATTCTAGCACTAGCCATGCATCGAAGGGTTTACGGACTAAGTCGCAACCTCACATACCGCGTTAGTTAGTTTACTACTGTGTAATTTTACAATTAAAGCGTTATAATTCTTAGTTTCACTATGTAATTTAACAGTTAAAGCTTGAAAATACTACGTTGTAATAAGTAATGTAACAATTAAAGATGTATAACTCTTAGGTGTACTAAATAAATTAACAGTTAAAACTTGAGAACTCTTCGTTTTACTACATACTGTAACACTTAAAGCTTCAAAGCTGTTAGTTTTACTATGTAATTTAACTGTTAAAGCTTGATAACTCTTAATTTTTAAACTGCCTCCCTTACCAATATGTCAGGTGCGTGTGTTGAGAAATCCCTCGTTTGTCTTTGGTAACGAACAACCGACCCGTCTGTGCACAGACTACTCTCGTCATCACACTTGTCATAGGTGAATGCCTTGGTATATAAATGGTTTAGTTTTCTTTCTTATCGCTCGCACGCTTTTAACTCAAGCGTTGTGCATAAACGCTGCTTATGAAGCACACTGGACTGATTTTTACATGTGGATTAGCTTTCCATATTACCCTAGTATCCCTCGCCATCAGGCGAACCCACTCTGATTTCAGAGGTACTTGTAAATTAACATCCCCAAGTCACAGACTAGACGTCAACATTTTAGTCCAACTGACCGGTGTAAGGGTTGAATCCACTACCTCAGCATCAGCACACCGGATGTTTAACAATCATGGCTTTTATCTATAAGATCATGCTGAGCTCTTTCTAACTTGCAATCACAGCATCCACATGAGACTAAACCGCACCAGCAACATTCACCAACACTGGGGGGGAAAAAATGAATTCCATACCGGAGCACAAGTTAATTATGCCACAAATGCGTTAAAAAATATTATGGCAAACAGAAACATAATGTGCAGGACAAAAAATACGTTGTAGTTCGTTTTTCTCAAGGGATGAAATCCCCGGCAGATATTTGATGAAATAATTGACTGGTTACGGAGTTCAAGCGGCACGAGGGGATGATTGTGTGAGACTGGAAGGAAGAGTATGGTTGGCGAGAGATATTCTATGTGTGTGCTTACTCTGCTATTGTTATTGCTGCTGCTTCTTCTGTCCTGTATTACTCCATGAGGGCATAAGTCTGAACCCAACCACATCAAGCGGTCCTATCTTGCTATCTCCTGTAGCTCTCTCAATGTCCCCGCAATATTATTCATCTCTGTAGTTCTCTTCCCCTTGTGGTTTTAGTTTCACGCTATATGCTGCTGCTGGTAATACTACTCCAACTATCACTGCTGCTGGGGATGTTGCCGCTACTGATTCTGCCTCATCCTCTTTTGAACCCCCTCCTTCCCCCCCCCCTCCTTTTCTGTTTACATTTCTTCCTCTTTATACTCTTCCTCTTTTTACCCTCTCCTCGCCTCCCCAACCTACCACCACTGCGATTTGGCTAGTATTACTAGGGAAATCTATCACACAGGCAA
The DNA here is from genome assembly GCA_963921405.1 of Cepaea hortensis. Lineage (NCBI taxonomy): Eukaryota > Metazoa > Mollusca > Gastropoda > Stylommatophora > Helicidae > Cepaea > Cepaea hortensis. Next base: position 30,629,128 of record OY992897.1, read on the forward strand.
ACACGTGCAGTCCCTAGTAGTAGTAGCAACTGTTAGTGCGCGTAGTTGTAGACGTGTGTGAACTACGAACAAGATCTAAGCGAGCGAGGAGGAGTTAGTGGGTGCCCCCCATGCCACACCCCGTGAACGAATACAGCAGAACAGGACACAGGCTGGTGGAGCTCATTAACTCCGAATGCAAATGCATCTACGTGAAGGACACACAAGATGCCAAGCCATCACTGTAAAAAACTGTCATTTGCTGTCAATATAGTACCTTGCCGTGTATAGCGGGGGGGGGGGGGGGGGGGCGGCCTTTGAGGAATTAAGGCCGCCTGGCTAGTGCAGTTGCCGCGAACTGTGCAGGTTAGGATTTCTTTTTGCCCCCGGCAGGAAAAAATCCCACACCTTACCGAGGTTCGAACCCGAAGGAGAATCCGGCGTACTAGCAACTCGATCAGTCGCTCATCCCAACCATCACTGACAAGGTAATATTTTTAGAGAACAATTGCGGTCATGACTGATGACAGTAATGTAAATCCCACTACTTCAGGGCAACACATAACTGAACATTCCACCGCATATCAACACACAGATTATTTGAAATAACTTGTGGTAACACTGGAATGAATATGGGCCATATATATGATTAAATCCGGACTTGTAAGAGTCTTAACTACCGAAGCCACCTGAACTCTTACTGCATAGCCATACATACTTTAACGTTTACTATGTTTATTCCTTGTCTTGTATTTCTACACCCCACAGTCATGATATATAATGTATTAACTGTTTGAATGCCGTAGGATAGTATATCGCCACTTGTGACCTCCCATTAGGACAAAAGGACGATAAATCGCCATACTAGGGTCATCGCTGTATTTTTGTTGTTGTTCTTCCTACCGCAGTTTCAATGCTCATTCAACGAAAAGTTACTTGCTAATACTTCTTCATTTGATTGTCTACCATGTTTGTCTGAAACCTATTTTTTGTTTGACTGTGAATCAGTTAATGTTAGTTGCATATCCTTTACAGGACGTCGCAGTCCACATCAGCATTCTTTTCTGTTGTGATATTTTGGCAAGCTTACCTTTAGTAATTTGCCATTGCTTTCTGAACGACCGGCACCCATAAGCAAAGCTTTCTGCTGCGAAATTGCCCACAGCTGTGTTTCGAAAGCCGGTATGAGGGATTACGAACTGTGTTCGAAAACCTTCACCATGGAGCCGGCGAATCAGTTAATAACCATAATAATTACAGGCCTCGACGTCATCTTCAAGCCACGCATTCCTTTCTTAAGTAGATAATTAGATATTACTTTAAAATTAAAAAACAAAAACGATACCCGTCCAGTACCCTTATCATTTGCCAAAGAAGCCGTCTAGAAACAATTTCACGGTTTCAAGAATGAGAGATCAGAATAATTTGACATGGGATCTGCTGAACATAAACTTATCTTCACACTTATCATTTTAACACAACATCGGCCAAAACTGATTTTTTGTCTAATCTGTGAATTTCCCCGCGTACCTGCCACACGGATGAACGGCAAAGTCAAATTGGTAGGATCAAGGTGCCAGGTTTGGTGTTGACGTGGACGGCAGTAGCTTAATTAACGAATACCAACCAGCCTTTAGTGGGGTAGGCTCAACGTGGGGTGGTGGAGAACTCCATCTTGAATTTAGAGAACAGTCTTGTGTATTTGTATTCTTCTTTTGTTTGTTTGATATTTATTGTCTAAAACAGCAATATTTTATCGTGTATAAATGTTACTGTCTTTTTTAGTTCATTCAGTGAACCACAGAGTTTATCCTCCACTATTGTGTTTCTAGGAAAGAAGGTTTGCCTAGATATGTCGGTTTCGGGTCAGTCTGCTGTTTTGCAGTCCTGGAGTATGTGATCTGCTCTCTGACAGCGCTGGAGTATGTGATCTGCTCTCTGACAGCGCTGGGGTATGTGATCTTCTCTCTGACAGCGCTGGGGTATGTGATTTGCTCTCTGACAGCGCTGGGGTATGTGATCTGCTCTCTGACAGCGCTGGAGTATGTGATCTGTTCTCTGACAGCGCTGGAGTATGTGTTCTGCTCTCTGACAGCGCTGGGGTATGTGATCTGCTCTCTGACAGCGCTGGGGTATGTGATCTGCTCTCTGACAGCGCTGGGGTATGTGATCTGCTCTCTGACAGCGCTGGGGTATGTGATCTGCTCTCTGACAGCGCTAGGGTATGTGATCTGCTCTCTGACAGCGCTGGAGTATGTGATCTGCTCTCTGACAGCGCTGGAGTATGTGATCTGCTCTCTGACAGCGCTTGGGTATGTGATCTGCTCTCTGACAGCGCTGGAGTATGTGATCTGCTCTCTGACAGCGCTGGAGTATGTGATCTGCTCTCTGACAGCGCTGAAGTATGTGATCTGCTCTCTGACAGCGCTGAAGTATGTGATCTGCTCTCTGACAGCGCTGGAGTATGTGATCTGCTCTCTGACAGCGCTGGAGTATGTGATCTGCTCTCTGACAGCGCTGGGGTATGTGATCTGCTGTCTGGCAGACGTGGAGTATGTGATCTGCTGTCTGACAGCGCTGGAGTATGTGATCTGATGTCTGGCAGTCCGGGAGTATGTGATCTGCTATCTGGCAGTCCTGGAGTCCAGGACAGTAGACAAGGATACTAGTCAACCAATATACTATACTAGCTCTAGTCAACCAATTGCAGAACCTCTGAGATTGTAGACAAGGGTACTAGTCAAGCACTACCCTAATTCTGTGAATTTTGTCAAGGGTACTAGTCAACCAATGCGCTACCGTAACTGCACTGGGGAGCTATGTCGGCGGGAGCTATTATACTGAAAGGGTTACAGTATGGTGGTCCCTGGCCCATGACTGGGGAGGCCACAAGCCCAATGTCCAAGTGTTGTATGATATGTCTGTATGTACGTACATACGCCTGCGCAGATGCACGGACGGATATATTTACATACATTGAATACATATTTTGCATACATTAATTCCATTCCACTCCACTTCGCAGACAGGCAGTCAGGTAGACAGACAGACAGACAGACAGACAGACAGACAGACAGAGAAGACAGACGCACGGACGGACGGACGGACGGACAGACCACAGTCAAGTCCCACAGCAGAAACTCACAATGCTCATGTGAAATGCGACGCCCATCAACGAGTGTAGGCCTGAATACACGGAGGAACAGTAGCGAACGTCGAGCGCTGACATCGTTAGTTGATTTTTCACAATCGTATGATCGTCGGTGGTACAGAAAGCAAGCAATGACACACTTTTTTGTTGTTGTTCGCATATCCCTTACAGGACATCGTTGTCAACTTCAGCATCTTTCAGCTGATTGTTGATTTCTTGGCAAGATTAGGCTCAGTAGTTTACTATTGCTTTCTGAGCGACCAGCAGACATACCCCGTAAGTTACTGACGCGGATAGAACCGCTACCGATTCTCGCGCAACGTCACGTTACTCACGAGAGTATACGGGATTACGGAGAAAGTCGTGTAACCCCTAGACCAGGGAGGCAATGACAAACTACTGAACGTAAACTTTCCCAGGAATCACGAACAGCCAAAACAAGCTGGGGTTAACTCCTCAGTCCTGTAAAGGATGTGCAAGTAACTTAATTAACTGTAACTCAACGGGGAGAGGGAGGAAGTATAGCGTGCGCCCACACTAACTCACACACATACACACACACACTTACACACACACATAGTGTGTTCACACAGTGAATCAAACACACAAGAAAACTGAAACGTGTGAATTAAACCCCTGATGGGATGTATTACGGCTCTCAAAAATAGTTTGGCCCTTCTCAATAACTGAGGTAACGCCCCATTACTTCGAATATGCCAGTTTGCACTTGTTGGTCCAAAGCTTTGACATGTTGCACAGAGGATTTGGCCTGACACGCTGTTTATACGTAGGTCTCTGTAAACATATCACTGGCAAGTTGTGCAAGGGTCTTCAAACTGTGTGGGTGCAACGTATGTATTGTTGTTCAGAGTAAATATCTGAAGGTGTTGGTGCCAAAATTTCCCCTAACATTTAATATGTGATCAGTCTCACAAAGAAGTAAGAGGATGAGAAGAAGAATGAGGAGGAGGATTAGAAGAAGGAGGAGGAGGAGGAGGTATAGAAAAAGAAGAAAGGAGTAAAAGAAGGGAGAAGAAGGGAGAAGAAAGAAGAAGCAGAAGAAGAAGAAGAAGAAGAAGAAGAAGAAGAAGAAGAAGAAGAAGAAGAAGAAGAAGAAGAAGAAGAAGAAGAAGAAGAAGAAGAAGAAGAAGAAGAAGAAGAAGAAGAAGAAGAAGAAGAAGAAGAAGAAGAAGAAGAAGCTTCATTCTGTGGCAGTGATTCCTAATGTAAAGAGAAGTTGATGATAATGAGTAAGAAAAGTGAGAACAACAAAAAGCAAAGACAGAATGTGTCAACTCCATGGATGAGACCACAACTACAACAGCATATAACATAGACCCTGAATTATTGGAAGTTTCATTTGACGGCAGAGATTTCTCACGTCCTATCATAACTTTCCCTTTGGGAGAACACATGCAGGAGACTGTTCTCACCTGGCCTAGGAGGAAACTACAACCTTTTGGATACATCTGGTGCAAGCATCGAAATCTCATCGAAACTGCAAACTGTCAGAGAAGTTACACAGCAAATTTAGATCTGTGTGATAATGTCTGAACAGGAATTTAAGCCATTTTGTAAAGAGCTAAGAATTTGACAGCTCTAATCTTGGCAAAATTGTGAAGGTATTCCCGTGGTTGGGATGGCGAGTTAGGGGGTGTGTCCCCCATCAAAGGAGAAGCGATGCAGGGATTGCGGGTTCAACGCCTACACATGTCAGTTGAACTAACATTTTGACTTCTTGTCCTTGACCTAACTAATTAAGTTGCATGTCCTTCACAGGACGTAGCAGTCAACCAAAGCATTTTCGCTGTTCGTGATTCCTGGGCAAATTTTACGTTCAGTAGTTTGCCTTTGCTTTCTGAACGACCGGCTCCTATACCTTTTTTCGAAAAACCCAGCACCACTGTGTTTCGAACCCGGGTATACGGTCTCACAAACCGCGTTTGCAAGCCCTTAGCCACAGAGACCGGCTTGACCAGGGGACGTAAATTACAAGAGCCTCAGAAGTTAGAGTGGGTTTGCCTGGTGGCGAGGGACACTAGTAATAGGGAACAATAATACGACCAATGTACTAGAAGTAGTAGCACGTGTATGGACTACGTTTGAGTTAAAAGTGAGTTAACGAAAAATAAAAATAAAAGTTACTTGCTCTCGCTTGCCTTCGGGGCTCCCTATGGCAAACTGGTATAGCCGTTCCCCACCCCCACCCCTAAAACATACCAAACAAATAAATAATCACACAAAATAGCGTAACTTGAAAAACATAGAGCTGGTGGTGGATGGAGTTTGAGAGCAACTCATAAGTAGTTGCTGGTTATGGTTTCAATTTAGCGACGGTAGGAAGAAGGTCTCTTGGTTAGCGACAAATATGGTCATTGATAAGAAGAACTGCATTTGTTAATATGCATAATTCTTGCACGGTTATAGCGATGATGATAGTGGTTGTCGTCGTCGTGATGATGGTGGTGACAATGGTGATGATGGTGATGGTTATTGTGGCGGTTGTTATGATGATGGTAGTAGTAATGATGATGATGATCGTTGTTGCTATGATGATGATGTTGGTGACTATCATAATGATGAGGTGGTGCTGGTGGTGGTTGAGTTTGTGAAAATGATGATGATGTTATATGTAGTGAGCGATTGATGATGATGTGGTGGTTATAATCATAGCTACGGTCGTGAAAATGATGATGATGATGATGATGATGATGATGATGATGATGATACATGTGGTGAGCTTTTGATGATGATGATGGTGGTGGTGGTGGTGGTTATAAACATACCGATGGTCGTGATAATGATGATGGTAACGGTCGTTGAGATAGTGAGAATGATGATGAATGACTATGGGCATTGTGATGATGATGATAGTGGGGGTGTCATTATGGTGGTGGTGATGGCTATGATGAAGATGATGATGGCGGTGGTAGTGGTTATACTGATGATTATGGTGGTTATCGTGATGATGAAGATATAGTTTTGATGATGGTGATGCTGGTGGTGCTTTTGATTATAATGATGATGATTATGATAATAGTTATGATGATAATGATAAGGATGGTTGTTGTGATGATGACGATGGTGGCTGTTGTGATGATGATAATAATTATTATGATGGTGATGTGGGTGGTGGTTTTGATGATGATGATAATGACAGTTATGATTATGGTGATTATGATAGTTATGATGATGGTGAAATTGTTGGTCATCGTAATTATGTCGATGGTGGTGTTGTCGTGATGATGATGATGATGATGATGATGATGATGATGATGATGATGATGATGATGATGATGATGATGATGATGATGATGATACAGCGTTGACGGTGGTACTGGTTATGCTTATGATGTTTCAGATGGTGATGAGAGTGTCGGTCAAATATTAGAATGAAGATCATTGATTTAGTCTAGCAGCGCTGCAGTATTGTCCCGCAGTGCGACTGCAAGTTTAGACAGAGTTCAGGCAGATCCTGTCGACTTGCTGATCTGAAATGCGGTGGTGCCCTATTTGTTGTGTCTACAGATGGTCCGGCAACAGAGAAGCAAGACCTAAACCGTCACAGCAACTCAGTGTAACCACCCATGCATGAGGTGGCTTCACGTGAAAACCTTAAAAATGTGACACACACACACACACACACACACACACACACAAACACACACACACACACACACACACACACAACATGTACGGTTTTAATTTGAACACCCCTCGTATTTTAAAATGGGTGTCACGGTACACAGTGCCTCCGGGCTTGGTAGTATGAGTTCGAATCCCAATTTTCCTGGTTCCCGGAAGAAAGGGCACGGGTCGATCTGGGCTGAAATGAATACATGACACTGAAGACACTTCAGTATGATGAGATGCGAGTATTATACTGTACCGTAGGGCGAGTATGATACTGTCAGGTCTTAGTTTTGACTGAGCTACCGTATGACAGTAGACGGTACTACCTGCTTCTGTCAGCGCCGAATGTTGGGCGACGCTTACCGAACCCGACACCCCACATTGTGCCATCGGCTTCGGGTGAAGCAGCGCAATTGGAAGGATACAAATCTTATCCAAGTGCGAGGAAATGCAACATAAAGACTAAATGTCATGGCTGGGCAGACCAGGCCCTAAGCCTTGGTTGGCAACTGGTCTAGGATCGAAGTTACGACAGGCGGACAGTTAAAGCAATGCTTTGCTGATCCGGCAGCTTCTGCAGCTTGTCTTGTTCCAGACGTATTGGTGTTACCTTTTCTCTGGAGTACACTAGACAGGCCGAGAGAGGGATCATGCTGCATGAGCAACACATGGTTTCTAAATTCAACTCAGGCTTTGTGTTATGGAGAGGTATAACTCCATTTTACAAATTATCGTCTGTCAAGACGATAAGGTGCCAGTCAGTCATAGGGCGAGACTTAACAGAGGTCTGGAGATGTGAGATTTCATTTGATATTGCCTTGTATTGGTTCGTCAAGTCTTTGGCTCGGTACGTCCGACTTCAATAAGCATTTTTTCGGGTTTTATTTCCCTAGCCTTTGACTGTTCACAGTCTACCTAAAACAGTGGTTCTCAACCTTTTTTGGTACGTGTCCCCCTTCACCATATTTTCAGAACGTCATTCCCCCCTTTCGTATTTCCTACCTAAAAATCCCGCCCACGCCCCTACACAGTATATGTAATAATGGAAGCTAAATTTAATAGCACATACTAAAACAAGTCTAGACGTTCACATAAAACATGATTTGTGGTCTACTTACTTTATAAATTGAATTTTAGAAGGGTGAGACGTACAGAACCATACAGTATGATGGAAAAAAAAAATATCAAGTAATCGGTTCTTGTATTAACGCGATCTTGAAATAATCTTAATTCGGTTGAGAACCACTGACCTAAAAGGTAGCAGGGTTTCTCTCTCTCTCTCTGTCTCTGTCTCAGTCTCTGTCTGTCTCTCTCTCTCTCTCTCTCTCTCTCTCTCTCTCTCTCTCTCTCTCTCTCTCTCTCTCTCTTCGTCTGGTTTCTATCCCTTGAACTATCCCTAAAAGACGAGCTTCGCACCTCAATCGACGACCCTAATGGCTGTGACCGAAAACAAACCACCGAAGTAAACTTTCAGAGCGTGTGACAGACGATTTAATCACTTTGCCATCGAGAACCCCCGAAGACTTTCGTCGTGAAGAAGACACGTCATCTGACTTGATATAAACAAAAGCATGATTATAAAAGTTATATAACGCATACAAATGAACAGAAGCAGAATGTTAAAAGAAGAGGTGAAAGTTATGCTTGAAAATGAAAGAAAGAAAGAAAGAAAGAAAGAAAGAAAGAAAGAAAGAAAGAAAGAAAGAAAGAAAGAAACATAAAGCATACACGGTATATTACACATTCTCAATTGAACAGAAAAAGTAGAAAGACATACAAGAAAAGAAGATTAAAGAAAGTTTGTTTGTAAAGAAAGAACCAACGAACGAACTAAATACAGAGTAATAACTCATGCTATACATTCACAACTAAAAACAAAACCAGAAAGGGAATTATTTAAAATAGAAACTGAGAAATAAATATAGATGAAAGTGACTGAAAAACTGAATGAAATAAAAAAAAATATGGGGAAAAAACAAAGTATAAGAGATATACAAAGCAGTAGACAAAAAACACAATGCAAGTACACAAAGCAGATAATAATCAAATATAAACATTGTTGACGACTTTTCCCACGGCTCATGATTAAACTCGTCGATGTTTCCTATCGTTTCCCCATTAACGATAACTTCCCCCGTAATCGTGTTAAATAAGACACTAGAATAATCTCCCCTTGCAACATGGCTGCCTCTGATAACGTTACAACCACATGGATCAAAATGGCTCGAAATCGGAGATGCGGTACTTCCTGTTCTTTAAATGAATACTAAATCTGCAATCTTCGAAATGACGCGAAATGACGCCGCGTAGGAGATTTGACGATTGCAGAACGGGCCATGTCTACGGGGTTTTACCATACTGCTTTACCGATATAGGTTTGCGGGAAGCGATGGGTAATTGGGGGAATTATTTTAGTGAGCCATGAAAGATACAGGTGAGAACAATAGAAACGATAGAGACTTGAGGAACTAAATGAAAATAAAGGTGTATGTGTGGAGGTGAGTGTTTTGCCAGCGGGAGAGCTACGCTTCTTTCCTTCTTTCCTTTCTGGTCTCTGCCTTTCTTTATAACTTCCTCGCCATTTTGTTTCCTTTCTTGTCTGATTCTTTTACTCTCCTAAACTTTCTTATCTTCCGGTCTTTGTTCTCCAGTTCATTAATTTATCAGTGGTGTTGCAACGGGTGACCAACGAATCTGTCCGACACTCAGTACTCCGAGAACAGACGGACACATAATCAGACTGCACATGGTTCCATTAGTATTTGGACTCATCGCTGGCTGTTGAAGATCAGTAGGAGGGTGCGTATAGGGAATGTCCCTAGTGGTGTTACGTCGTTTCCTAACTCATTTAATTTAACTAATTTATTCTTCTGTGTAGTTCTGACATTTTCCATCTTCCCCTCTCCATTCCCATTACGCACCATATTTCCTTCCTTCCAGTCCTTCATTCGTTTCTCGTTCCCTTCCTCACTGTTGTTCACCAATTGACGTATTACGCCTGTCCTTTCCTCCTTCACGCCTTTGCTCACGTTCACCCTCCCATACATCTTCCTTACTTTTGTTCTTTGTGATCCTCCTTCCCTCTGTTATTTTTCTAACCCCCCCCCCTCTCTCTCTCTCTCTCTCTCTCTCTCTCTCTCTCTCTCTCTCTCTCTCTCTCTCTCTCTCATTCTTACACGTTGTGTTCATTACGGATTCAAAGAGTATGCTCAGCAAGGTAGAAAAAAGGAATGCTTCGTGTGGAATGGCTCTCGTCGCTTCAGAGGTCACAGATTGTGAGAATTGTATGGATATTTTGCCCTGGTCATGCGGGTGTACGGGGGAATGAACGGGCTGATAGGCTAGAAGGGACTGCACCTCTTGGTGGTATCTTGCATATGGACAAGGGGGAGGTGGTCGTGCGCTTGTGGGACCAGGTGGAGAAGGCGGAGGAACAGATTGAGAACCCATATATGGAAAGAATGAGATTGCGGGAGATCGGCAGGGGTTCTGGAAGAATCTCAAAACTGAGAGGGAAGACCAGGAGAACATTTAATCAGATAGCGGTGGGAACGATTAGTAGTATGACTCTTCGCTGGCTGTTGAACGAGGGGACTGAGCACGTATGGGAATGTACTGACTCAACTCTCATTCTTTCTACTTGTCTTCTTTCATTTATTTTTTAATATTGCCTTCATCTTTCTACTTTCCTCCGTTTAATCATCCTACTTTTAACCTTCTGTTTAAAAAAAAAAATGTGTTTGTTACTTTTTCTCTTGATATTTTAAAATGTCTTTCTCATCGTTTACCTTGAGTAAATATGTGTTGGCATTTCACAGTTATTTTACATTGAGCATACCGAGCCTCTATAGGGCAGTGGCTAGCACACATTCCTGCCGACCCGAAGGCCATGTGTTCGTATCTCTGCGGATTTGTTAACCATTGAACAGCCACTTTACGTAGCTCTTGGGACTGAGTATCAACCAGGATACGTAAACTTCTACGTTATTAGCGAGAGCACCACAGAGGAGAGTATTCACTTACTCGGCTTAAAAGGTTGCTAAAGTCTGTTGACATAGTTCACAGCTATGTAGACGTGGACGTCAAGGAGAAACTATCACATTATGCATCACAAGACACGAATCCCCAAGTCCGAACACACGCAGAAAATTTGACTAAGAATATACATTTGAAACAGTTAGATTTGTGAGTCTCCTACGAGAGAAAACAATTTTGACGAATAGTAAACAAACACACATATCCGTTGCGACATAAGTCTTTATCAACGGGACAACAAAAGGAAAACAATAGCATACAGACAACACACGGTAATACACGAAAAGTGGACACAGATACAGTCAATCAACGGGACAACAAAAGGAAAACAACAGCATACAGAACACACGGTAATTCACGAAAAGTGGACACAGATACAGGCAATCAACGGGGCAACAAAAGGAAAACAACAGCATACAGACAACGCACGAAAAGTGGACACAGATACAGTCAATCAACGGGGCAACAAAAGGAAAACAATAGAACACAGACAACACACAGGAATACACGACAAGTGGACAAATACAGGCAAACGTTTCGATACAAGTCTTTATCAACGGGACAACAAAAGGAAGACATTTAGCACATAAACAACACACGGGAATACACGAAAATTGAACACGGTGTGGTGAAAAACGAACACATTGGACGCAGTCGATATTCGAACTCAAAGCCGCAGCCAACGCAGGCAAAGAAGGAGCTTAGATAAACAAAGAAAGACACCGAATAACCTGGGCCGCAGTGACCACTTTCCCCCGAACAGCAAGCATCCCGCTACCCGTGTCATCCCCAGCTTGTGAGATAAATCATCTCTTCCTATTGCATATTAAACCATCTCTCCCGCTACAGAAATCTGACATATAACCCCGGCACGCGCGCGCGCGCGCGCACACACACACACACACACACACACACACCCACACAGTGTCTCTGTGTTCCTTCCGTCTTCACTTTGCTCACTCTGGGAATTCCCGTGCCCCAACAGATGAACAATGCCTTAAGTTGCATTCCAAACACGCCGTTTTTTGCTGTCTTCCCCAGTTCAGAGCTTGTCCTGATGTACTGTTGGGACATGTAAGATGCCTCTTTCGTCTCTGGCCCATCCACAGCGAATCTCAAACGGTGCACGGACTCACCTTTAGTTTAGTCTCTTTCACCGCGATTCTCAAACGGTGCACGCTGTGTATCTTTCGTCTCTGACTATTGCACCGCAAATCTCAGACGGTGCACGTATGGCTCACCTTTCATCTATAGCCTCTCCTTTAATAATTCTCAAATGGTGCATGTAGAACTCACCTCTCGTCCATATTCTTTTCCTCGGCGATTCTCAGACGCTGCACGTAGGACTCACACCTATAGTGCATGGCTGCTTCCACTATGATTCTCAAACGGTACACATTGGTTTCCAATTTCCCTTACAACATCTACCTTGGCGATTCTCAAACGGTGCACATTTGACATTTATGTCTATTGGTTCTTCCTCGAAAATTCTCAAATCAGTCACGTAGGACTAAATAACCTTTTCCTCGAGAATTCTCAAACGGTGCAAGTCTGTTTCCATTTGCCCTCACAACCTTCGGTTCGACGATTCTCAGTCAATGAACATAGTCTAACAGCGCACTTCAGTACAGTCTCCGTATAGATGGTACTTTGCTTCCGGACAGGATGAAAACCCACTACACCATCATTTCTCCAATAAATGTACAACTTCATTTTGTGGGGTAGACAATTAGAACGCCAGTGCATCGAAATTAAGAGTTAAAATACCCAGTTCTCATCTCGGCGTGTTGAAAAACCTCTGGATCTCGTGGTATTTCCCCTGCCTAATGCACTAGAGGCTACACGACTTTCTCCGTAATCCCGTATACTCTCGTGTGTAACGTGATGTGCGTGAGAATTGGTAGCGGTTCTCTCCGCGTCGATAACTTAGGGGTATGTGAGCCGGTCGCTCAGAAAGCAATGGCAAACTACTGAGCGTAATCTTGCCAAGAAATCAGCAATCAGCTGAAAGATGCTGATGTTGACAGCGATGCCCTGTAAAGGATATACGAACAACAACAAAATGCACCCTTCAGCGCGAGAGAATTGGAAGCGGTTCTCGCCGCGTTGGTAACTTTCTGGATAAGTGAGCCGGCCGCTCAGCAAGCAATGGCAAACTACTGAGCGTCATCTTGCCAAGAAATCAACGACAGCGGTAAAATGCTGGTGTTGACAGCGATGTCCTGTAAAGGATATGCGAACAATAAAATTCACCATTGGCGGCTCGCTAGCGAAAGTGTTACGAATCCCATTCATATTCCCACGTACCACATTCGCGACACAGCTGCGGGTAATTTGGAAGCCGACCGCATTGCGTTGGTTTCCATATAAAGGTATGAGTCAGGTTATTCAGAAAACAATGGTAAACTACTGAACGTAAACTTGCGACGTGATGAGAACGACGTGATAAGAACGACGTGATGAGAGCGAGGTGATGAGAGCGACGTGATGAGAGCGACGTGATGAGAGCGACGTGATGAGAGCGACGTGATGAGAGCGACGTGATGAGAGCGACGTGATGAGAGCGTCGTGATGAGAGCATCGTTCTGCAAAGAACATGCTACGTGATGATGATGATGATGATGATGATGATGACGGTGAGGATGATGATCATGATGATGATGATAATGGTGATGATGATGATGATGAAAGGAAGAAAATCTGCGACTCCAAGTGGCTTTCTCCACATCACACCAAAGCTCTTCTAGAAGAGTCCCCTTCTCTCTTGGTTAGCTTGATTAAGTTATATTTTATGAGGACACTCACGGGCACTTTGCCGTCGTGACAGATGGTTTTTTTTTTTTTTTTTTTACAATATGCTTTAAAACAAAAAGCACAACAACTACAACTAATGGCGGAAAGACTAGGGGTGGAATCACACCCCTCCACAGCACAGAGCCTGGGGTGAGTTGCAAGAGGCCATGAGTTTCTTGTGCAGCATGATCCCTGTTTTACTCCCGAGGAAATGTAACACCACTACGTCTGAAACAAGACAAGCTGCAGAAGCTGCCGGATCAGCAAAGCACTGTCCCAACTAGCCACACACAAAAAAAAACATTCCCATATGTATGGCACGTTACACCCACATTGGGTATTCATGATTGCCTCAACGAGTCATGTATTATTGATTATTTTTCATGCGTGTTAATGCTTATTGTTCTTTTGTTGTCAAAGAATTGCTTCATAAGAGATGTTGAATGAAAGAATGTATGAGAGGAAATAGAGAAGAAGGGCAGAATGTCAGACGGGCCTGCGTGCCCAATTCTTAACCCTTTGAAAATAAAGATTTTCGTTAGTTCGTTCGTTCGCCTTTTGGAACTTAAAATCGTAGATCAACTGCCGACTTGGCTTAGGGTACGGTCTGCCTTGACAAGATATTTAGTCTTAGGTTGCATTTCCTCGCACCAGAATAAAGCTTGTACCCTCTCCACCCCCCTACCCCTCAAAATTGCCCCCTCCACCGGAAGCCGTTGGGACAATGTAGGGTGTCGGGTTTGATGAGCTTCGCCCAACAATCGGCGCTAACAGTAAGCAGACAGTACCGTCAACTGTCATTCGGTATGACGTATGAGCACACATTTCAGAGTAAATCGCGGACATATTTTCATTCTGATATTGGAACCGCGGAAAATATAGTTGCGGAACCCTCGCACTCGCTAACCGTTGACGTCACACTGCTGAGGTATTTGCCGTGCCCTAATTTCGTAAGATGCAGGAATTATGTCAGTCATCCGAAAGATCGCAGACAATACAATTCTTTTCTTGTACTAAGAATTTTAGCAGGAACACACTAACGAACTTTATTTTCAAAGTTCACAAAATTGGCACGCAGACCCGTCTTACATTAAGTCCTTCCTATCACTTATGTGTAAGTGGGTGGACGTGGGATGTTGGGTTGGTGGGGGAATGTTTGTGGGTGGCGAGTGTGTTTTGGTTGGGGGAACAGGTGAGGTCAGTGTGTGTGGGTGGGGGAGGTACGGGAGGGGGATGGGTCGGTTGGTGGGGTATGTATGTGTCCCTTGGTGTGCGTGTGTGTGGGTAGGTGGGGGTGTGTGTGTGGGTGGGGTGATGTATGGGTAGGTGGGAGATGGGCCTCATAACATGGTAATTTGCCTTGTTTATGTTTACAACATTCATTTCACATTGTTTATTTTTCTTCCTATGTAAATGTATAATGCTCTTGATGAATGAAAGACGAGTGATTGGAAGGGCCGAATGTAAGACGGGCCTGCGCGCCCAATTTGTGACACTAATAAAGTTGATTTGATTTGATTTATGTATGACACAATAATTATCTGCCATGAACGTTACATTTACATTGGAAAGAAAGAAAAAAAATCATTGTAAAATGAATGTTGTAAACATACACGAAAACAAAGAATTAATGTTTTAACGTTATGAGAGAGGCAGGCAGACAGGCTAGCAGACAGACATACATTCATACTCACACACAAACACACACGAACACATACATACACACATACACACACACACACACACACACAAACACACACGAACACATACATACATACACATATACAAACATATAGATGAATACACACTTTCATACATACAAAAAAGGCTGTAAAAGGCAAGACGGGCGACTTCATTGCACCGGATTAGATCCCATATAGCTTGGTCTCTTTCATCAGGTCGGCCTGCCGAAAGCGTCGCACAAAGCACGAACTCCATAGCTCCAGCGACGACCCCTTGGAGCCTCCGAGAATATTGCACTCGTGAGAGGAATGATGTAGTCACGAATCGAACCCACAACCTTTTGAGCGTGTGGCGGGTGCCGCCATCATTTAGCCATAGATACTCCTACATACATACATGCATATTTACACACTCCTTACATACACACATAGTCAGTCAGTCAGCCTCGGTTCCAACTTCACGGCAAAGGCTCGCCCTATTATGCTCCGTTCCTGTGCCAGTGAATATCACACAAAATGCTCCTCACTGCCCCATGTGAAAAGTGGAACAGAAAGGAGTCTCGACAAACCAACAGCCCGCACTGGTATACTATGCATAATGCCGCTGCCAGAATACCTACACGAACGTTCGCCACGAAAACTACATTTCGACGATTGAAGCGGTAGTCACTAGAAAACCAGCAGCCACACATTACTCCATAAGACAACCCAGTCAGTTCAGCTACCAGCCGGTCGCCATTTCTCTGACAGTGC
>OY992897.1:30650153-30675153 GCA_963921405.1 Cepaea hortensis
CGTGTATGTTTTTGATTGGTTGTCTCGCTAACAGGATATGACGTAGATGTCGAGTGGTGTTTGCGTCATTGGGAGCTCAGATTGTATAGCAAGGGGAGTTAAATTTGAGAGGCGCGACCAAAGAACGATAAGTAGGTTCGTAAGTTTCACTAAAACACGATCACAGGTTTGAACAAAATGGACGTTGCGGTTACAGCTTTCGTCAGCATATAAACAGCACACACACACCGATATAGCGACATGAAAAACATTACATGAAAATATCAAAACAGTAAATCTTGGGACGTGACGATTTTAGGTTGGCGGTGAATTTAGGTTAAGTCAATATTATGGGATTCTGAGGTGACAGTGGTAAATCTTAGAAGTTTCCGGGTAAAACTGACCAGATCAATACACATCGGGATGAAGAGGGGTGTGGAAACATTAAGCTGAAATATCGCAGCTATGCTGTAAATAGACACATCACAGATACTATTCAATAATAAAAGACAAACCTTAAAAAAATCCTAGAAGAAGGTCAGCATAGCCGAATGGTTAAGAGCGCCCGTTCTTAAACATCCGATGTGTTGATGCCGAGGTAGCGGGTTCAACCCCTGCAACGGACAGTTGGACTACAATGTTGACTTCTCTTCCTTGACTTGGGGACGGAAATTACAAGTACCTCAGGAGTCAGAATGGGTTCGCCTGATGGCGAGAGACACTGGTCATAGGGAAAGCTAACCCACACGCAATAATCAATCCAGAGCACTAAAAATAGTAGCACTTGCATGGACAACGCTTGAGTTCAGAGAGCTAACGGAGACAACAATATAGTGGGCGAATGAAGAAGAGGGAGACAATTCTAGAAATCCATGTCAGTTGCTGCAGGCGCCATCTTTCCTCCATGTTGATCCCATTACATACTAGTATGCGGTATTAACGTAAACAGAGTGCGAGATCCTGAAATACAAATCGGGGGTCAGAGTACTATGGGGTCCCGGTCAGAGTACTTGGGGGGTCGCGGTCAAAGTACTTGTGGGGTAGCGGTCAGAGTACTTGTGGGTCTCGGTCAGAGTACTTGGGGGTCGCGATCAGAGTAATTGGGGGTCCCTATCAGTGTAATTGGGGGTCGCGGTCAGAGTAATTGGGGGTCCCTATCAGTGTAATTGGGGGTCGCGGTCAGAGTACTTGGGGGTCGCGGTAGCATACTTGGGGGTCGCGGTCAGAGTACCTGTGGGTCGCGGTCAGAGTACTTGGGGGTCGCGGTCAAAGTACTTGGGGGTCCCGGTCAGTGTACTTGTGGGTCGCGGTCAGAGTACTTGTGGGTCCCGGTCAGAGTACTTGGGGGTCGCGGTCAGGGTACTTCGGGGTCGCGGTAGCATACTTGGGGGGTCGTGCTCAGAGTACTTGGGAGTCACGGTAGCGTACCTGGGAGGTCGCGGTCAGAGTACTTAGGGATCACGGTAGCGTAATGGCTAGACACTCGTCTGCCAGCCCAGTGATCTTGGGTTCGATTCACATTTTTTTTGTAAATTGTAAAATGGAAGGGCATTCGAGGTCCACCGATCCTAAAATGGTACAAGGAACTTGGGTCTTGGGGATAAAAGGCAACCGATGTGACAATAACCACATGACCCACCGAGTGCTGATTGGTCTATACAAATATGGGGTTAGCACCATATACCCCTTGGACAATAACCACATGACCCACCGAGTGCTGATTGGTCTATACAAATATGGGGTTAGCACCATATACCCCTTGGTCCGTGCGTCTGTCGGCCCGACCCCCCGTCTTTCTGTCTATCTGTCTGTCTGGTTCTGTCCGTCCGCCCACCCGCCCTCCTTCCCATCGACCGACCACCCGTCCGTCTGTCTGTCGGTCGGTCTAACGGTAGTTTGGTCGGTTGGTCTTTCTGTCTGTCTCGCCTTCCCTTTGTCTGTCCATCCATCCATCCATCCATCCATCCATCCACCCACCCATCCATCCAGCCAGCCAGCCAGCCAGCCAGCCAGCCATCCATCCATCCATCCATCCATCCATCAATCCATCCATCCAGCCATCCTATCGGCTCTCTGTATATCCCTCGGCCCGTTTGTACTGCCATCCATTTATCAGTAAGTGAGTTAATGTGTGTGTGTGTGTGTGTGTGTTTGAATGTGTGTGTGGGTGTGTGAATGTGTGTGTGTGTGTGTGTGTGTGTGTGTGTGTGTGTGTGTGTGTGTGTGTGTGTGTGTGTGTGTGTGTGTGAGCGCGCCGGTAAATACAACTGGATAGACGTAGCCGCCAAAATAAATGCAACAGCAGCAACACACGATTACAGCGGATGTAACAATGGGGTTACCGGAAATGTATTCAATATGAGCAACAAACATGGCGTAATGTTAGACTGCAAAACCACACGCTGAGTTCGATGCTTGAACATGATAATAGAACTGCCGTCAGAAATGAGTACGCTTACAGATTTCTTGTTCGTCAGTTCTATATAGAATTGTCAGATTTTGCATTGGAATAATAAAATAGTCGATGAAAGTTCGTGATAGACTGAGAATTTCACAGAATATTCTTGATAAAATGAGCTGTTCTGAGAACTTTCGTGATAAACTCAGTATTTCACAGAATGTTATTGATAAACTGAGAAGGTACCAGAACATTCATGATAAACTGAGCAGTTCTGAGAATTTTCGTGATATACTCAGCAATTCACAGAATTTTCGCGATAAAGAGAAGTTATCCCAGAAAGTTCGTGGCAAACTCAGCAAACATTTTTGTATTACACTGGTTGTCACAGAACTTCGAGCAATATAGGGCACGATCGGACATTTCCAAATATTTCATTACTACGAGGGAGCGTCAAATGAAAATTTTTAATGTATGATAGACATTAAAATAATCATGCCATTATCTTGTAACCTGTCAATATTGTTGTTAATAATGCCAAGGGTGTTCAGCGCGATACATCACAGTATAGACGAATCCGGTGACAACATTAGGCAGTTTAAGACACCCCCCCCCCCTTTGACGTGCACCAAATAGGAACAGCGTTTTGTTATACGTGTTTTGATCAGTGCAGGGGTGAAACCTATATAAATTCATCGGCAAATGATGGTCCAGTATAGCGATGAAAGTATGTCAGTCCAGCAAGTGTATTAGTGAAGTACGAAGTTTCAAAACGCGTGACTTCTGTGACAAAACATATACGATGTTTTCCCGTTTTGAATTTGAATAACGAAGACACAAACAACAGATTGCACAATTTGTTCCTGACATATTTCGCTGCCACTCGTTGTAAACTATATGAATTTAACAAATTAAACATATGTTGACTGAAGTAACACACATCTTATTGTTCAAATGTACTGCATTTATTATGCAAACGGCAATCACAGTCACTACTAATTCCTTCTGTGTGCATAACCCAGGTATATGACAAATAATTGCTGACGTGTCCGAGTTCTGAGTAATCGTTTATTGTTATCGAGTACAGTATTCGAAACGCTTTTGCTTTGTTTATGTTATGGCCGCAATTTAGCAGCTTCTGAGAGATGACCGAGATATTCAGGACTTGTCGAATTTGACTTTCTTTTTCTTAGTCTATGATATTCTAAGACCTTCTTTCCTGTATTTAAGTTCGAAAACTTCGATTTCGTTCTTCCGTGACATAAATAAATATTAAAGACTTGACTTGGAGACGTAAATTACAAATATCTTTGAAGTCGGAGTGGGTTCACCTGGTAGCGAGGGACACTGATAATAGGGAAAATCCAACTCTCATGCAAAAATCAATCTAACATGAACTACGCTCGACTTCAAAGCGAGAAAACAAAGGCTATATGTCCTCAAGGTGAAGGCAGTCGTCTTCACAGTTCTTCTTACTACCTGAGCAGTAAAAGTCCATAACCTGCTCCTCACTTGTCGACAAACAGGCCGAACTATTTAGACGAATACTTTACCCTCATAAGAATTGTACGCTGTCTTTCGCCATCCATTTACTAGGAACTATTATCATTAGATTTGGGGGATATTTGTTTCTGTTGATTGTTTGACCCAGATCTTCAATATATCCCATTGATAAGTAGCATCTTGTAATGGAATTGATAGATTAGACATATATTAAATATTTTTTTTATTTCTACTTTCAATTTGCCTTATGGTCGCTTTCGCATTCTTTCAAGTGCTATCTTGGAATAGAATTTATAGATCAGATATATATTACATATATTCTTTATTTCTACGTTGAATTTGCCTTGTAATCGCTCTCTTTCTTCGAAGAGCACAGATCTAATTTAATGTTGATTTGTTTGTAGTCTACCTTGTTTCTTCATATGTATTTTGCCTACAACTATTATACGATCACTCTTGCAATCTGCATTTGAAATGGTTGTTGTGACTTTTACAGCATTTCGAAATCTGTGATCCATTAGAATGTAGGAAATCTTGTTTCCGATCTTATTGTCAGGACTCTTCCATGTCCATAATCTCCTTGGATGTTGCAGATACCAGGTGCCTTTAGTTATCATCTTTTTTTGCCCACTCTACAAGTCTGCCTTCTCTTTCATTATACACCTCTAGTTCATGATTACCTACTGTGGATGCATATTATTGATTTACAACGTTAACATTAAAGTCCCCCAATTTGCCATTTATTTCCGAGTGTTTGCATTTCTTCAAGCATTATCCAGTTCACTATAAAATGTATTTACGTTATACTTACTGCTTTCTGTTATTGAGGCAAAATCCTGAGTGGTGTTGACATCAAAAGGCCTGCTGTTTAACTTGACCAGTAATATTCTTTCTGACACTGACTTTATGAATTTTGATCTTTCTAGAGCAGTAATAATGCCTCCACCTGTTTGATGATCCTCTCGCCCAGGAGTGGATAATTTTATAGTTTTCAGGTGTAGTAATTTCTGCGCCTTTCTATTTGGCCTCACACATTTTTAGATGTTAATGTTCGGTCTTGTCATTTCTTGGTAGATATTCTATAATGTACTACCGGTATATATGATAACGGTGAGAACATTCCATGTCCTTTTTTTTCATCCATCATGTGCCATGCCGATAAGCGTGGGCGGTCATGTTTTGCCATCTCACTCGATCACAAGAGTTGTGGATCAGCCCCGTGTTCTGTCTCGACGTGGCCAAGTCATCCAGGTATTTACTTCTCGGTCTTCCCCTTGGTCTCTTCCCTTCGATCTTGCCAGTTGTCACCAAGTTCTCCAAGTCATTTCTTATAATATTTGGATAAATTAATAAGTAAGTCACAAATGGCTGTAGAAAAATAACTAAATATGATAACTTGAACCAGTTAATTTTTTTATACATACATTGTCCCTTTAATTCTCAACATGATTTCCACCAACAATGATGCACTTATCCCATCGTTTTATCAGTCCTTACAAACCGGATGCACAGAACTGCGTGCTTTGTTTTCATAACTGTGTGACTTACTTATTGATTCGCCCTCGTAAATGTTTCTGCCCAGCTATGCACCGCTTTACGGGATAAACATTTGTCAGCATAAACACTGAAAACCTACCTTGGCGGGAGACATTTCGCGAGTGACGCCGAAGTTGAATGAAAAGTGAAAACGTGGTTTAGAAAACAGAGCACGCAATTCTATGCAGCCGGTTTGGGAGGATTGATAAAACGATGGGATAAGTGCATCAATGTTGGTGGAAATTATGTTGAGAGATAAAGGAACAATGTATGTATAAAAATTAACTGATTTCAAGTTTAAATCATATTTAATTATTTTTCCACAGCCATGTGTGACTTACTTATTAACTTACCCTCATAACATGCCCAAATAATTTTGACTGTCTACGTCTAATGACTCTAATCAGTGTAAGATCTTCATTTGTTTCTTGAAGGACTTGTTCAAACAGGAGTCTCTTTAGAGCCAAGTAAATGACGCATTCACACGTCCACCCGTGCTGGTTTTATGGTTTAAATGTTTTTTATTTTTAAACTTGAAAATTGAGGCCAGTGTATTAGAAGTAGCAGTTCGTGTATGTGGTTGACTTGAGTTCAAAGCGAGCAAACGTAAACAATAGAAAGAAAGAAAGACAGACAGAAAGACAGACAGAAAGAAAGAAAGAAAGAAAGAAAGAAAGAAAGAAAGAAAGAAAGAAAGAAAGAAAGAAAGAAAGAATGAAAGAAAGAAAGACAGAACGAATGAAAGAAAGACAGACAGAAAGAAAGAATGAGAAAGACAGACAGAAAGAAAGAAAGAAAGAAAGAAAGAAAGAAAGAAAGAAAGCAAGCAAGAAAGACGGAAAGACAGACAGAAAGAAAGAAAGAAAGACGGAAAGACAGACAGAAAGAAAGAAAGAAAGAAAGAAAGACGGAAAGACAGAAAGAAAGAAAGAAAGAAAGAAAGAAAGAAAGAAAGAAAGAAAGTCGGAAAGACAGACAGAAAGAAAGAAAGAAAGAAAGAAAGAAAGATGGAAAGAAAGAAAGAAAGAAAGAAAGAAAGAAAGAAAGAAAGAAAGAAAGAAAGAAAGAAAGAAAGAAAGAAAGACGGAAAGACAGACAGACAGACAGAAAGAAAGAAGACAGAAAGAAAGAAAGAAAGAAAGACAGACAGACAGAAAGAAAGAAAGAAAGAAAGAAAGAAAGAAAGACGGAAAGACAGACAGAAAGAAAGAAAGAAAGAAAGAAAGAAAACATTTAGTTAGTTTGTCGCGGTTCCAACTTTACGGTTAAGGGTCGTCCATATAATACTCCGTTCCTGTGCCAGTGAATATCACACAAAATGCTTCTCACTCCCCCATGTGAAACAAACATTAGTCTGGACTAGGACACAAACCTTTAGAGACAAGTAAATGACCCTTCCACACGTCTTACCCGCACTGGGCATGACCTGTGACAGAAATGTAAAGGACATGCAAGTAACTTTTAAAAATAAATAAAAACCTGTCACCTTTAAATGACGACAGCGCCTCGCTGCAAGAATTCATATTTATTTATGAACTGTCTTAGTTGCCTCAAAGTGTTCCCCAATTGATATAGTCTTAAACACATAAGCGAGAAACAATGTGGTGCACTATTTATTGTCTGGTATATCTCGTCAGGTGTATATTACAGAGTTATATATCACTAGCTGACCCTGCCCGGCTTCGCCCAGTCCCTGGTGGGAAGCATCTCATTTAATTCATATAAGTAGTCATATAAGTTCCCGTTCCCGTTACCGACTATCTGTCTGTCTGTCTGTCTGTCTGTCTGTCTGACCCGGCCCGGCATCGCCCAGCTCCTGGTGTGAAGCATCTCATTTAATTTATATAAGTAGTCATATAAGTTCCTGTTCCCGACTGTCTATCGGTCTGTCTATCTGTCTGCCTGACCCTGTCCGGCTTCATTAAATTCATACAACAAAAAAAGTAACTTAAAAGAACGTTCTTCCACACACCATCCATTATTTTTAATGAAAACTCTTTCTAATCACCTGCATGACTACAGTAACTTCTTAAGCAAAAAAAGATGAGTTACAATGTTATGCATTGTGCATCATTTTTATGAAAACTTTGAAAATGCCTTACAGATTGTATCATTATTTATTATAACTCATATGCCGGTACATAACTATGGACAAAGAGTTTATAAATCTTTGAAAACGATGCCACAATATGACTATAAGTTATACAGAAAAGTTATGCCCCTTGAAATAACTTTTACAGAGTTAGGTCCCCTGAGATATATAAAATTATGATGAAAAATGAAAAATGAAATAATACTGAGTAAGCAGGCGATTTCACACTAACAAAATATCACAGTTGGCAGCTCTGGAATGAAAGGAAGGCGTGTAGAAAATTTCATCTCAATCAGATGGGCCGTTCGCGAACGAATAAAGGACATACATAGATACAGAGATACGGACGCACATCTTAATTTATATATAAGATATGAAATGAATAAATGGATACTACTTACGATGAAACAAGTAAAACACACAGTTACAGGTATTGTTCGAATATGATCCCTACGCAGTATGCACATGACGAGATGCAGCGAAATATTCCAGACAATTTAATCTAATCGTGCAACATATTATTTGTGGATTCTGTGATATATTCTTCTTCAGAATCTAACAACTGTGTAAATATACGTAAAGGACACTTTCTTACACAGTGGAGCTTTTGGGTATTTGATTATAGATGCATGTTATATACTAATCGACATCCTATGAGTGATGAAACCAATGTCTCGAAATCACCCTTTACTTCCCAAAGTATTTCGTGCTATCAATTTTAGAACGAGAGAAAAAGAAAGAGACACATATTTTTCTTTGGACACGTGATGAGAAGAGATGCATTGGAGAACATTGTGAGGACTGGAAAGATCGAGGGGAAGAGAGGCAGAGGCTCACCAAGAGAAATGATTTTGGATGGATTGAGACGGTGGCATGGAGGAATATTAGCATAAGAGTTGATCCAGACCACCAAAGACCGAGATCTGTGGAGAGACATGAACGCCTACGCCAGCTGGCATGGCACTTGATTATGATGATGATGATGATAATGATAATGATGATGATGATGATGATGAGGATGACCAATTTTAGACTAAGTCGAAGCTTAAGTCAATTTTTAAATGGATATTCGAACACATGATAATCGGGCAGGCATGCAAGCAAGCTAGCGACGGCGCCATCCCGATTGCACTGTAACAAATATACAATTAAATTCTCAAACACAATAAAGACAAAATGAAAACGACACAGACCAATATGCTACAGTACATACACAACGCAAAAGTCATAGAGATTTCCTACCCAGCACTACAAACATTCTTGCCAAGGTTAGCCCGCGGTGAGTGGACAAAGGTTGAACCCATATTGGTGTATCTGCCTGACTAACTTCTGCGAGTCATCTCAAGACATCAGACCTTCCTGTACATGACATCCTCTCTCTGGCCTGGCCCTATGTACCCACACACTAGCTCCTCTTCGCCCGTACCCTTGTTACTACTTCATTCCTACAAGAGTGCACGCGCTGGAGTTGGATTTAGCAAAGCCTCTTGAAACTTCTCTAATACTTTCTCACGTACCACTTGAGACGGATTTCCAGATTTGCCTCAAGTGCTTATTAGCAAGGCTATGGAATGACGTTTTGAGTGCTAGCAAGTTTTCTCTGGCTCTTGAGCCATAGGTTTGTCGTCAAAGAAACACCGCGGCTCTATCACCGCGCTTTATCTCGCGAGGTCTCTTGAAAATCTGTGCAAATGTGGATTCCCTATTTTAAACTATTTACAGTTAACCCACCATACAAATTAGATACAAAGATATATTTCTTTATTTTATTATTTAAAAAAAAAATATATATCCTATAGAATTGCATAACGCCATCTAAACAGAAATGTCCGTTACCAAAAGATCACATCACCGCCTAGAAATCACCACAAGCCAACAAACAACAGGTAACACTAACACCAGATTAGGGGAGAGGTGCAGTTGTGATGGATAAGTCGATTACGAAAAGAAAATGATAGACATTTTATCATATCCATCCAGAGATAGAGTTATACCTCTCCATAGCACAAAGCATGGGCTGAAATATAGAGACCATGTGTTGCCCATGCAGCATGATCCCTCTCTCGGCCTGTCTAGATTACTCCAGAGGAAAGGTAACACCAGTACACCTGGAACAAAGACAAGCTGCAGAAGCTGCCGGATCAGCAAAGTAATGCTCTAACTGTCCGCCTGTCGGAGCTTCGATCCTAGACCAGTTGCCAACCAAGATTTAGGTCCTTGACGTGACATTTTTTCTTTAGGTTGCATTTCCTCGCACCAGGATAAAGCTTGTATCCTCCCAATCCTCTGCTCGAAGCTGTTGGCACAATGTGGGGTGTCGGGATGGCATGCGCCGCCCAACATTCGGCGCTAACAGAAACAGATAGTACCGTCTACTGTTATACGGTAGCTCAGTCATGTCTGACTAAGACCTGACGATTATTATTTGGATCCATCTAAATGTCAGTTAAATCCCAAAAGCTAGCAAACCAGGGGACGTGGATGCGAAATTGAGAAAAGAAATTAAGTTACTTTTATATAACAAATTTATCAGTGAGGCGACTCACAAACCCCCCAGCTTTATAGCCTCCCTAAATTGCACAAGCCTGGGGCACCTATTTTATC
This sequence comes from Cepaea hortensis, assembly GCA_963921405.1. NCBI lineage: Eukaryota > Metazoa > Mollusca > Gastropoda > Stylommatophora > Helicidae > Cepaea > Cepaea hortensis. The sequence continues at coordinate 30,660,266 of OY992897.1, forward strand.
AGAGGTCAACTCTGCCTAAGACAGAATGGCGAAATGACTTGGAGACATTCTGAAACCAGTGCAACAGACATTTGAACCCTTAATTTCAACAGATTCATGTCATCTGGTGCAACTATTGAACACCTCGATATTAAACATAAGCACACGGCGTCAATGGATATTGCTTCTTTTTTCACTGACGTTTCGTTTGTTGAAAAACTTTAGATTATCTGTGATCTCGTAACAGTGAAGAAATTGAAGCTAAGCATATAGACACCCAAACTAGAGAAACTACTACTGATGTACACATCTAATATTTAATTAAGTTTTCTTAAAGAATCATACCGCTAAGTGGAGCGTCCATGGGGAATCCTCTAGGTCCCAATCTAGCGGACATTTATAAGGCGCACTTAGAAGAACAACGACAATTCAATATTAGGGAATACAAACAGTTAGGCACGTTAGCTTCTGCGAAAAGATGAGACATACTGAATACGAACACGATGTACATACCTGACAAAGTACTCCGTAAACGTGAACATTGATCACAGAGTGAAAAATTCCCCCCCCCCCCCCCACCAAAAAAAAAAAAAAGAGAGGGAGAGAGAGAGACAATCCAATAAATATATATATATATATATAATACTGACATTAAACTGCCATTTACTGCCAATATAGTATCTTGCGGTGTATGGCAGAGGGGTCTTTGAGCCTGAGGAATTAAGGCCGCCTGGCTAGTGCAGTCGCCGCGAACTGTGCAGGTTAGGATTTTCTTTTTGCCCCCGACAGAAAAAAATCCCACACCTTACCGAGGGATCGAGCCCGGGTCTCCCGAATGAGAGTCCGGCGTTCTAGCCACTCGGCCAGCCGCTCCTCCATATATATATATATAATAATAATAATAATATAATAAAATAGACGGTACTACCTGGTTTCTGTTAGCGCCGAACGTTGGGCGGCGCTTACCAAACCCGACACCCCACATTGTGCCAACGGCTTCGGGCGGAAGAGCGCAATTGGGAGGGTACAAGCCTTACCCTGGTGCGAGGAAATGCAAGCTAAAGACAAAATTGTCATGGCAGGGCAGACCAGGCCCTAAGCCTTGGTTGGCGACTGGTCTAGGATCGAAGCTCCGACAGGCGGACAGTTAGAGCATTGCTTTGCTGATCCGGCAGCTTCTGCAGCTTGTCTTGTTCCAGATGTAGGGGTGTTACCTTTCCTCTGGAGTGAACTAGGCAGGCCGAGAGAGGGATCATGTTGCATGGGCAACACATGATCTCTATATTTTAGCCCAGGCTTTGTGCTATGGAGAGACAAATACTGAAGTATTGAAAAGATCAGGTTGTGTGACAGTTTATTCCATGCTCAGTCTTCGTAGACTTAGATGGATAGGACATCTTAGGCGGATGGATGATGGTAGAATACCAAAGGATATCTTTTTTGGTGAATTACAGATGGGTAAGAGATCTCAGGGTCGGCCTCTACTACGATACAAAGATGTGTGTAAGCGGGACATGATTGATACAGGCATTGATAATGCACATTGGGAGCAAGTCGCCGCTGAACGTGTTGCATGGAGGGCAAATATCAGAAATGGAATAAAGTCAAAGGAGAAAATTATTGCAGAAAAGTCACACACCAAGCGTTTGAGACGTGAGATGGTGCATGATGGTGGAAATGACCACGTGTTCACATGCACCCACTGTGAACGGACATTTACAGCGCAAATTGGCCTTATCAGTCACACTCGCTACCGCCATAGTTAAAAGTTATTATGCCTTTTTAAAGCACAAACTATCGTCTGTCAAGACGGCAAGGTGCCAATGTCATAATAAAATAGAAATACGTATTCTAGGACACAACAAAGGACGTTTAGATTATTTAAATCTGCATCAGGGATGGGACAACACGAATAGATTTAAGGAAAAAACAAACATTAATATTAAAACACAGCTTCTTCGTTGTCAACAAGGCACAAAAGTTGAGTTCAGTTCGGTTATAAAAGGTGCTCTTTTTCTACAAAACTTGAGTCCAATTCAGCTGTTAAAAGTGCCAAATACGAAATCTCATCTCATCTCATCTCATCATGTTCCTCTTGTACCTTGCGTTGTCGAGGTGAAGTATAAACATCGTGAGAGTGCCCGATTATGGGCTTCATATAGAAATACCCCATATAGAAATAAATAAGAAATGTGTGGCCAAAAGTGTGCAAACAGTCAGGCATGAATATTTGGAACCTTATTCTGCACCGCCGGTGTGTGGATGCTATATTATTCCTCACAGAGGCCAGACAATAAGCAGAATCGTTCCACTCTACCGCGAACCAAGCCCACAAGCACATCTCCATTTCTATTGACCGCCACCAAAATAACACACCTTATCGTTTGCAAACATCCTACCTGTTATGACGTCGAAAGGATGGCTCCATACAAGGCAAATGTGGTTTTATAGAAGAATGATGAGACCACCGTAGGATGGATAGAAATACCAATGCTGTTATACTGGAAAATAAAGGGCTTGCGAACGCGGTTTGTGAGCCCGTATACCCGGGTTGGAAACACAGCGGTGCTGGGTTTTTCGAAAAAGGTATAGGGGCCGGTTGTTCAGAAAGCAATGGCAAACTACTGAACGTAACACTTGCCTAGTACATCAACAGCAGCTGAAAATGCTGGTGTTGACTGCAACGTCCCGTAAGGGATACGCAACAAATTTTTTTTTATACTGAAAGATGTTACGTCACAAAGAGAACTGGTTACTCGCATCAGACGAGGGCTTGTTTTTTTTTAATTCGCATATCCTTTACAGGACATCGCTGTCAACAGCAGCATCTTTCAGCTGTCTGTTGATTTCTTGGCAAGATTACGCTCAGTAGTTTGCCACTGCTTTCTGAGCGGCCGGCTCAGGTATCCAGCAAGTCACCAGAGGGGGACGAACCGCTCCCAGTTCTCGCCCGCTACGAAACTCTGCGTGATAAACGGGATTACGGAGAAAGTGGTGTAACCCCTCGGCCATAGAATCCGGCAGACGAGGGCTGGTCACATTATTTCGGCGTATCATGAGAAGAAGAATGTTGCAGTATGTCTTCACAATGGGAAAGCTGGAAATTGGGGGGGGGGGGGGGGATACAGAGAGGAGACACAGAGAGATGATGTCGAAAGTTTGACATCACGGCAGGGAGATATAGCAGTATAAAAATGATTGGTAGCACGAGAAACAAAAGTCTGTGGACAGACATGATCACCAATAACACGCGGCATGGAGGATTATCAGTATAAACACTTCGCCAGGGAGAACGCCAACCTTATTTGGAATGAACAATAAAAAGATTTTTCCCAAACCTCGAGGTTGCATTCGTCCAAACTATGAGGTTTGTTTCCCACAAACCTTGAAGTTCCTTTCCCCGAACCTTGAAGTTCTTTTCCCTCACACCTTGAAATTATTTTTCCCCCACACCTTTAAGTTCTTTTCCACAAACCTTGAAATTATTTTCCCCAAACCCCGGAGTTCTTTTCCCCAAACCTTGAAATTATTTTTCCCAAACCCTGAAGTTCTTTTCCGCCAAGCCTTGAAGTTTTTTTTTCTCTCACACCTTGAGGTTCCTTTCCACAAATCTTGAAGTTCTTTTCACCAAACCGCAACAGCCCCCCCCCTCCCCTCCCCCCTTCCAAGCCGTGAATTTCCTTTACCCTCACGCTTGAATTTCTCTCCCAAAACCTTAAGGTTCGTTTTCCCAAATTTCAAAGTTTTCCCCCTAAAAACGAGTCTTTTCCCCTCGAACCTCAAATTTCCCTTATCTCACTTTAACCACAGTCCAACATTTTGGTGAAAGCAGCCTGCCAGAGACAAATCTCTTAAAATGTGTCAACAACCAGATTAAATTTCCCGATGTTTTACCCCCCAAACGACCAGATTAAATTTCCCGATGTTTGCCGTCTGTTGTAATTTTATATTGTTCTTTAGAAATATCTCCGTCTGTGACTGCCGTATCCGGTAATTTCCGTTCCAGGGATTTTCCCGTCTGTTAATTTTTCCTTCGACTTTTATATAATCGGATACTTTTATTGTGGTGTCAAATCCAATGATTCGGGTTACCCAGGGGAAAGCAGCTACGGTTTCGAATCTATATCATCATGTGCTGTGCCGAACGGCGCAGGCAATCATATCCTGACATATGCCTTTTGTTCCTGATCTGTACCACTGTGTCAAGCCCATCCGGAATTTTCTCTCTCTGGATCCCCAGTCTGTATTCCCTGGATCGTTCCAGTTATTTTCCAATTTCCCAGACCTTCTTGTCTTATAAGTCGGTGTTTGTGGCTTGTGATAGTGAACATAGTTTCACAATCACGACACAGTGGGCTCGAAGTCAGTCGCATGCGATTTAAGAGCAGATCGTGGTGCGTTGATTTCTAAAATGGTATGAGCGTCGGATGCTCAGAATGCAATGGCAAACTAGTGAACGTAAAATTGCCTAAAAAATCAATAACAGTCAATAAATGTTGGGGTACACTGCGATGTCGTGTAAAAAAAGGATATGCAACTAGCTTGTTTCATAACTAAAAATAATGACTGTCTTGTCTGGATGTAATAATACATGAGAGAAGCAACGGCAGCAGCGTGGATATAACAATAAACAATGAAAACTGTTATCCTACGCCAGGCTCTCCTGCACCAAACATCATCATAGAACTCTAAAAATCCCTTGAACGGACATGAGAACACATATCAAAGTGCAGTAAGAGGTCCAAATACACACATAGTAACGGCATGTACATCAGAACAATACAAAATAAAAGCAATCAGGTATGAGTGACTGCTGCGAACAGATGAGCGATAATAAACAAAGACACAGTGTACATAACTTACACCGAACGCTAATCCGGCAAACTGAAAATCACAGTGTAAAAATAAAAATGATAACAATAACGTAAAAGCAAGATAAAAATATGTTGTGGTGTAATTTATTTTTATCTGATTGTTTCGTTGTTATTATTATCATGTTCGTCAGGAGAGCCTGGCGTATGATACCACACGATCAAGTCTGTGAATGGAGGTGGAGGTAGTCACGTCGGCGTTCCACTGGCTGGAAGACAACGCAAACATGTCGTAATTGTAACGGGCTCATAAAGTATTTATGTCACGAGAAAAGTGGAGACAGGCATGCTTCTGGCAGAGTGGCAGAATTCCATTCACTAATCCAAAATAGAAAGCATCTGTTCGATTTTCCCGCCAGGACACGCTGGTGTGTGGAAAACTAGCAGGCGGCTGTGTCTGCACCTTTTGGTAGGATACTAGTGCATGATAAAGCAGATATTCTCGGTGCCTTTTGGAATCATGTGTATAGTGCAGAAAAACAGATAGGGAGTGGCTTGAGGCCGACACTCAAAACTCAGAGGAAAGGCCAGACGGGCACATAATTAGACTGCTACGGGTACCATTAATGTTAGGACTCTTCGTTGGTTGTTGCAGATGGGGACGGAAAGCATGTGGGAAAGTTCCGAGTGCTGTGATGTCTGATCTTGACTCAACTCCCGAAGAAATAACGTTTCGGTGGTCTCAAAATTCTTTCTACATAAACAAAGAAATCCAGTGTCTGTGAATGACATGCACACAGAAGCATCGTCGTGATCATCAGCATCATCGTGAATATCGGCATCATCGTGAATATCGGCATCATCGTGAATATCAGCATCATCGTGAATATCAGCATCATCGTGAATATCAGCATCATCGTGAATATCAGAATATCAGCATCATCTTTACCATCAGCATCATAGTGACCATCAACATTATCGTGGTCATCAACATCGACATGACCATCGGCATCATCGTGATCATCGGCATCATCGTGATCATCACCATCATCGTGACTAGCAGCATCATCGTGTATCCTACAAAGTTTTAGGCGGTTTTATCTCTCCACCAATATCGGTCCTTGGTGTTGTGGGTCAAGTTTCTACATGACATTCCTCCCTCCAGGAACGAACGAACGAACAGACGAACGAACTTTATTTTCTAGTATCACAAACTGGGCAAAATATTCCACACCTTACCGAGTATTGGAATCCGAGTCTCCCAAATCGTAGCCTAGAATGTTAACTACTCGGCCAGGCGGTCCTCATTGATACAGTCCTAGACCAACAAGTATCATTTCTCTCGGTCTATCTATGCACCTACGATCTTTCCATGTGCGACGATGCTCTGCAATATCCCTTATCTTATTATGTGACCATAGAACATGGATTTTACCTCTCTTATAGTTTTGTATAATGTTTTTCTTGAATTAAAAATATCCTGAAGTGTGGGTAGCTGAAGAATGGTGGCTTCTGGAGGACACATTTAACCAGACACCACAAAGAATGATCTCAATAGCCGTGTCTATCACTTATCAGATTTCACAAATATGGGATATTGTCTGGTATGTCTTCTAATCTCTACTTCTTTCAGCTACTTCTATGAATTTCAAGCAATACCTATGAATTATATTTCTCGTGCTATTTCAAACATTTGGGAGTTTCCAAAAGAATTGATATCTTCTGTCCTAGGATTAAAAAGGAAAAGGGGGATTGGGGTTGTTAAAGGCGGGACTTAATTGTATCAAGTTTAATTCCATTTCACTCCGTCTCTTTCAGCTGAGCGTCTTGTCGCAAACGTAGCACAGAGCACGAACTCCTTAGCTCAAGTGACAATCCCAAAGAGTCTCTGTGAAAGCTACACTCGTCAACCGAGGGACGGAGTTCGGAATAGAACCCACGATCTTCGAAGGGCAAGACAGTCGGTGTAACGACTTCACCAATGAGACCGACCCCACTTGCCTGGTATCATGTGGAATCTGTTTGCGGGAAGATAACATCAAGAGATGGACGAACAGCAGTCTGACAGTCAGGGCGAAAGACAGACAGTGATGGAGACCCGCTGCAGTCTACTTCCATTGTGGAGACGGCACCTGATTAATTGTGCTCGTTCACTGAAGGAACACGCTGGAAGTAACGCCAAAATATTCCACTCAGAAGGTAGCGGTTTTAGTGGAGTTGCCAGATCGCTTGCCTGCTGGTCTTATTGTCGTGAATTCGAATCCTTCGAGTCGGGAAAATGTGTTTCATTTTCACTGACCTCTGCTCCCTAGTCGGCCTTGTCCTGGATTGTAAAGGCGACCGCTGTCATTTGGACCGCATAACCCAACTGTTGCCGATTGGTCTAAAATTATGGGTCTAGGACTAATACAACAATAACAACAATAATAAAATGGACAAAACAGAAGTAAAATCAACAACAACAACAACAACAACAACAACAACAACAACAACAACAACAACAACAACAACAACAACAACAACAACAACAACAACAACAACAACAACAACAACAACAACAACAACAACAACAACAACAACATAATCAATATCATGATAATCATCAACAACAAGAACAATTGCAGTAACAGCGACAACAACATAACCATCATTATCAACAACAACAACAGGGGTTTATTTGACGGTGATAAAGGCGAGATGATCGGGTTCGTTGCATTGGGCAATGATGAACCCAAGGTTTAACGTCTGTAACAATCTCGGACTTGAGGTTTGAACGACTCAGTATGAAAGAAAACCGCGACCTTTAGAGTGCAAGGAAGAAGGAAGGGCCACCTCGACACGGAGACTCCCGTCGAAGACGACGACGACGACGACGACGACGACGACGACGACGACGACGACGACGACGACGACGACGACGACGACGACGACGACGACGACGACGACGACGACGACGACGACGACGACGACGACGACGACGACGACGACGACGACGACGACGACGACGACAACAACAACAGTAGCATCAGCAAGATCATCAATAACATCATCAACAACCACAACAGCAACATCAACAATAGCAACAACCCTAACAAAACATCAACAAAATAGCAGTACTGACAGCAGCAAGAGTAGTGAAAACATCAAGAACAATAACAATGCAATATCATCAACATCAGCCACAACATCAACAACAACAGCCGCAACATCAACATCAACAGCAGCAACATCAACAACAACAGCCGCAACATCAACAACAAGAGCCGCAACATCAACAACAAGTGCCGCAACATCAACAACAACAGCCACAACATCAACAACAACAGCCACAACATCAATAATAACAGCAGCAGCAATATCAATAACAGCAGCCGCAACATCAATAATAACAGCAGCAACATCAATAACAGCAGCCGCAACATCAATAACAGCAGCCACAACATCAACAATAGCAACAACCCTAACAAAACATCAACAAAATAGCAGTAATGACAGCAGCAAGAGTAGTGAAAACATCAAGAACAATAACAATGCAATATCATCAACATCAGCCACAACATCAACAACAACAGCCGCAACATCAACAACAACAGCAGCAACATCAACAACAACAGCAGCAACATCAACAACAAGAGCCGCAACATCAACAACAAGTGCCGCAACATCAACAACAACAGCCACAACATCATCAACAACAGCCACAACATCAACAACACAGCCACAACATCAATAATAACAGCAGCAAGATCAATAACAGCAGCCGCAACATCAATAATAACAGCAGCAACATCAATAACAGCAGCCGCAACATCAATAATAACAGCAGCAACATCAATAACAACAGCCGCAACATCAACATCAACAGTCACAACATCAACAATAGCAACAACCCTAATAAAACATCAACAAAATAGCAGTACTGACAGCAGCAAGAGTAGTGAAAACATCAAGAACAATAACAATGCAATATCATCAACATCAGCCTCAACATCAACAACAAAAGCCGCAACATCAACAACAACAGCAGCAACATCAACAACAACAGCCGCAACATCAACAACAAGAGCCGCAACATCAACAACATCCGCAACATCAACAACAACAGCCACAACATCAACAACAACAGCCACAACATCAATACTAACAGCAGCAACATCAATAACAGCAGCCGCAACATCAATAATAACAACAGCAACATCAATAATAACAGCAGCAAGAGTAGTGAAAACATCAAGAACAATAACAATGCAATATCATCAACATCAGCCTCAACATCAACAACAAAAGCCGCAACATCAACAACAACAGCCGCAACATCAACAACAAGAGCCGCAACATCAACAACATCCGCAACATCAACAACAACAGCCACAACATCAACAACAACAGCCACAACATCAATAATAACAGCAGCAACATCAATAACAGCAGCCGCAACATCAATAATAACAACAGCAACATCAATAATAACAGCAGCAACATCAACATCAACAGCCACAACATCAATAACAACAGCCACAACATCAATAATAACATCCGCAACATCAATAACAACAACCGCAACATTAACATCAACAGCCACAGCATCAAACACAACAGCCGAATCATCAACAACAGTAACCTCAACACCAACATCAACAACAATAACCGCAAAATCAATAACAACAGCCGAAACATCAATAATAACAGCAGCAACATCATTAACAACAGCCGCAATATCAATAATAACATCAGCAACATCAATAACAACAGCCACAACATCAACACCAACAGCCGCATCATCAACAACAGTAACCGCAACACCAACAACAACAGCCGCAACATCAACAACAATAACCACAACATCAATAACAACAGCCGGAACATCAATAATAACAGTAGTAACATCAATAACAACATCTGCAACATCAACAATAACATCAGCAACAACAATAACAAAAGCTGCAACATCAGTAATAACAGCTGCATCATCAACAACAATAATCGCAACATCAATAACAACAGCCACAACATCAATAATAACAGCTGCATCATCAACAACAATAACCGCAACATCAATAACAACAGCCGCATTATCAATAATAACAGGTGCATCATCAAAATCAAGATCCGCAACATCAACAACAACAGCTGAAATATCAACAACAACAGTCGCAACACCAAAAACAACAACCGCAACATCAAAAACAGCCGCAACATCAATAATGACAGCTGCATCATCGTCAACAACAACAACAGCCGTAACATCAGTAATGACAGCTGCATCATCGTCAACAACAACAGCCGCAACATCAATAATGACAGCTGCATCATCGTCAACAACAACAGCCGCAACATCAACAACAACAGCCGCAACATCAACAACAAGTGCCGCAACACCAACAACAACAGCCGCATCATCAACAACAATAACCGCAACATCAATAACTACAGCCGCAACATCAATAATAACAGCAGCAACATCAATAACAACAGCCGCAACATCAATAACAACAGCCGCAACATCAATAATAACAGCCGCAACATCAACAACAACAGCTGCAACATCAACAACAACAGCTGCAACATCGACAACATCAACAACAACAACAACAACAACAAAATCAACACCAATATCAACAACAAAAACAGCAATCATGAGCGACAGACTAAATCAATGTAAATTGAGCAACTCCATGACTAAACACCAAGAAGGGGTTCACAAAACAAAAAACAAACAAACAACACGCGAAACGAAACTCGAAGAATTAATTCCGAAACTAGAGAGCAAATCTGGTAAACCAACGTAACATTACCGAGAGAAAAAAAAAACGATTGATGCAATTTGTTATTCTATTTCCTGCATAAAGAATTAAAATGCATTAATCGACCACCAAGGGAGACTGTATGTACTCGGAAGAGTTTCAAACCGCATGACAGGAAACAGAAAATTGTCTGGGCTATTCAATACACATACACAGATCTCAGTTTTTAATTTCAAGGAACAGTAATTACGTGGATAGTGGATAATTTTGTGATTTCTAAAGCAGATTTGGACGGATTCAAATTTATGCTAATTGACTGGCCTTCCTGGATGATCCCGACTAAAATATGTACCATTAAATGTCTTGGGGTGTAGAGGCTGTCGGCGTGACTCTGAGCCCTGAAGTGATGAATTTTGTTTTTCTTTCGCATATCCTATTTACATGACATCGCTGTCAACACCAGCATTTTACCGCTGTTCTTAATGTCTTGGCAAGATTGCGCTCAGTAGTTTGCCAATGCTTTCTGAGCGACCGACTCACACAACCCCCGTAAGTAAACGACGCGACTCGATCCGCTACCGAATCTCAGGCAGCTGTGTTATCCTACCTGGATATAAGGGATTACGGAGAAAGTTGTTAACCCCTTCGCAAGGGAGAAGTGAAGTGATGATTGGTCTAAAGTCTAAAGAAATATGGGTCTAGTACCATGCGCCGAATGGATCATAGGTAGTGCAGACCTGATAAGGCAAACTCATCTGGGACCCAAGAAATAGTTCTACAGATCAGAAATTCCTCTTATAAGAATTAGTCAGTCAGTCAGGCAGTCAGCCAGTCAGTCAGTCGGTCGGTCAGTCAGTCAGTCAGTTAGTTAGTTAGTTAGTTAGTCGACAAATCATCCTTAGACTAAGACGAGGCAGGTCCTGGATGGCACAGGCAGAACTTTCAGGTGTGTGATGTAGAGACCATCAATCGTGAAAGAGAGTGGGTTGAAGTTCCGGAAGACATGACGGACTGGCACAATGTAATAATAACACTGGGTCGTGAGTGCAGAGAATGGGCAGCGGGCCGAACTGAGTTTGAAATGCAACAGCTGATCCAGAGCAACACACATCAAGGTGACATAGTCATCTACACCGATGAGTCAGTGGTGAGAAACAGACGTAGTGGCTGGGGCTTTATTGCAAAGGCTAATGGGCGAGTCTTGAAAAAGGAGAGTCTGGCATATGAATCTACGACCTCCTGAATGAGAATGGAGGCGTAGGCAATAACAGCGGCATTCCGGTGGCTAGAGGAGACTACTGCAACACACGTTGTATTCATTACATATTCAAAGAGTATGCTTAGCAAGATGGAGAAAGGAATGTTTCGTGTGGAATGGCTCTCGTCTCTTCAAAGGACACAGATCGTGAGAATTGTTTGGATATTTTGCCCTGGTCATGCGGGTGTACGGGGGAATGATCAGGCTGATAGGCTAGCAGGGAATGCACCTCTTGGTGGAATTTTGCCTATGGACAATGGGAGGTGGTCGTGCGCTTGTGGGACCAGGTGGAGAAGGTGGAGGAACAGATTGAAAACCCATATGTGGAAAGAATGAGATTGCGGGGGATCAGCAGGGGTTCTGGTAGAATCTCAAAACTGAGAGGGAAGACCAGGAGAACTTTTAACCAGATAGCGGTGGGACCGATTAGTAGTATGACTTTTTGCTGGCTGTTGAACGAGGGGACGGAGCACGTATGGGAATGTCCTGAGTGCAGTAATGTCGGTTCTTAACTCAACTCAACTCAACTCACCCTCATTGCACTTCGAACCATTCACTCCATAAGTGCTCAGATCCCCTCCTCAGTAAATCCCGCAGCGTGTAGCGGCTCACGACACCAGTTCGTTGTTGGTTTACTAATCTTCTGTGACCTCCTGCATAGTGTTCTTGTTGACCACGCCTTTTAACATGCTGTTCTTGCAATCTTACCATGGTTGTAGATTCACAGTCATCACTTGGCTCTCGCAAACGACTTACTTCTCGCAGAACATTCAGTATATGAGCCTGGCCCGTGGCTCCTCCGCGCTCCACAGCAGCCTTACCTGCAAACCTGTTAGCCTGCTCATTTCCTTGTACATCCGCAGGCTCTGGCACGAAAATGAAACTAATCTTTATCAACCGAGACCGCTCCAGAGACAGCAACAACTGTGTTCGGACCTACCCCATCTCTATCTTCTTGAGAATGCTCATAGGGTCACTAAGGAAGCATGCCCGAGTGAAGGTCTGTGTCTCGAGCCGTGTTATTGCTTTACTTACAGCCATGACTTCCATAGTCAGGCTGCTTGTGGTCAAGGCAAAAGCACCAGAATCTTCCTGAACTTCCTGTATGCTGATGCCAAGATTGGGGGTTCAACCTCTATATCGGTCAGTTGGACTAAAATGATTTTTCGGCTTTGACGTGGGGACGCAAATTACCAGTACCTCAGAAGCTGGAGTGGGTTCGCTTGATGGCGAGGGGCACTGGTAATAGGGAAAGCTAATCCATGCGTAAAATTCAGCCCAGTGCACTAGTAGTACTAGCAAGTCTATGGACTACTATTGAGTTCAAAGCGATCACCAGAGCCGTGGATCAGCTCTGTCTTTTTGTCTCCATTATGTCATGTGCTCAAGCCATCCAGATGTTTACCTTTCTGCCTTCCCCTTGTTCATGTCCCCTATATCTTTCCATTTGTCACCAAGTTATCAAATTTATAATTTCTCATAACGTACCCACACAAAGCATGACTGTCTATGTCTAATTTCTATAATCAGTTTACAGTTTTCATTTGCCTCTTGTAGGACTTGCTCATTGATTTCTCTGTCTATTCATGGTATTCTTTTTATTTTCCTTAGAAACAACATTTCCACTATCATTAAATCTTTCTCAGCGTATCTGCTCATTATCCACGTTTCATAGCGATACAAAAGAAAAGGTTTTATGTAATTCTTCAACACTCTTTTTCTCGTTGCCATTGTTATCTTTTTATTGGTCAGTATGCTTTCCATCTTGCAAAAGACTACCTTTGCCATAGCGATTCTTGTTCTAATCTCTTCAAGAAACCTCCCATAAGATGTTATGATCGTTCTGAGACAATTGTACCGATTCACTTGTTTAAGAATAATATCATTTACCCGTACATTGTGGTGTTTCTTTCTTCCTAGTGACGACCATAATCTGTGTCTTCTTACAATTTAATTCTAACCCTAGTTGTTCACTGTGTAAAATAACCACATCTACTAAATGTTGCAGATCCTATTCATTGTCTGCAGTCAATACAGTATTATCCACATATCTAAAAATATTACTGATGTTTTGTCTCTCAGTGGCGATTTCTCTCATATCTTCTAAATTTCTTAAAATATTTTCAATGTATTGGGGGAAAAAATTCTGGAGAAGGCCTCATCCGTGTCGCATACCTCTCTTAATAGTCTGATAGTGACCTACTTCATTATCAATCTTTATGGTCGCTTGTTGTTTCCAATATATGTGTGGTTTACAAGTTTAATGTTTTCCCCATCAATTTGTAGATCTGCAACCATCTTTATCAGGGTCGACAAGTCTTACTTTATTGAAAGTCAAAGAAGCAAATATGTAAGCCTTTGTTTACTTCAATCTGTAATGAGTTGAGTTAAATTGAATTGAGCCAAGAACCGACATCACAACGTTCGGAACATTCCCATAAATGATCCGTCTTTATCTACAACAGCCAGCGAAGAGTCCCAATGCTAATGGTAACAGTAGCAGTTTGATTGTATGTGTCCGTCCAGCCTTTCCTCGGTGTCTTCAGTATCGGTCAGATTCTGGCCCTGAGTGTGGGCACCATTCTCTCCAGGCTGTGTGGATTTACCAGTTCAGAACTATACACACGATGGTTTATAGGAGGGGGGAGTTCAAATGAAGACTGTACTAGTGTGTGTGTGTGTGTGTGTGTGTGTGTGTGTGCGTGCGTGCGTGCGTGCGTGCATGTGTGTGTGTGTGTGTGTGTGTCTGTGTGTCTGTGTGTGTGTCTGTGTGTGTGTGTCTGTGTGTGTGTCTGTGTGTGTGTCTGTGTGTGTGTCTGTGTGTGTGTCTGTGTGTGTGTCTGTGTGTGTGTCTGTGTGTGTGTCTGTGTGTGTGTCTGTGTGTGTGTCTGTGTGTCTGTCTGTGTGTCTGTCTGTGTGTCTGTCTGTGTGTCTGTCTGTGTGTCTGTCTGTGTGTCTGTGTGTGTGTCTGTGTGTGTGTCTGTGTGTGTGTCTGTGTGTGTGTCTGTGTGTGTGTCTGTGTGTGTGTCTGTGTGTGTGTCTGTGTGTGTGTCTGTGTGTGTGTCTGTGTGTGTGTCTGTGTGTGTCTGTGTGTGT
>OY992897.1:30680153-30855153 GCA_963921405.1 Cepaea hortensis
CATTCTCCTGTTGGGGCATATATTTTAATAACGTTTATGTTAAAAGGTCTGCCGATTAATTTTACCAATAGAACCCTGTCTGACACAGCCCAATATCCTTCGGTAGATTTTGATGTTTCCCGATACAAGATAATTGCTACACCTTTTTGCCGGTCTTCTCCCCCTGATGCATCATACTTACAACCTTTCCCTGTCAAAATCATTCTCCTGTTTCATCTCTTCTCGCACATTCCTAATACAGCATATTAATCGTCTCTCTTTCCATTTCTTATTTGTTGATATCTAATTTCCAGTCTTCGCTTAACGTTCGAACATTCCATGTTGCTAATTTCATAGTCCCTGTCTATTTCTTGTGATTATACGTAATTATAATCATGATAAAGTAGGCAACTTTAAAAAGGTAGTTTGCCGTTGCTTTCCTTCTTGCAGTGACCATGCTGGCCGGGTGACTGTAGCCATTGTCTCGTTATACAGATCACCTACCGTCGCGAAATTTTAAACCATAACCAACAACTATCTGTCGACTGCCCTGAAAATTTCATCCACCACCTGCCTTCCGTGGTTTCTTGTGAACAACTTCCGAAAACTAATACGAAATAACAACACATCCTCCCCAGAAACACACAAACACTGCATCATCTGAAGAAATAAACGTTACGTTGTCGTCATTTTACCGGAAGTCCTTGGCTAGGTTACGTCAATTAATAGCAAGTACATCAGAAATCGGCGTGATTTCGCTTGATGGCCAGGGACACTTGAAATAATGAAAGATAATCCATAAATATAAATTAGGTTTCTTAACGGCCGGCTCTCACACCATTTGATAAAAACTAACGCAAGGCGGTCTGCTGTCAAATCGTCGTAGCTGTGTTTGAACGCGGTGTGCGTGATCGCTAACTGCGTCCGTAAACTCTTCGCCACAGAGCAGAGTTCTCATATAAATATTTTTTTTAAAAGAATATCCTATTTACAGGACATTGCAGTCAACACCAGCATTTTTCAGCTGTTGTTGATGTCTTGGCAAGTCTTAAGTTCAGTAGTTTGCCATTGCTTTCTGAACGGCCGGCTTACATACCTTTCCGTAAGAAACCAACGCGACGCGATCAGCTTCCGAATCTCACGCAGCTGTGTTTCGTACGTGGGTATACGGGATTACGAACCGCGTCCTTAACCTCTTCGCCGGGGAATCCGGCTCATAGATAGATATAAAAGCTAATATTCCACGTTAATTTACTGTGACCTATTTGCTTCGTATCAGAATACGTTGATTCCCTTCTCCCAAAGATAAGTTACAAGTTCCGACAATTTACAGTGGTTACAAAACGAGCAATCCCCGTTGAAAATTAACCCCGTAAATAACCCTCGTAGCACTGTGCCCGACTTGGTCCGAACTTTAAGAACCCAAAGGAAAATCTAGTACTGGATTAATGGCCATCTGGAGGCCTTGCCTAGTCTATAACTAACGATTTATGAGCAGTACAATAAGAGCGTCTTTTGATCTCTTCAATAGAAGACCATCATGGAAAACAGATTAAAAGACAGTAACGGAAAACGGGGGCCGTTAAATTTTAATGGGAGGGATGCTAAGGAAGGGCAAAGGAAGCAATATAAAAAAGTTGGGTTTATAAAGACAGTTCAAGTATAAATTACATGGCCTGTTAGGGAAAAACCGGAGCTTTATTTATGACTGACGCTACACGTATGAGTTAAAGACCTTGTTTTCCTGCCATCTTGATATGTGGAAGATATGGTTCTAGGCCCGTATTGTTTTTGAACAGCGAGGATATGAATAATAGATTGCAAAATGTTTTGCCTGGTAAATTTTTCGCTGTATCTCGTCAAGAATAGACAGAACAGTAAATAGAGAGGGCTCTGGTAACCAAGTAAAACCTACATACCGGAAATTGCCATCGTCATCGATAGAGTGGCATCTATTGGAGACCGGTTACGTGACCGATAAAGACAATGCGTTTAGTGTTCTGTTTAACACACATAACGGTAGAATGTTATAGATGCGGAAGCCTTTATTATATTAATATTGAAAAGCCAACTTTGTGCAGACAAAAAAAAACATTAAGTCAGTTTAAAATTACTTTGGCAGATAATTTAAATTGCTGTGGGAATATATGTGATGTATATTTCAGCTTGACGTGTTTGTTGTGTGAAGTCTGTAGAATGCACCAGATTGTCTTGTTAAAAATGATTTCATGAGTGATTTTGTTTTCTGTTTGACATTAACCAAAAAATTTTAGGGTGTCCTGATCGCATGCAAAGGTATGGGAGCCGGTTGTTCAGAAAGCAAGTGTTCAGAAATCACAAACATCCACACACCAAGAACGGGCGTCGAATGCCACATCCTGTAAAGGATAGGCAACTAACATTTGTATTGATACAAGGCATCGAAAAACAACTGGGGCACAAATCAAACCATTTTCAGAAACTGAAATACTGTGGCATTGTTAAGCGCCGCGGTGGTTTGCAAAGAACAGTTATTGGAGGCATGCTCCCGGGATAAGACACAGGGGGTCAACGTGCCATAAGATGGAAACCGGACATTCCAGATATCCGGGGCGTGAAAATGCACCGGGCAGGAGAGCTGTCAAGGAATCAAGAATATTAAAGAAAAGAAAAGAAAAAAAAACATTAGACAGTATTTAAAAAAATGATTGTCGTTCTGCAAAGGTCCAGGTGATGATGATGATGATGATGATTTTATTATTTTTCTTTGTGTCCGTTCGTTTTGAACTCAAGCGTAGTCCATATACGAGCTACTACTTCTAGTGCACTGGATTGATTTTTGCTTGAGGATTACCTTTCCCTATTACAAGTATTCCTCGATATGAGGCGAACTCACTCCGACTCCTGAGGTACTTGTAATTTACGTCCCGAAGTTAAGGCCGAGAAGGTAAGATTTTAGTCCAGCTGACCTGTTTTGGAGCTGAACCCGCTACCTCGCCATCACAACACAGGAAGTTTAAAAGCTAGCACTCTTATCCACTGGGCCAAGATGTAATCCATGATGATGATGATGATGATGATGATGATGATGATGATGATGATGATGATGATGATGATGATGATGATCATGATGATGATGATGATGATGATGATGATGATGATGATTGTGATGCTAATGACAATACTATTGGACAGCGTGAACCACGGGTTAAAAGAGATGGATAAAACAGCGGCATTGAAAAGTGGGTCATCAGCATCAAGACATGTAACTTGTAAATGTAAGCAAGAAATATAACAGAACTATATAACAAACAAATATATCTAGAAACATCTTAGCAAGAAATATAACTTGTAAATTATATAACAGAACTATAACAAATATATCTAGGAATATCGTAAGAAGAAATGTAACGTGTAACTGCAAGCAGGAAATATAACATAACTATAACAAACAAATATAGCTAGGAATATCTTAGCAAGGAATACAACATTGGAATGTAATTCAGTAGCATCCTACACCCGATCTTAAGTAATGCAACTGACACGAGCAACTAAGAACTGAATCTGAGAAATGCGTCGACAACGAAACATTCTACACTCGTAGAACGAGTATGGAATGTTGAGCAGGTCTTGTGAATATGTGAATGAGCATCATCATCTTCTTCCACTTTTTGCCGTAAAGTGTTGTGGGTATGTGAGCGTGCGAACAGGGCTACGAAAGTTGCATGTTATTTCCAGGATAGTGCAATCATTTCCCAACTCCATGTTGATTTTCTAGGGTAATTTTATGTTCAGTAGATTGCCATTAAGAAAGGACTCTCTTTGAATATCAAGAACAGAGTAGCAATGGTGATATCAAAGAAAAAGGTGACACCCAAATATGAAATAGAGATAGAAGGGAAAATTCATCACCAAGTGGATAGTTTAAGATATCTAGGGATATTTATAACATCAGATGGAAGATGCACAACAGAGATCAAGAGTAGAATAGGGCAAGCAAAGGCTGCATTTCAGAAAATGAAGAATATCTTATGCAATAAGTCGCTATCATTGAATCTAAGAAAGAGAGTGCTGAAGAGCTATATAGAACCTGTTTTGCTGTATGGCTGTGAATCTTGGAATATAAATGAACAAATTAGGGAGAGATTGGAAACAACAGTTCATGAAACGAATGTTGCGAATTTATTGGACTGCCAAAATAACTAACGACTGTCTGAAAGAGGCTAATAAAACTAACATTATATACAACAATAAGAAAGAGGCAAACAGCTTTGATGAGAAGAGCGACATTGGAGAACATCGTGACAACTGGAAAGATCGAAAGGAAGAGAGGCAGAGGCAGACCAAGAGAAATGATGCTGGATGGATTGCGACGGTGGCATGGAGGAATATCAACGCCAGACTTGATCCAGAAAACCAAAGAGCGAGATCTGTGGAGAGTCATGAGCGCCTACGCCAGTCGGCACGGCACTTGATGATGATAAGATTGTCATTGCTTTCTGAACGATGCGTCCACGCTGAAATCCAACTGGCGGATGTAGGGGTTGACCTTGGTAAGTCGCCCTTAGCGTACCGGAAGTTTTAAGAAAGAGAGCGCTGAGGACAAATACGATAAGTTGCTTGATGACTTGGCATAGCAGATGCGAAATTGTAGGGACGGGTGATGTCGATGTGATTAATGGTATTGGAGCGTTACAAGTGATGTAGATGTGATGTAGATGTGATTAATGGCATTGGAGCGTTACAAGTGATGTAGATGTGAGTAATGGTATTGGAGCGTTACAAATGATGTAGATGTGATGTAGATGTGATTAATGGTATTTGAGCGTTACAAGTGATGTAGATGTGATGTAGATGTGATTAATGGTATTGGAACGTTACAAGTGATGTAGATGTGATTAATGGTATTGGAGCGTTACAAGTGATATCGGTGATGTAGATGTGATTAATGGTATTGGAGCGTTACAAGTGATGTCGGTGATGTAGATGTGATTAATGGTATTGGAGCGTTACAAGTGATGTAGATGTGATGTAGATGTGATTAATGGTATTGGAGCGTTACAAGTGATGTAGGTGTGATGTAGATGTGATTAATGATATTGGAGCGTTACAAGTGATGTAGATGTGATGTAGATGTGATTAATGGTATTGGAGCGTTACAAGTGATGTCGGTGATGTAGATGTGATTAATGGTATTGGAGCGTTACAAGTGATGTAGATGCGATGTAGATGTGATTAATGGTATTGGAGCGTTACAAGGTAGGAGAACGATGGACGGGAAGAAAGTTAGACACCCACGCGGATATCTAGACAGACAAATAGTATATGGGGACAGATGGATATACAAACAGATAGACAGACAGATGGATATCTAGACAGACAGACAGTATATGAGGAAAGTTGGATATATAGGCAAACAGTGTATGGGGACAGATGGATATATACACAGACAGCCAGAATATGTGGACGCACGAATATATAGACAGACAGACAGCATATGTTGACACACGGATATATAGACAGACAGACAGTATATGTGGGCACATGGGTATATAGACAGACAGACAGTATATATTGATACACGGATATATAGACAGACAGAGAGTATATGTGGAAACTCGGACAGAGAGACAGACAGACAGACAGACAGACAGACAGACAGACAGACAGACAGACAGACAGACAGACAGACAGACAGACAGACAGACAGACAGACAGACAGACAGACAGACAGACAGACAGAGAGTATAAGTGGATACACAGTTATATAGACAGACAGACAGTATATGTGTACACGCGGATGCATAGACAGACAGACAGTACATGTGGTCACACGGATATATAGACAGACAGACAGTATAATTAGACACACGGATAAATAGACAGGCATACCTTGTACTCGCCTGAGACGCAGTGAACAAACACCCAAACATTCATAGATCAGTTGGCACTTCTTGGTTGATGTGAACTATAGGGTTTATTTTTTAATGACTGTGCAGTGTTTGAAAACATTGTCGTTCCTAGTTTTGTATTCACTGTCTGTGGAGTTTATGCAACATATACTGTTATAGCGTGTCTTATTTCGGGTAGTTTTCACATTAACGCCCTCTTCACAAAAAGTGTTGGAAATATCCACCATGGTTTAGTTGGCAAGTGTGGATACGTTTTTTCATGTTGTCAAAGACTTTCTGCGTTTCGGGCAGTGTAATGTTATTAACGTTGCTGACGATGAAAGCTGAAATTCAAGGATTGTGTGGGGATTGTTTTCGTACACTTTTCCTTTAAGTGCAGCCCAGAGATAGTAAAGCAGAGAAGTAAGATCCTGAGAGCGTACATGCCAAATTACGCGAGTGATTATGCGATTTGCATAAATGCCACCGTTAAGAAACACATTTCCTCCAAAATAACTCTTTCTTCAATAGTTAACACCATTGTGGCTGCGATCAATTACTAAAACACCTACATGTAGCAGTGATATTATAAACTAATCTTTAAATGGAGCTTGAACCATGACGTCATTCACGGTGAATACAAAACTTGGAACGGCAAAATTTTCAAAAAGTCCACAGTCATCAAAACTACAGGTGTAGGTCAGCATGGACAAATGGATAAGAACGCGTGTTCTTTAAAATCCGATGTGCTGATGCAGAGGTAAGAGGTTCAACCCCTATACTGGACCGTTGGACTAAAATGTTGACCTATCGTCCTTGACTTGGGGACGTTAATTACAAGTACCTCTAAAGTCGGAGTGGGTTCGTCTGATGGTGAGGGACACTGTTAATAAGTAAAGCTAATCTACACGCAAAATTCAGTCCAGCACTAACAATAATTGTGTGTGTGGACTATACTTGAGTTCAAAGCGAGCGAGCGCAAACAAATAATAAATAAATAAATAAAAATATACCCTGCATATCCCGCCGACCGCATTTGCTTCACAAGAGACTCCCTACTGCCCACTCTACACTGGGTCCACTAGGGAGCCCTGGTTAATTTCAGAATTCTGCTGAATGCGATTCCGAGTCCATAAAACCCCCGGGCCGACAGTTAACTGTTTAGCCACTGCACCACACAGACTCCCAAACGGATAGATTGCTAGATAGCTATTGAAACAGACTAGTAGATAGCTATCGAAACAGGCAGATTGGGAGAAAGCTATCGAAGCAGGCGGGATAATGGATAGCTATCGAAACAGGCAGATTGGTACAAAGCTATCGAAACAGGCGGGTTAATGGATAGCTATTGAAACAGACAGACTGGTAGATGGCCATTGAAACAGACAAATTTGTAGATAGCCATTGAAACAAACAAATTAGTAGACAGTTATTGAAACAAACAGGTGCACGCATACATTATAAAATACATAGGCTTGTTTTGGATTGCTTACAATTACACAGACTTGAAATTTATAATTTAAACTGTTCATGTTCTAACGAATATCTTTGAAGCCGGAGTGTTTTTCTTTTTAAAGGCAATAAAGACGTGGCAACGTCATTGCATGCATGCAGACATTTTAACCTCCATGTTTATCCCAATGTTTTTATCTGGATAAAAACTAGTTCCTGATGCGAGAAGGGTAATGCGTGCGCATCCATTCTGAACGTATATTCACTTCCGGCTTAGCTTTTCCAGACAATTTGGGATTTGCATCAATCTTATTGTGTTGTTGTTTTTCTTTTTTTAATTTAATTTTGTAATTTTGAATTAATAAGATTAAGTAATTTTGAATTCAGAAGCAGAATTACAAGTCCACATAAATAGTTTAAACGAAGAGTGTCGGGAACACAACATGAAAATTTGCATTAATAAAATAAAAGTAATGACTATAACCAAAAAAGAAAGAACAACAAAGATTCATCTTAAAGAACACCCTTTGAAACAAATAAAGAGCTTCAAGTACCTAGGAAGTATAACATCATTAACTAGAAAAACAGAAGACGCGATGGGAAAATAGGTACAATAAGGCAAACCAATTCATTGTACAAATGGCAGCAATACTAAAGAACAAAGCTTATCAGCAGATACTAAAAACTATTCTACAACACATTCTTCCTACCAACTCTGTGCTATCAATACTAAACATGGACAATGAAAAAAAAAAGAAGAAAAATACAACAACGGAAATGAGATTTCTGAGAAGAAAACTCAATGTATCAAGAAGAGAGGAAATTAGAAATGAAGAAATCAGGACAAAAGTGTGGGTTATAGCAGCGCTAGATTTCATTAGAAGACAGCAAGTTAAATGTCTGACCATATAACTAGATTACAAACTAACAGTATAACACAACAAGCAATTATGTACAGACCAAATGGAACCACAAGAAGAGGCCAACCATGTAAGCGATGTATAGAATGAATAACAGAGTCCATGGGATTCTCGATAAATGAAGTCATTAAACGGGCACTCTCCCGCTGTGCTTGCTTTACGTCGACACCGCAAGGTACAAGAGGAACAAGATGAGATGTGATAAGATGAGATAAAATGAGATTAGATGAGATAAGATTAATTAAATTTCAGCCATTAATAGCTATTTATACATATCCATAAAACCAAGCTTAGACTGCTACAGCGACCATAGATTAATCTTAAGCAATATACATATAACAATAAAGAAAGTCAAATATACACCAAGAAACACACAATTTGATCTATGGGTACTGAATAATGAGGAGATAAAAGATAAATTAAACGTAGAGGTAAAGAACAGATTTGATGCATTGTCCGATATGGATATATTATTTCAAGATGTCGACGACCAATGGGAAAATTAAAGAAATCAGTCAACAAAGCTGTAGAAACAATAATCCCAAAAATAAAGATAATGGGACGCAAGAAATTGATATCGGAAGACATCTTTAAACTCTTGGAAATAATTAAAAAAATAACAAAAATAACAAGGAAAAATATGAAGAGATTCAAGAGAACAGTAACAATGGTGATATCAAAGAAACAGGTGACACTCAAATGTGAAATAGAGATAGAAGGGAAAATTCTTCACCATGTGGAGGGTTTTAAATACCTAGGGACATTTATAACATCAGATGGAAGATACACAACAGAGATTAAGAGCAGAATAGGGCAAGCAATTGCTGCATTTCAAAAAATGAAGAATATCTTATGCAATAAGTCGCTATCATTGAATGTAAGAAAGAGAGAGCTGAAGAGCTATATAGAACCTGTTTTGCTTTATGGCTGTGAATCTTGGAATATAAATGAACAAATTAGGAAGAGATTGGAAGCAACAGAGATGTGGTTCCTTAGACGAATGTTGCGAATTCCTTGGACTGCCAAAGTGTTTGTCCATCAAAAATGATGATGACCATTCATCTCATCCAGTGGGGTTGAAAGTATGGAGCCGTGGGTTCTAAGATGGCTGATAAGGCCTATTTTGGCTCGAAATGATCTTTGACAATGTCTACAAAGAATGCTTGACGTTTCTGGAGGAGGATTTCCTGCAGTGGTCTTTCTGTCCTGCCTTTTCTTTTCAGCTCTTGCAGTCCTGGTTGCCTTACACGTGACTGCACCCTTTTGTAATGATGCACGCTACGAATTTCGGTCTCTGGCTGCTGTCTCCCAGGTGTCATCATGAATTCCAAAAGCCTTCAGTGAAATTTTCAGTTTCTTTAAAGCGTTTCCTCTGGCCACCTTGGGAGTGTTTACCACAACGCAGTTCGCTGTAAAAAATTCGTTTAGGGAGCCTGTAATCTGGCATGCGAGTCAAGTGACCAGCCCAGCGAATCTGATTCTTCATCAGTAGAGTGTGAATACTGGGCATGGACGCTCTTTCTAGGACTTCAGTGTCTGGGATCTTGTCTTGCCATTTAATCTTCAGTAGCTTCATTAGGCAGACTGTGTGGAAGTGGTTTAATTTCCTAGCGTGTCGCAGATAAACAGTCCAGGTTTCACAAGCATATAGCAGTGTGGATAATACAACTGCTTGGTAGACTTTCAGTTTTGTTTGCAGGCTTATTCCAGTTCTGTCCCATACATGCTTGTACAGTCTGCCAAAGGCCACACTAGCCTTGGAGATTCTTGCATTCACTTCGTCATCGATTGTGGCAGCTTGTGACACGGTGCTGCCAAGATAGGTGAATTTGTCCACAACACTTAGTCTATGACCATTCACTTTGATATTCGGCACAGTGTGATTATTCCCTGGTGCTGGCTGGTGCATAACTACAATCTTCTCCAAGTTGATATTGAGCCCAAAGTTGGCACAGGCATGTGAGAAAGCTGTGACATTATGTTGCATGTCCGCCTCTGAGTTGGCGTATAGAGCGCAATCATCGGCAAACAGGAGCTCTCTGACGGTGTCGCTGTTAATTTTGGTTTTAGCTTTCAGCCTTCTGAGATTGAATAACTTTCCATCCATACGGTAGGTGATGTCTATTCCAATGTCGTCGTTCTCGAAGGCATTCATCAACATGGCTGAAAACTTGAGGCTATACACTGTTGGTGCCAGGACACATCCTTGCTTCACTCCATTGGTGACAGGAAAGGGTTCAGCCAGTTCACCATTTTCCTGTACTCTTGCCTGCATACCATCATGAGATAGCTGCACTATTTGGACAAACTTTCGTGGACAGCCATATTTTGCCATGATCTTCCACAGTCCTTCTCTGCTGACTGTATCAAAAGCCTTGGTAAGGTCAATGAAAGTGAAGAACATTTCGCAGTTCTGTTCCTGACATTTTTCTTGCAGCTGCCTTGCAGCGAAAATTATGTCAACAGTTCCACGTTCTTTTCTGAAGCCTCATTGATTCTCAGGAAGAAGACCTTGATCGAGATGGGCCGTGAGGCGATTGAGAAGAATTCTGGCGAGTATCTTCCCTGCAATTGAAAGCAAGGAGATGCCTCGGTGGTTGTCACAGGATTGGTGGTTTCCTTTACGTTTATAAAGGTGGACTATTGACGCGTCCTTGAAATCTTGTGGCATGGTCTCGTTCACCGATATGTTTGTAAAGACTTGGTGAAGCTGCTCTGTATATATCTGCTGGGATGGAGTCAGGACCAGGTGCCTTGCTGCTGAAGTGTTGCTGGATGGCTTTGTTTACTTCCACTATGGTTGGCAGGTCATCAAGTGTCTCATTGGTGGGAACTTGAGGAAGGCGGTTGATGGTTTCATCATCGAAGAAGGAAGTTGCATTTAAGATGTTGCTGAAATGCTCTGCCCAGCGTTGAAGGATTTCTTTCTTATCGGTGACCAATGTTCCCCCATCTGCACTGAGGAGGGGAGCTATGCCTGGTGATGTAGGACCATAGACCGCTTTCAGTGAGTCGTAGAAGTTTTTCATATCATGTCTGTCAGCAAAGCCCTGAATTTCATCAGCTTTGCTGCTCAGCCAGGAGTCCCGCATGTGCCGAGGTTTCTGCTGCACTACTATCTGAATGTTCTTGAAGGCATCTTTTTTTATGTTGACTTCGGGTCATTCAAATGTGCCTTGAGGAGAAGATGTTTCTCGGCCAGCAATTGGTTGATGTCTTCTTTTATTTGTATGTCGATCGCAGTTAGGGTACCCACCAACCGCGGCTATCTGGTTAGGCAGTGATGGAGCAGACAATGTTTAGGGCACCTTTTCTAGCCCCTTCCTTATGCTATGGAGGTGAGCAGTGTGTTCCTATAGAGGGCTGCTCAGTCGCTCAGGGGGCTGCCGAATCCCACTGCTGCTCCGGTCAGTAGAAGACGACCATACGGCCTGAGCCGCCTGTGTGCAGGTCTGCGACTAGGCTGCCAGCGTACCCACGCCTGCCGCTTCGCCACCCACCCATCGCCACAGGGCTCGAAGGTGATATATGACGTTGGATGAAGAATGACTTGCGCGATGACTTGTATTAAAGTGAGGAAGAGTTGCGCAATTCGTCGACCTCACTCTCTCGCCTGAGTCCATCTGAATCCAGTGGCAAGACAAGTCGAGACGACTGGAGACGAATACAGGTGCAGTGGATGACCAGGGCGCTCTACGTGCCTTGCCGTGCTCATTACGTTCCACAACGCTTTGCAGGTAAACGCCGTCTTGCCCGTTGAATCAACTGCCAAAGTAACTAACGAAGAATGCCTTAAAGAGGCTGGCGAAAATAGAACATTATATATATCTGAAGTATTGGAAAGATCAGGTTGTGTGACAGTTTATTCCATGCTCAGTCTTCGTAGACTTAGATGGATAGGACATCTTAGGAGGATGGATGATGGTAGAATACCAAAGGATATCTTTTTTGGTGAATTACAGATGGGTAAGAGATCTCAGGGTCGGCCTCTACTACGATACAAAGATGTGTGTAAGCGGGACATGATTGATACAGGCATTGATAATGCACATTGGGAGCAAGTCGCCGCTGAACGTGTTGCATGGAGGGCAAATATCAGAAATGGAATAAAGTCAAAGGAGAAAATTATTGCAGAAAAGTCACACACCAAGCGTTTGAGACGTAAGATGGTGCATGATGGTGGAAATGACCACGTGTTCAGATGCACCCACTGTGAACGGACATTTACATCGCAAATTGGCCTTATCAGTCACACTCGCTACCGCCATAGTTAAAAGTTATTATATACTATCGTCTGTCAAGACGGCAAGGTGCCAATGAATGATATATATATATATATATATATATATATATATATATATATATATATATATATATATATATATATATATATATATATATATATATATATATATATATATATATAACAATAAGAAGGAGACAAACAGCTTTTTTTGGTCATGTGATGAGAAGAGAGGCACTGGAAAACATCGTGACAACTGGAAACATCGAGGGGAAGAGAGGCAGAGGCAGACCACGAGAAATGATGCTGGATGGATTGCGACGGTGGCTTGGAGGACAATCAACAGCAGAGTTGATCCAGAAAACCAAAGACAGGGATCTGTGGAGAGTCATGAATGCCTACGCCAGTCGGCACGGCACTTGATGATGATGCAAAGAGGCAAAAGAAACATGGTTTGAGGAAAATTGCAAGGAAATTGAAATCCAACACACGCCCGGAATACCAAATTGATGTACAAAAGAATTAATGACATCACTAACAAAAGAACACACAATAACGGGGTGCCTAAAAACCAAAGATGGCAAAATCATAATAGAAAAAGATCAGATTTTACATGCGTGGTCAGATTACGTGAAAGACCTTTATGATGATACAAGAGAAGAACAATATGATCATCGGAATAATAATGAAGGACCATCAATTTTGAAGATAGGAGTTCAGAATGCTCTTAACCATATGAAAACAGGCAAGACCCCGGGTTCAGACAACATCACAACAGAAATTGTCAATGCCTTAGAATAGTATGGAGTAGACCAAGTCACCAGACTGCTGAACACAATATATGATACTGGAGATATACCATCTGAATTATGTAATTCTATATTGATTGATTGATTGATTGATTTAGAAACCGACATCACAGCATTCAGGACATTCCCATAAGCGCTCCGTCCCCATCTTCAGCAGCCAGCGAAGAGTTCCAACACTAATAGTTCCAGTAGCAATCTGATTATATGTCCGTCTCGCCTTTCCTCCGAGCGCCGAGCGTCGGCCAGATCCCCTCGTCACAACTCGTTGTCTCATTCTTGCCAGACCATGGTGCTCCATCTGCTCCTCCGAGGTGTACACGTGCTCCCACAAGGCCGCAACCACGTCTGCCCTGTCATGCATCATGCATGTAATTCTATATTTATTGCAATACCGAAGAAATCAGGAGCCTTGGAATGTGATCAATATCGAACAATTAGTATAATGAGCCACATCACGAAGATTTTGCTAAGAATTATCATGCAAAGAGTTAGGAAGAAAATACAACCCGAAATAGGGGAAGAACAATGTGGGTTTGTAGAAGGCAATGGTACAGTAAATGCTGTGTATTTACTGTAACAGTAATTGAACGTTCTATAGAAGTAAATAAAGATCTATATCTTTGCTTTATTGACTAGACAAAGGCTTTCGATAAAGTGAGACATGCCGACATGATAAAGATGCTTGAAGATCTACAAATTGATGGAAATGACCTTAGACTTGTAAAACTCATATATTGGAAACAACAAACTGCAATCAGAATTGATAATGATGTAGGTCAATATCAGCCTATTACAAGAGGTGTGAAAGAGGGATGTATAATGTCTCCAGCTATTTTTTTTTCCTGTGCAGTGAAAATATTTTCAGAAATATAAAGATATGGAAGGAATCAACATTGGCGGAAGATACATCAATAACATTAGATTAGATATGCAGATGATACAGTTTTGATTGCAGACAATGAACAGAACCTGCAACATTTAGTAGATGCGGTTGTTGCACACAGTGAGCAACTAGTGTTAGAATTGAATAATAAGAAGACACAGATTATGGTCGTCCCTGGGAAGAAGGAAACACCACAATGTGACTGAGTGGCACCTTGCAGTCTTAACAGACCAAAGTATTACAGTCCCATATTACACATCTAACTAGTGTACACGCAGCTGGGCGCATGCGTGGTGCTCATGCGCTGTGTAAGATACAAGACGGAAGAGGTGATTGTTGTTGTGACAGTTAGCGTTTAAGATGGCGTTGTGGGCGGTCAGGGTTTAGAACCATTTAATTACGGGGTTGTGTTAAATAGGCATTAAATAACTAGAAGGGTTAACCGGTAGTTAGTGTTTGTGTGATTCTCTTGGAATAGGGAATTTTATCCATGGGTGACGTAACCAACGCTCGTACTAAATAAACATTAATTTAATGTTATCCCAACGTTATGTCTGTTGATTTCCATTCAAACCAGGTTCAGTCAGGTGGGCTTATTAGTGCTATTACTTTCTTTCAAAATCCATAGGTTTATGACAAAGATCGTAAACTGATTAGAGCAGTGGTTCTCAACCTTTTTTGGCCCGTGCCCTCCTTCACCACATTTTCAGAACGTCACCCCCCCCCCCCCCCCGCTTTTCGTATTTCCTACTTAAACATTTGGCCCGTGCCCCCCTTCACCACATTTTCAGAACGTCATCCCCCCCCCCCTTTTTCATATTTACTACCTAAAAATGCCCCCCCCCCCCACACACACACACAGTATACGCAATAATGCAAGCTAAATTTAATAGTACATACTAAAACAAGTCTGGACGTTCACATAAAACGTGATTTGTGGGTCTACTTACTTTATAAAATGAAGTTTAGAAGGGCGAGACGTACAGAACCGTAAAGTATGAAGGGAAAAACAATATCAAGTAATCGGTTCTTGTATTAACGCGATCTTGAAATAATCTTCACCCCCCCCCCCCCCCCCCCGGAAACCCTAAACATTCCCCCCTGGGGGGGGGGGGATTTCCCACCGGTTGAGAACCACTGCGCTATATATGTAAACAGATTCAGTGCAAAAGAAACAAGTTGTTTTGGACCAAACAAAAAGTTGGTTAGGACCAAAGAAAATACATGGCGGAAAATGGGAATTCGCGGTGTGTTATAGACATAGCGTGACAGATGTTAGTATGGTAGCAGACAGCAAAACCAATCACCAAGTCCTACAAGAAACAAATGAGAATCGTATGCTGATTAGAGAAATTAGATGCAGACATTCACGTTATCAGAAGAAATAAATGATTGATTGATTGATTGATTTAGGAACCGACATCACAGCATTCAGGACATTCCCATAAGCGCTCCCATAAGAAATAAATTAGAGTACTTGGTGACAACTGGCAACATAGAGGGGAAGAGAACAAGGAAAAGGCAAAGAAGTAAATACCTGGATGACGTGGCCACGTTTTATGGTCGAGACAAGAACACTGAGTTGATCCACGACACTGGTGATCGGGTGACATCGCGAATCATGACTGCCGATGCTTATCGGCATGCAAATGATGAATGAATGAATGGAAGTAGACAGGTTTTATGTATTAAATTAAAGGGGTTGCTTTAGGAAAACAAACGTATATAAGCCGATGGCAGATACGGAAAGTCGCTTAAGTCGAGTAATAATCCCAAGTCACTTATTCAGTTTAGAAACAAGCAGACGTTGCATTTCAGAAGATGAAAGATCACTTGCGTAATACGCCACTCACATTAATGTTAATAACGAATTCTAGTAGCACACGCGTAATTAAATGCAGGATAACTAGTCACGCTTAAAAAGATGTCATAACAATTAGGTCTAAAACCCATAGAGAAAAAACAAAGATAATGAGATTAAACCAAGCAATTAACAAGCGGATCTCTTTTGGTGAAACTTCAAATTTCAAGAGGTGGATCATACAACTACAGGGTGTATTTTTAATGACTGAAAATATCGCCGGTCCAAATTTTGTATTTACCTTCTGTAAAGTTCATGCAACATAATAGGTAAATACAAAACTTGGACCGGCAATGTTTTCAAACACTGCACAGTCACTAGAAAAACACCCTGTATGTAGGAAGCAATGAAGGTAACAATTGGGAAACATATATACTAACATAAGAATACCAAAGACAAGAGGGGTTTTGATAGCACTAAAACATTTGTGTAAGTCAAAGGAAGTTAAACTTATCTCCAAACTTAAAATGTTTAACTTCAATGTTAAATCGGTACTAAGTCTGTGTTAAAAACATAGAGAACAGCTAGAAGAATTAAAAGTAACTACAAACATTCACAACTAAAGTATGTTTACTTTTGTCTTCCCCAATATAAAATTCCATATCTCAATAACTAACCGAGGAAAAATGATGAGATTTAGCATATAACCTTATCATTATGTCCACCCAACAAAAAAAATTTTGTTCTGGAGATTGTACAGCAGATTTTAAAGTTTTTTTTAAATGCGGTATATAATTTACGGGTCAGAGATGAAGTGCACATTATTAAATGTATTACGTCTTCACACGGAAACATTAGCGTTGAATAGTTAATTTTCTCCTGGGACATGGGATTGGCCTCATGACAAGAGCCTCGCGTAGTGGAACGGAGCATTACTGTACAACAAGTTTGTTAGCGAGAAATCATTAGTTTTTCAATAAAACATCAAAGAAATGTCGCCGATTTCCATGACGTAAGTTGCTTTTGGACCTATCAAAGTCATATTACTTGGGTGGGGATAAATATAAGACGCAGGAAAAATTTAATAACAATGCAACAGACAGTTTTTCAAACTAATTGATCTAGAATGAAGACATTCATATCTGGACAGACTATAGCTTCTTCGGTAAATAGCCGGATTAAAATGGAATGACAGAATCACAAACGTAGAGCTCACGAAGAGAACTAAACAAATACAAGTGAACCATAAGGTGAGTAAAAGACATTGGCGCTGGATATGATACACATTTGGGAAAACCAGGGGGAAATATAAGCAGACCCTATTTTGTCTGGAACCCACAAATCAAACGAAATAACTCGAGACCTAAACCACTTGTAGAAGAGAACTGTTGTCAATCAACCAATCATGTGCCATGCCGTAAAGCGTGGGCGGTCATGACTCGCCATTTCACTCGATCACCAGCGTCGTGGATAAGCTCAGTGTTCCTGTCTCGTCCATGCCATATGGCCAAGCCATCCAGGTATTTTCCTCTCGGTCTTCCTCTTGGTCTGTTCCCTTCGATCTTGCAAGTTGTCACTAAGTTCTCCAATCCATTTCTTCTCATAACATGTCAAAATAATTTTGACTGTCTACGTCTAATTTCTCTAATCAGTTTAGATTTTCATTTGTCTCCTGTAGTACTTGGTCATTGGTTTTTCTGTCTGTCCATGGTATTTTTTGCATTTTCCTCAGAAACCACATTTCTGCAACTATCAGATGTTTTTCAGCTTGACTGCACATTGTCCAAGTTTCACATCCATACAAAAGAACAGGCTCTACGTATCCCCTCAACACTTTTTTTCTCGTTTTAATTGACATCTTTTTATTGGTCAGAATGTTTTTCATCTTGCTAAAGGCTACTTTCGCCATGGCGATTCTTGTTCTAATCTCTTCAAGGCATCTCCCATCAGATGTTATAACTGTTCCGAGATAATTGTACCGATTCACTTGTTAAAGAATATTCCAATTTACTTGTATATTACATTGTGGTACTTCGTTCTTCCTAGTGACGACCATAACCTGTGTCTTCTTACAATTTAATTCCAACCCCAGCTGCTCACTGTGTACAACAACCGCGTCTACTAATTGTTGTAGATCTTGTGCATTGTCTGCAATCAATACTGTATCATCTGCATATCTAATGCTATTGATGTTTCGCCCTCCAATGCTGATTTCATTTATATCTTCTACATTTCTGAAAATATTTTCACTGTATAGGGAAAATGGATCTGGAGACATTACACATCCCTGCCTAACACCTCTCTTAATAGGTTGATATTGTCCCACTTCATTATCAATCATTATGGGAGCTTGCTGTTTCCACTATATGTCAGAGATGAATAATGTTGGGAGAACACAGAGCGAGCAGCAGTAGATAGTAAAGCTTGGCGTGAACGAGGGCCTGTAGGCGAATAGCGTTCAAGAGGAGAAGAGAGAAAAGGAGAGATTAATGTTAGAAAGACAGTATTGAAATGGTATGTGGAGAGTTAAGTTAGCTGCATATGCTTTACAGGACGCCGCAGTCAACCTCAGCATTTTTTTGGCTATTTGTGATTTCTAGGCAAATTTACGTTGAGTAGTTTGCCATTGCCGTGCTCCGTGGCTAAGAGTTTACAGAGGCGATTCGTAAGCCCGCTTACCCGCTTTCGAAACGCAGCTGCAACCGATTTGGCAGCAGACCACGTTGCGCTTGGTTTTAACGTCTTGGTATGGAAGCCGGTCATTCAGAAAGCAATGGCAATCTACTGAACGTAAATTTGCCAAGATATCAACAACAGCAGTAAAATGCTGGTGTTGACAGCGATGTCCTGTAAATAGGATATGCAAAAAAAAAAAAAAAAGAGTTTGCTATTGCTTTCTGTAGGACAGGTACTCATACCAGTTTATAAAAACCAACACAAGGTGGCCTGCTGCCAAATCGCTCGCACCTGTGTTTCTAACGCAAGAATGTAGGATTACGAACTGCGTCCGTGACTCCTTCGCCACGGAGCAGGCTGAAGAGAGAAAAGATAGATTAATGTTAGGAAGACAACTGGAACTGTATATAGAGAACTCAAGTTCAAAGGTCGAGAGTCAATCCATCCATTGCACCGGGTGTTACCCACCTGGCTGAGTCTCTCTCAGCAAGTTGCGTGCCGAAAGCAAGGCACAAAGCACGAACTCCGTAGCTCCAGTAATGCCACTCCCCTTTCCCCAAAGAGTTTCTGGAAAATCTGCACTCTAGCTCTGAACCCCGTCCTGTTTTACTGTATGGCAGTGAACTTGTCTTGCCACTGGATTCAGATGGACTCAGGCGAGAGAGTGTGGTCGACGAATTGCGCAACTTCTCCTCACTTTAATCCTTTTCATCTCGCAAGTCATTCTTCATCCAACTTCCTCTATCATATCGCTTAAAGCTTTTGGAATTCATAACGACACATGGGAGACTCCTGCCAAAGACCGAAATTCGTAGCATAGATCATTAAACAAGGGTGCAGTCACGTGCGAAGCAAAAATGACTGCAAGAACTGTGAAAAAAATAACAAATACTTGACCAAACACAACAAACAAGCAAACAAAAACAAAACAACACCACAAAAGATCCTTCTCCTGGAACGTCAAGCATTACTCGCCCACATTGTCAAAGAACATTTCGAGCCAAAATAGGCCTTGCCAGCCATCTTAGAACTAAAGACTCAAAACTGTAAAAGTCCACTGGATGACGTGACTGGTCATCATCAGACTTGATGGACAAACACCATGGCAGAGAATCAGGGGTCGAGAAAGAACAAATTTGGAACAGATAGGAAACAACAGTTATGCGGTTTCTGAGACACATGTTACGAATATCTTGGATAGTCAGACTAATCAACACCAATTACCTGATTAAGATTAAAGAAAAACTAACAGTATATACAACTATAAGAAAGAGTAGAGAGGTTGATAGGGATCTCCGCTGCTAATGTCATGAGCGCGGTCGGTCGAGGGTTCGAATCCTGCTCTCGTCGTCTCTCTACGTAAAGGAAAGTCTAGATACTCTTTTCTCCTTTCTCTTTTCCTATCAATTTTAGCAGCTACCACAATGTTTTCAAGTTTATTTCTCTCATAATGTGTCCAAATAATCTTGACTGTCCGCGCCGTCATTTACATTTACTGCCAGTATATTCTTATAGTACCTTGCGGTGTATGGCGAGGGGGGGGGGGGGGGGGGTTCTTGAGCCTGAGGAATTAAGGCCGCCTGGCTAGTGTAGTTGCCGCGTACTGCGCAGGTTAGAGTTTTCTTTTTGCCCCCGACAGAAAAAAAAAAAAAAAAACTCCACACCTTACCGAAGATTCGAACCCGGGTCTGCCGAAGGAGAATACGACATTCTCCGCGCCGAATGTATTTAATCAATTCACGATTTGCATTTGTTTCTTGAGGGGCTATCTCATTCCTGTTTTATTTCTGACCGTCCATGGTTGTTCTCTTTGTATTTTCCTCATCAAGGCTCGTTAGTGTATTTCAAAGGAAGTACGATAATTTTATGTGCGTGGTCAGACGCATGCGTTTCTCTTCTGCCGACAAAGGAACAGATTGGGCACCTTGACCTTCGGGCATTCAGGTCTACACAATGGGACGACACCTATCACGTCAAGGGCGCATAGCGGGAAACTGCTTTATATGAGTGGGCTTCAAATGAAAACCTTAAAAGTGTGATAGAAATTACAATAGCCATGCCATTGTCTTGTAACCTGTCATAATACCTGTTGTCATATAACCTTGTTGTAAAGGATGACAAGAGGGTTACTCATGTGACATCACGGTGCAGACGAACACGGTGTCATCATAAGGACAGTTTAAAGATGACCGCCCCACTTTTGACACGCACCAAAGTGGAGCAGCGTCTTTTTATCCGTTTTTTTTTTAAAAATCAGTGAAGGGGTGAAACCAATAGAAATTCATCGGCAAATGAAGGTCCAGTATGGTGGTGCATGCCTGTCAGTGCAGCAAGTATTAAGTCTTAAAAGTTGAGAGGATCGATTTCATTGCCCCGGGTTTTATCGCATATAGCTTGGTCTCTTTCAGCAGGACGACCTGAAAAAAGCATCGCATAAAGCACGAACTCCGTAGCTCCGCCGATGACCCCCATGAGTCCCCGAAAAATATGCACTCGCGAACCGAAAGACGTAGCCGAGAATCGAACCCACAACCTATGCAGCGCGAGGCAGACGGCTTCGCCACTTCGTCACGGAGACCCTATGCAGCAATTATGTGAGTGGAGTAGGACATTTCACAACGGCCTGACTTCTGTGGCAGACCGTTCGCGACCGGTTTAGGCACACCGAGTATTGACCGAATGGTCGATGTTTTCTACAGGAATTCAACGCAGTGGTGACTTCATCGACAAATAATACATATGTTCTTTACATTTTCAGAATATATTCACCCATTAAAAATTGTTTCTCAAATTTAAAAATAAAAAAATAACCATTAAGTTTTTTTTTTTTTTCATTTCAAGCTCCCTCGTATGATTGTGACTGCTCCGCCGACGACGATGACGATGTTGATGATAATGAAGAGATAATGATTATTTCTTTTTTTTTGTGTTCTATTGCTTTAAACTCACCCTCTGTAAATTCATGCAACTTAATAGATATATACAAAACTTGGAACGGCAACACTGCACTTTCCTTTTCCGTTCGCATATCCTTTACAGGACATCGCTGTCAACATCAGCATATTTCAGCTGACTGTTGATTTCCTGGCAAGATTACGATCAATAGTTTAAACACTGCACAGTCGTTAAACATTCACCCGGTAATACTACAAGTATCTGCTACTACTTGGGAGTTCATTACAATGATGTTTGCGTGAGAGTTAGCTCTCTCTGTTATCAGTGCCCTTCGCCGTCAGGTGAACTCATTTCGACTTTTGAGGTACTTGTAATTTACATCCCCAAAGTCAAAAACGAGAAATCAACCGTTAAGTCCAGCTGACCGATGTGCGGCTGGAACCTATTTACCGCCAACAGCGGAAGTTTAAATGGGAGAGCTTTAATCCAACGGTCACGTCGACCCCCAGATGACGATAATGATGAGCAAGATGATTCTCGTAATACTGATAACGGAATTGTTTCGAAGCTTACGACCCAGATTATGGTGACGAACACTCGAAACAGCTACTGACTTAAGACCCGTGACAAGGAACGTGAAAAAAAAAGAAAGAAATAATCCTCAAAATAAGAAACAAAATCAGCCTACAACCTGAGCATAATTAATGAAAAACTAAGCAGCAAAGTAGCAGCGGATATATCGATCTTCTAGAAATTCCCAGCTTTTGTAGCCAAGGGAGATAATTGCGCATATCAAAGCATAAAGAAGAGAGACAACCTGCATTATAATTTTGATGTTATAAATGCGACAACATTATTAAAAATATATTTTAATTACGGTCTCTGGTAGAGAGCACTGGACGTATGAGCATCAAAGAAATGCGAATTGACATGGCAGATTTGTGTGTTCATTTATTTTAAATAAAAACTGCTGAGCTAGAAATAGAGCATAATTATATTCGTAAACCATCGAAAGAAGGAAATGAATAAATGTACTCTGATAAAATGAAAGACATGAAGAAAATGACCTCCTATTGACATCTTTCAAATTATGTAGCATGACCGCATTGATAAGAACGCGCGTCCTTAAACATCCTGTGTGCTGATGCCGATGTAAGGGATTCAGCCTCTACACCGGTCTGTTGGACTAAAATGTTAACTTCTCGTCCTTGACTTTGGGACGTAAATTACAAGTACCTCCGAAGTCGGAGTGGGTTCGCCTTATGTCGAGGGACACTGGTGCAGAGTGTATTTTTAATGACTGTGGGGATGTGGAAAATATTGCCGTTCCAAGTTGTGTTTAACTTTTATGTTGCATGAAATTCACAGAGGGTGAATACAAAACTAGGAACGGCATTATTTTCAAACACACCACAGTCATTGAAAATACACCCTATAATAGGGAAAGCTAATCCACAAGCAAAGTTCAGTCCAGTGCTACTAGCAGTAGTGTCTATGGACTATGTTTTAGTTCAAAGCGAGCTAGCGCAAAAACGAAAGAACACCGAAATGTGGCTGGTGCAGTCACAGGATTATTAATCAGAAGCTGAGATTGGCCCTAATTACAACTTCTCTACTGAGGTTGGATGGGCTGGAGGTAATGGAAAAAAGAAACGAAATAATATATGGATGGACAAACACTTTCAGATTGATATCTGAACTGTGGATGTGATTGCTTGTGTGTAGCAACGTTTATACATATATGATATTTAACTCACTAAAATTATGTTATATGGTAACGATATGTTTGAAAGGAGAAAGTAAGGATTGTTGCGTACAAATTAATTATATAAGCAGTGTACACGTCTCTTAATTTCATCAGACTTGCCGTAGGATCTCAGTCATGTCTATTATATTGTTTGGCTCTCAAAGGGGGTATATTTTTAATGACTGTGCAGTTTTTGAATATATTGCCGTTCCACGTTTTGTATTTACCTATCATGGACAGACCGAAAAACCAACGACTAAGTCCTACAAGAAACACATTAAAATCGTAAACTGATTAGAGAATTTAGACGTAGACAGTCAACATTTTTTGGACATGTTATGAGAAGAAATAAATTAGAGAACTTGGTGACAATTGGCAAGATCGAGGGGAGGAGAACAAGGGGAAGACAGGGAAGTAAATACCTTGAAAGTTTGGCCACGTGGCATTGTCAAGACAAGAACACTGAGCTGTGTCAGAGTCTCGAATGTTGCCGGTATGCAGGAACATCGTTACGCCCGCCAGGCGAGTATTAGTTACCTGCCCGCGAGGTTGCTGGCTGACGTGACAGCCAGCGGTCAGGCAAGGACAAAGCAAGACGCACGCAGTCCGCGCGCGTCCAGCCATAGAGGGCAAGCGCTTTGTGAGAGACAGGAGACAGCTTTGGGTACTCGGACCGGACTGACGTGTGGGTAGAGAAAGTCTTGTGTAGTTCTGTGCCCGAAAGTCGAGTGCTTGTATATCTTGTGAGATAGACTGTAAGCTGTGGGTTGTCTGTAAGTGTATTGATATATATTATGTATGTATTGTGATGATCATTCCATGCACAACTAGATCGTATTGCATGTGATCGGTAAATAAACCCATTGAACTACGTGTCGTTGTGTCTCAAGTCCAATCATGTTGTACTTGTACTTGTCTCACATGTGTTAGGTATAACGAGCCAGGTTTAAGACCCTGACATGTGTGGACGTGGTGGCATCGTCCGGCTTTAAATTAATTAAGATTTGAACCTAGATTTGTGAACGTGAGGATTTTTGTCCAACTTTGATGTACATTTAAATGTCAACTTGAAAGATCATCCTCATATATAGTGTTAGATTATTTGAATATGGAGGCTAGATGTGAACGTAAAGTACATACATTTGTTTGATCCTGTAAACGTGTAAAACATCAGTGATTGTGTAACTTGTCACCATTTTGACCTTGTCGACATTGTAGAATCGTCGCCATTGTAACCTTGTCGCCATCTTGTAAACTTGATGTCTATGTCCTTACTGAATGTCATCTTGATGTAAGTGATGTGTCATCAGTGTTGTAAAGTGTTAAGATATTGTTAGATTGTCTTTGTGAAGTTGTTTGTGGAAAGCAGAAAGGTTCCGAAAGAAAGTGACTTGTGGTTTTGAAAAAAAAAAATTGTTGACTGACGACATTACGACCTACAATTACACTCAACGCCATACAAACCTAACCAAAACTTAGTGACAAGCATACACACCACATCAAATAGACGCTAATTTATTTTCTCCAAAACAAAGCAGGTTTTCTGTGCCATCTGAAACCCTTGCCCGTAGAGGTCATTCGTGTTTTGAACTAGCGACCCTACAGTTCCTAACTCTAGTGTGAACCGTTCTCCACCGCATCCAGTACACTTGAGTATATTTTTCTTTCTCTATACTTTCGGATGCAAATTTGGGCACAATTTGTAAGTTGAACAAAATTGTAAATTGTAAATGTTTCACTATACTAACAACTTATAACTAATTGTGTATCTGACCACTCATTTGCATTGATTGTTACCATCATGTCTTCATTAAACGACTTCATCGAGATGGGTTTGAAGCTGAAGTTAACTGGGGATGAGTTAACAAAGTGGAGTGAAAGGAAATACTCTGAATACCACGAACGCGAAGAAAGAGCGGCTGAGAGAGCATTAAAGCAGGCAGAGACGGAAAGAGCTGCAAAACAGGCAGATGCAGAGTTAGAATTAAAAAAGGCAGAGATCTCAGCTCAGAGTAAAAGAGAAGAGCTTGAGTTACAACTAAAAATTAAACAACTTGATACTGAGACTGCCATAAACAAAGAGTCTAAGAAATCTGAGAGACTGGAGAAAGAAAACCAGTATAAAAAGTATCAAGGTATTGTAAGAAATTATACCTCAGGTGACTGCATTGCAGCCTTCACCCACAATTTTGAAACCTTAATGGACCATTACCAGGTCCCAATGTCTGAATGGAATATTATATACATGAGGAGTTTGTCAGGGGAACCTCTGAAAGTCATAGAGACTATCCCCAAAGACCTCAGGAAAGATTACCATTATCTAAAATCAAAGACTATGGCACATTTTATGCTAGATGAGGCAGGCTACAGAGAACAATTCAGCAAAGTTGAGCCCAAAATCGACTCAAACGTTCTCTGACTACCTCTGCTTAGTCCGAGATATATTTGCAAAATGGACTTCAGCAGCCAAAATAAATAAAGATTACCAGAAATTAGAAGATCTAATTATTAGGGATAAAGTCATCTCATCCCTTCCATCAGCATTTTCTAAATTTTTGCAAGAGAATGAATGTACGAGTGTAGATCAGATTGAGAAACGTGGTTCGGCTTATTATACAGCCAATAAACATTGTTTTGCTGGTGAAGCTATTGATACAAACTTTGTAGCATCGGCTAACTATGACAAATCTCGATCAGAACCCTATTATAGGCAAAAACCATATAAGCCTACGTCTGAGAAATATAATCATTGTAGATATTGTAACTATTCACACCACCAAGGCGAGATGTGTGACAAGAACCCCGCATATCTTACATATCTACAGAACATCGTAAATAGACAAGATAAGGAACGTAAAGCCTTCAGAAATTTACGTAAATGTTTCCCCTGTAAGGCGTACGGGCATTATCGTCATGCTTGTAAAGGAAGGCAAATGGCCAATAAAGCTAATGCCGCCTTATTTGATAGTTCATCATCAGATGAAGAACAATCAGAGAAACACCCTGTGAACTCAGCACAGCCTTTTGACATGTTTAACGCAAATAAATGTACTGTTTGTAATACCTTTTATGAAGATGGCGTTTTAACATGCGGCCACTCCATTCCTATTGCCAATGAAGAAGCTAATTTGGTAATAGACTCCAAAGGCAGAATAAACATCCATCAGGGATATGTGAATGGCAAGCCCGCTACAGTCCTTCGGGACACCGGCAGTTCACTTATTGGACTGAAGAGAACGTTCATATTGCCTACAGACTATACAGGC
The DNA here is from genome assembly GCA_963921405.1 of Cepaea hortensis. Taxonomy (NCBI): domain Eukaryota; kingdom Metazoa; phylum Mollusca; class Gastropoda; order Stylommatophora; family Helicidae; genus Cepaea; species Cepaea hortensis. The sequence goes on from OY992897.1 coordinate 30,706,695, forward strand.
AGGCACGTAACATGCAGAACATTCTCTGGGAATATTGAAAAGTACCCATTAGCATGGGCATATATTCAGACACCTTTCCTCACTGGGAAAGTAAAATGCGCAGCATTAACTAACCCTGTTTGTGATATCATCATTGGAAATTTACCAGAGGTGAATGATATACCCCATGATATAACATCTGTTTGCATTGATGAGAACTTAACATCATCACCATCAAATATCATCATTCAGAATGTTGTATCACCAAATGAATGTATGGTACCTAATGTAGCACTAAGATCTCATGACATCATTGATCATACTGTTTCACCACCATCTGATATCATTGAATGTGTGAACGCAGTAACTAGATCTACTGCTAGAGTGCAAGATGAAATTAATCAAACTGAGGCTATAGAAATTATTAGCCCAGTGATACTACCTCCTAAAACTATGAAGGAGACTTTTGTAACAGCCCAAAAAGCTGATCCTTCATTGTATAAATATTTTAATCTGATCGGCCAAAAGCCAAAGGTAACCAAAAATGCAAGATGGCATTTTGCTTTGAAAAATTGCATCCTCACCAGGTACTATACCAGAGGTGACAGCACAACAGAGCAAACTGTTTTGCCAGTTCAATACCGTAAGCAAGCCTTACATCTTGCCCATGATATACCTCTTGCAGGGCATATGGCATATTCTAAGACCAGATCAAGATTACTAACACAGTTTTATTGGCCCAAATTCTGCAATGACATTAAGCAGTATTGCAGAAGTTGTGACATCTGCCAAAAACTGGTAAAGAAAGGTAAACACCCACAGGCAAAGTTACAAATCACTGACTTAGCCAGTCGACCTTTTGAGAAAATATCTGTCGACATAGTGGGCCCTCTTAATCAGATAACAACCAGAGGGAATAAATATATTATTACCATCATTGATCTATGTAGTAGCTGGCCTGAAGCGATTCCGCTAAAGAACATAACTGCCAATGATATAATGGAAGTTTTCTTCCATATATTTTCACGGATAGGATTTCCAGACACTATCCTATCAGATAGGGGAACTCAATTCATTGCCGCATCTACTCAAGCTTTCACCAAGATGTTAGGGGTGAAGCAATGTTTCAATTCTCCGTACCATCCTCACTCAAGTGGAATCATAGAAAAATTTAACGGTGATTTAAAGCATATGCTTGCCAAAGTCACACAAGAGCATCCCAACAGCTGGGACATATATTTGCCTGCTATACTTTTTGCTTATCGCGAAGTTCCACATTCTAGTACTGGGTTCTCTCCTTTTGAACTTATCTATGGTGCCAAACCACGTGGCCCATTGACTATCTATCATCAAATGTTAACTGAAGCCACTCCATTACTTAAACCCATATCATCATACGTATACGTTACATCATTGCGTGAAAGAATCATCAAATCTTGTATAATTGCAAAAGAAGCACTAAAAGTATCTGGTGCTACATATAGACAATATGCAGACAAAGGTAACAGGACAATAACGTTGACACCTGGACAGGACGTACTTCTTCTCTTACCTAGTGACGGACACTTATTGACTTAGTCTTGGCAAGGACCTTTTAAAGTTATAAGACAGATTTCAGCTGTAGACTATGAGATTAAAATAAAAGACAAACACAAAATATTCCACATCAATATGCTAAGACCATATTACAACAGAGATACCGAACAAGACGATACAATAGCTTGTACAGTAATAATAGACCATGAAGATGACGAAGATAGTGACGAAATTCCAACGCCTGCAGTAGACACGACGAACTGCTTGAAAGAAATCAAAATAAACCCAAACTTAACTCAAGCAGAAACAGACAGCTGCAAACATCTCATACAACAGTACAACACCATCTTCTCCAACAATCCAGGACAAACAGAATTAGTACAGCATCACATCACACTTACTTCAAACACACCTCAGCGACATTCGTACGTATGACCTGACTTTTACTAGTGGACATACCAAATATTATCTGTTACATGGACGACATTTGTGTTCACACAAAGACAATGACAGACCATATAAAGACATTACAGCAGACATTTGAACGGATCAGACAGCACGGACTGACGGTAAAGCCGACAAAAGTAGACATACCCTATCAGGAAATATCTTTCTTGGGGTACAAAATATCTAATGGCTTTGTCACGACAGACGATAACATCGTGTCCAAAATACTGAAACTCCCACTTCCGACTACGAAAAAGCAAGTCAGAAGTGTATTAGGATTACTAAATTATTATAGACAGTTCATACCTGATTTTGCTTAACTGACTGAAAAATTTACTAACCTACTAACGAAAGATCAACCTGAAAATATTGTAAACAATCAATGCCTAAAATTTGCATTCCAGAAAGTTTTATCTTATTTCTCTGAGAATAGTTTAAAGAATCCCATTATCAAATTGCCAAATTTTCTTATTCCTTTCAGATTACGCACAGACGCGCGCTCCGTAGCGATTGGAGCAGTTCTGTTACAGGAACATGATAACATCCTACATCCTGTATATTACTTCTCGAGAAAATTAAAACCTAGAGAACGCTCTTGGTCGACACCGCAGTTGGAAGCCATTGCTCTAGTTGAGGGTATAACTAAATTTTCCAGGTTCCTTCTGGGACGTCATTTCATTGTTGAATCCGACAATAGTCCGTTGCAATTTATTACTTCAGGAATGCCTACCAACCAAATGACAGCTCGCTGGTCTCTAAAACTCCAAGATTACAGCTTTGAAGTTCGACATATCGCAGGCAGAACCAACACAATTGCCGATCTGTTGTCCCGTTGTCCGACCGACCCAGTAAGCACTAATGTCTGAGTGCAGTGTGTCAAATACACTCAGAACAACACAGCCAGCAGTGAAGATTTTTTTTTTCACAGAAACGCTGTGTGTCTATTATATAATGTGATAAGGTTTAATCCCATTATATATAGTTTTCTTATTTTAGTATTAACGTTGTGATTGTTTTGAATAATTGTGTAGTGTGTGGTAGAAAGCGAACAATATTAAGTGTACATATACTACGAAACAAGAACAGTGCCACATTCGCTCTGAACTTACCGCAAGCGAACAATCAAATTTATCAGTGGTATCTGTGAGTGGAACATTTCCAGTGATATTTTTAATCCGTGTGTGAAAGAGTGAACTGAACTTGGACATTTACACCACTGCAGTCAACGAAATCCAGAAGTTTTCCAGCGAAACAACCAACATATGAACGGTCAGAAAATTGTACATTCCGAATTGCTACATCAGACCGGAACAAGTGTGTTAGAGAATTTTCTACATCGGCTGCTCATGTGTACTTCCGGATAATTTATAAAGTTAGTCCAAAATTAGCAGACGATAAACAAAAGCTTACAAAGTTATGACGCATGTAAAATATTTACGAAACACCAATTTCGAATACACGAATTGTGTATTAATATTTTTTCAGTTAGTGTAATCTTAGAATCATACCTTGATTAACTTATTCATACTATCGACATTTTTTTCGCTAGTATGGAAAAGCATCAAGCTATGACGCTGAGAAATAGAACAATAATTGTAATTATTTAGATTTGATATTTTTTTGAAATTATGTCCCTTTCATTTAATTGTTGTTACATTATTACACCAAGGGCGATAAATTGAAATGTATGCGAATATGTGTTGTATATAAATAGCCATGTTGTTGCCAGATTGATAACACGCCAAGTAGTCGTCAACTGGGCATGGTATAAGTTTACCGATGTTGTAGACCGACGGAAGGGCTCCCGGCCAAATGGGGTCGGAGCTCGAGCGTTGAATGCGGCTTGTAAAAAAGTCGTATTACAGTCTTACCAGATGTTTTTTGTTTCAAAAAGCATATTATTACTTTTTTTTTGAGGTTGCGAGGTAGTTGCTGGATAGCTGTTGCTACCGATCTGACTGGGTCAATATTGCAACTCAGGTGAACGTCCATCGAGTGGATGAAATTTGGAAAGTGGTAAAGATTGAACACCACATGTCTTAAAATACAACTTGCATTTCTTATGTATTTCTATGCCAATATATGTATTCTTATATAGTTCCATACCAATGTATATAACAACAGAAAGGTCGACTCTGACATGGTTAAAATATTAACCCGATATGTATATAGAGTATACATGAAAGAAGACATCTTTCATGAAAAGCCGCGGTGGAGCGTGTCAGAGTCTCGAATGTTGCCGGTATGCAGGAACATCGTTACGCCCGCCAGGCGAGTATTAGTTACCTGCCCGCGAGGTTGCTGGCTGACGTGACAGCCAGCGGTCAGGCAAGGACAAAGCAAGACGCACGCAGTCCGCGAGCGTCCAGCCATATAGGGCAAGCGCTTTGTGAGAGACAGGAGACAGCTTTGAGTACTCGGACCGGACTGACGTGTGGGTAGAGAAAGGCTTGTGTAGTTCTGTGCCCGAAAGTCGAGTGCTTGTATATCTTGTGAGATAGACTGTAAGCTGTGGGTTGTCTGTAAGTGTATTGATATATATTATGTATGTATTGTGATGATCATTCCATACACAACTAGATCGTATTGCATGTGATCGGTAATTAAACCAATTGAACTACGTGTCGTTGTGTCTCAAGTCCAATCATGTTGTACTTGTACTTGTCCCACATGTGTTAGGTATAACGAGCCAGGTTTAAGACCCTGACAAGCTGATCCACGACCCTAGTGATCGAGTGAAATGGCGAGTCATGACCGCCCACGCTTACCGGCATAGCACATGAATGATGAATTATGTTGAATGAACTCCACAGAGGGCGGATATAAAACTTGGACCGGCAATATTTTCAGATACTGCTCAGTCATGAAAAATACACCCTGTAGATAACTGTCCCCTTTACCCACCTAATGTTCAAAAGACATACGGTGCTAGACCAGTGGTTCTCAACGCGGGGGGGGGGGGGGGGGGGGGATTAAAATTATCTCAAGATCGCGTACAAGAACCGATAACTTGATATTGTTTTTTCCTTCATACTCTACGGTTCTGTACGTTTCACCCTTCTAAAATTCATTTTAGAAAGTAAGTAGACCTACAAATCACGTTTTATGTGGACGTCTAGACTTGTTTTAGTATGTGCTATTAAATTTAGCTTCCATTATTACGTATACTGTATAGGGGCGGGGCGGGATATTTAAGTAGGAAATACGAAAGGGGAGAATGACGTTCTAAAAATATGGTGAAGGGGGGGGGGGGGGGGGCACGGGCCACATTTTTAGGTAGGAAATACGAAGGGGGGGGGGGGGAGGAATGACGTTCTGAAAATATGGTGAAGGGGGGCACGGGCCAAGCAAGTGGCGAAGTGGTCAAGTCGTTTGACTCGTGCTCCGAAGGTTGTGGGTTCGATTCCGGGCCGCGTCCTTCGGTTTACGAGTTAAATGTTTCAGAGACTCCTGTGGGTCGTCGCTAAAAGCTACGCAGTTCGTGCTTTGTGCGACGCTTTCCGTGCTGCGGAAAGAGACCGAGCCATATGGGATAAAACCCGGTGCAATGAAGTCGACCCTGTCGACTTTTAAGCGACTTTTTTGTGTATAGACCAAACGGTAATGAGTGAGTTGGGTATCACGCCGCCGTCTTTACTTACCAAGACATTTTCTAGCACTCATTTTAGGCTGGGTAGATCCTTGAGCCGAGGTCAATTAAAAAAAAACACATCAAAACAGCCTAGATGAGGATTGAACCCAAGTCCACCGATGATAGGACAAATACGAAGGGGCTTCAAGTGAAAACCTTAAATGCGTTTATGTTTGTAAATATATTCTGAAAAAGTATGTAATAAATCAGGGCCGTGCCGTGTTATGATACAGATAAGTGGCCTCATCAGGCGGCACCTTAAAGGGGTTTAAAAAGGGGCGGCATTTTTAAAGAAAGAAAAAAAAAACTATGTAAGGGGCGGCATTTCTAAGACTTGCATCATACTGAGAAAATCTACCGCACGGTACTTGAACAGGTGTATCCATTTTTGATGTCGTTACTACTACGTTCAATGCAAGTCCTCCAGCGACGAAAAGTAATTGGATTCCTGTAGAAAAAAATTCTTGGGGTCACTACTCGATGTGCCTGGCCCGGCCGTGAACAGTCTGTCACAGAAGTCACGAAGTTTAGAAACTTCCTACTCCACTCATACATTTGCTGGAGTGACAGGCATGTATACTGGACCTTCATTCGCCGATGAATTTCTATAGGATTCACCCCTTCACTGATCAAAAAAGCGGATAACAGAACTCTGCTCCTCTTTGGTGCATGTCGAAAATTCGATTCAATCTTTAAACTATCCTTATGACGTCACCGTGTTCGTCTGCACCGTAATGTCACGTGCTTAGCCCTCTTAGCACCCTAAACAACAACATTGACAGGTTACAAGACAACGGCATGGTTATTGCAATTTCTATCACACTTTAAAGGTTTTTATGTGAAGCTCTCGTTTATGTCTGTCTGTGTCTTTGTTGATCTTTCTATTAGTGCTCGCGCTGTGGATACCGCATTATGTGTACCTTTTCCTTCCATAAAACCATACTTTTCTTCACCAATATCCATTTTTATTTCCTTTCTTATTCTTCTCATTACGATTCTGAGTGGAAGCTTAGTTTATGAGATTTTAGTTTAGTTTAGTTTAGTTTAGTCGTTGGATCAACATCACGGCACACGGTTTAACCCATAAGTGCTCCGTTTTCCTCCTAACTCAAACCTGAGTCTAGAGAAACTCAGCTCAGTGCACGAACTTCGTTGCATCGGCGAGGATCCTGAAATACTTGGGTAGATTTTTAACTCGAAATTTTTCCCGGGTAGCGCAGTTAGGCTACTCTTTTTCGATTTCCAACTGCCAAGGGATATTTTACGTGCGCAACAATACACACGGGCGTCCGATCTCACTACCCAGAGACCAGAGGAAATTTTATTGCTGGAAGTCCAGGTGGATTTTTTAAATAAATCCCGGTACTCACCGGGGCCTGAACCCGGGACCTCCAGCACTCGAGGCGGACACCATACCTCGAGACCACTCAGCCCCGTAGTTTATGAGATTGGGTGTACGAAAATGTTCGCATTCAATTGCTCCTGGTCTTGTTGGTATAGATATCAATACAGACTTCAGCACATCACCAGGTGCAGGGTGTTTGTAAAGTCTCACTACACTTTGTATGTAGAACAAATTTGAAAAATGGAGTACATGACGTCATCAAGAAATGTGCTCCACAGTCCATAGTGAAGCAATATGCAGCTAATTGCTGTTGTCTGTTGAGGTAATTCTTTGCACTCCAAACATAATGGTGTTATCAAAAGAAGAAAGCATTTTTGTTTGTTTGTTGAACAAGTGTTTCGAAATAGCGGTCTATACACACGGACGGTATTTGACAATATGAAGAGACGTGTACAGTCATGTCTTGAAGTCCGTAGTGGACATTTCTAACACCTGTTATTGTGAATACTTGATTGGTACATTCCAGCTTCCCCAAAGCAGCGTTAGACCATAGCAGTGACTATTGTAACTAATTTAATGAATTTTTAGAACATTTTAATGACGTCATATAACACATTTTTCAAATTAATTCTACATACAAAGTGAGATTTTACAAACATCCAGTACATATCCACTGTTGTAAATATCATTCCACATTCAAATTCTCCCAGTACTTCTAATTTTTCTATTATGAATTACTCATCTATCCGCCTCATCTGCTTTTTCCTTTCTTCATATGTTTGATAGCTCAGTGTTTTCTTCTTTTAGAATAAGTGTACCGTATAAGTTACCTTCTTCTGTTAACTCTTCCCCTTCTCCATCATATAATTCTCTTACATACTCAATCAATCTCTTCATTATAGCAACATCCTCCAATAACATCTTTCCCGTTGTTTATTTCAAAACATGCTGCGCTTTATCTGTTTAACTTATTTAGTTGTGTATATGTTTTTTTTGGGTATCTTTAATAGAATATAATGCAATTTTCTTGCACTTCTGGTCTAGCCAACTTGTTTATGCCTTTATCTCTTATATCTTTATTTATCTCATCTCTTCGCTGGTTGTTGAACGAGGGGACAGAGCGTGTATAGGAATATCCTGAGTGCAGTGTTGTCAGTTCTTAGCTCTACTCAACTCATATCAATAATATATACCAACATATGTGCGTGTGTGTGTGTGTGTGTGCGTGCGTGTATATGCGTGTGTGTGTGTGCCTGTGTGCGCGCGTTTGTGAGCGTGTGTGCTCGCGGGCGCGCGTGTTTGTACAAATTTAGAGCGTCGTTAGCAATTAGGCAGCTCCAACCGGTTTTATGCGAACAGAAAAAGTTCGTGTTAAATTTCAAATTAGCCTTGACGATAACAAACGCTCCCCATTCGAACAATAATTGTCACTATGTGTTTTAATTGCTAATAACACATACGCATTAATTTCTTTCACTTTATATGATAAAAATTACTTCACCATGCACCCCGACTAAATGTATCGAACTGTGCCAGGCAATAAATCGTGCAACATATTGTTTGCGGCTTCTGTGTTTAAATATAGATGAAAGCACATGTTATGAGCCGTAGTGGTGCTTACCTGCAGCCTCGGTGCTCATTGATTCCAATCCCTTTGGAGACGAAGCTGTGTGTTTTAATTCGCCAATGTCAACCCAGTTTAAAATGAATGCCAAGAAATTTAATGGAGAGTAAAGGCGGCCGACGTATCATCCATCGAGTGTGGATTGATCTAAAATAATTGCGCCAGCACCATGTACCCAATACACGTCGTAACTTAACACTAGAACTACCATGGGATCCAAATGGACCCCAGTGTCAATTTATCTTTCTCTGTTCGTGATTCCTGGGCAAGTTTTACGTTGACTAGTTTGCCATTGCTTTCTGAACGACCGGAACCCTTACAATTTCATAAAAAACCAACGCAGCTGTGTTTCGAACGCGGTATTCGGGATTAAGAACTGCATCCGTAACCCTTTCTTACTTTTCTTAAATTTGCTTTAATGTGGTTAACATTTTAAGAAATTGCTAGCGATATATTCCCTCCAAAACATGCTACAATATTTTTCAAATCGTATGAAAATAACATGTACTATTGTACGTTTTTACACTTGTTACCCAGTGGTCTGACTGGAACCCAATGTATTTTATATTGACAATAAGAACATTTTAAGTATTAATTTATATTAAACTTCATTACTTCATAACACATTTATTTCAGCAGATAGGCAAAACTTATTCATAAAAGAAGACAGCAGTATTTTCAATGACCATGCTAAAAATATTTTCATCCAAAATCATGGTCCAACTCGACATGCAACAAGAAATACTGACTCAGTCATTTTAAAGTTTCTATTATTTATGACAAAAAGTGTGACAGGTGACATACTGACATGGACAAACCAAGAAGGAATTAGTGTTAGTGCAGGATAAATGGAAAACTTTGGAGATATTGAAGTGCAGCAATTTTTGGGAGTTTTTATTTTGGCTGATGTGTATAAATAAAAACATAAAGCTATTGGTCAACTTTGGAATAAAGAACATGGACGTGCACTATTTTCAAAGAAATTCAACGAAATAGATCTACTGCATTTTTCAGATGTCTACAATTTGATAATGTCATGTAGATACGACAGCATGAAAGAAATGATACATATGAGCCAATAAAGCAAGTATTCAACAATTGGGCGAAAAATTTACAGGACTGCTAAGTTTCGTCTTGCAATGTAACAACTGATGAGCAGTTAGTTACGATTAGAGGAAGGTGCCCTTTCAAGCAATATATCCCCTCAAAACCTGATTAATATGGCATCAAAATTTGGTGCTGTTGTGACAGTGATACTTCATATGTTTTCAATATGGAAGTTAACACCAGCAGAGAAGTTTTAAATAAAACGTGGTTCTTTAGTTGTTATTATTCACAAGTACTTTTCAGTATCCAGGTTTGAACAGAATAAAACGTGGTTCTTTAGTTGTTATTATTTACAAGTACTTTTCAGTATCCAGGTTTGAACAGAATAAATCAGGGTTCTTTAGTTATTATTTAAAAGTACATTTCAGTATCCAGATTTAAACAGAATAAAATAGGGTTCTTTCTCATCTCATCATGGTCTTCCTATACCTTGCGGTGTCGAGGTGAAGTATAAACAGGGTTCTTTAGTTGTTATTATTTACAAGTACTTTTCAGTACCGCTGCTCCAATGCGAAGAGGTTATGGACCCATTTCGTGATCCCGCATAACCGCGTTCGAAACACAACTGCGCACGTGTTGCGTTGGTTTTTTACGAAATGGTATAGGTGCCGGTTTAACAGAATTCAATGGTATTCTACTGAACGTAAACTTGCCAAGAGATCACAACAGCAAAAAATATTGATGTTGACTGCGACGCCCTGTAAAGGATAAGCAACTAAGTAACTTTTCAGTAGCTAGATCTGAACAGAACAAACAATACTGCATGTTCTTTGTGGGAAGTTGTGGTCGACTAAAGGTTGATGTTCTAGGCAAATTGTACTTTTGGTAGTTTGCCGTTGCTTCCTGAACGAGACGTCAACGTTGATATCTCACTTAACATTGGAGTTGAGCCGCCTACCTTGCCATCAGATTACCGGAAATTTAATAGCAAGCGCTCTTAACATTTCCACAATGCCGACGTCTTTAAGCAGACATTGTTTTGAAATTATTTAAGATTGGAAACACAAACTACAACAATCTATGCCAACAAAATGAGGAGAATAATTCACAATATAAACAAGTAAACAACACAGCAGGAAAGATGAGAACACAGTGGGTGGATAGAAAGAGTTATGAAGAAATCTTGAAAGAATTTTTATATTTACTTTTTATTTTTTGGCATTCGCTAGTTTTGAATGTAAACGTATTTCATGCAAGTGCTACTATTTCTAATGCACTGGACTGAAGTTATTCGTGTGGGTTAGATTTCTCTATTACTAGTGTCCCTCGGCCGGTCTCCCCTGGCCTAGGTGTTAACGTCTTTCTCAGTAATCCCGTATATTCACGTGAGGAACGTAACTTGTGCGAGAATCTGTAGCGGTTCTCGCCGCGTTGATAACTTACTGGATATGTGAGCTGGTCACTCAGAAAGCAATGGTAAACTACTCCGCGCAATCTTGCCTAGTACATCAACAGCAGCTGAAAAATGCTGATGTTGACTGCAACGTCCTGTTAGAGATATGCAACCCCCAGAAGAAGTGTCCCTCTCCACAGCGCGAACACACACCGACTTTAGAGGTACATGTAATTTACGTCCCCAAGTCAAGGACGAGAAGTCAACATTTTAGTCGAACTGACCGATGTAGGGGTTGAACCCGCTACCTCAACATCAGCACAGCGGAAGTGTAAGATCGTGTGCTCATATTCACGCGGTCCATTCGGCCATGCTGACCTATTTTAAAGAAGTTAACTTACAAAGAGAACTGGTTACTTGTATCAGAAGACAACAGTCTACATTCTTTGGAGAAGAGGAAAGCTGCAGTATGTCGTCACAACGGAAAAGTTGGAGACTGAAGGAGGGGTAGACAGAGAGAGACGATGCAGGGCAGTGTGACATCATGGCATGAAGGAACATCGGTATCAGCAATAAATGTCGGCACACGAGACAGAGGGCTGTGGAAAGACATGGTCATCAACGCCAGATGGCATAGGCTATACCGGTAAGAAGAAGAAAAACATCAATCGTCGTCATCATCCAGAGCCTTGCCGGTTGGAGGGCGATCATGCTTCTTCACAAATTTCGATCACCAATGGCACGGATCAATTCGTGTGTTGACCCCCTTCTGTGCCATGATATAAGACTGTCAAGAATCTTCCCACGCTGTCTTCCTCTTTCTCTCTTTCCGCAAACCTTTCTGATTGTAACAACATGTTCCAGTTTTTGTCTTCTCATAACGTGGCCAAAAAAAAAAAAAACGATAACTGCCTCTTTCTGATGTTTGCGATAATTTGTCTTTGCGACTCAGCTTCCCTCAAATGTCTAGATTACTCATTTTGGCTGTCCAGTTAATTTTCAACTTTCGTCTATAATACTACATCCCCAAGGCTTCCATGGATTTTTTTCTCCTGTCTACTAATTGTCCAGGATTCACTGCCGTATGTTAAATTTGGTTTCATGTAACATGCAAGAACTCTTTTTCTAACTTTCTAGACGGAACAATACAACAAGGAAATCTCTGCTGGGACACAACAACAATTGAACGTTAAGAAAATATTATCAAGAACACCCTTATACACCTTACGTTACATTGGGCAGATGGTGCCTGACCCATTTTTCTATAGACCAGTCAGCCTTCGTCGAGCGATACGGTCAGAGACACGCCAGCTGCCTTCCCTTCCCAAGATATTTCCTGGTACACATATAAGCCTGAATGGTATTTGGTGTATTTTTAATGACTGTGCAGTGTTTGAAAATATTGAAAGTCCAAGTTTCGTATTCACCCATGTAAAGTTCAGGTAAATACAAAAGTTGGACCGGCAATATTTTCAAACATTGCACAGTCATTAAAAATACACCCTGTAATATGCCGTAATGAAAACAACTCATACACACACACACACACACACACACACACACACACACACACACACACACACACACACACACACACACACACACACATACACACACTAATAAATAAAAATAACGACATGAAAAGTAGTTTAAATAACAACAACAAAAATACCCTAAAAATAGAATAACATTACCTTCGTTATGATGTGGGTTGTTCTGGCTGGAAATGTCGAGCTTACAAATGATAATGATGTGAAGTCAGGATAGAATCTATATACAGAACTGACAGCTAATGTTAGATTGAAAATCGGAAACGTTGGTAAAACGGTTGAGATGCTTTGCTGACAATGAAATGAGAGGTACATACTGCTGGCTGGCAGGGAATGCACCACTTGGTGGTAGACTACCTATGGACAAGGGAGAGGTGGTCGTGCATCTGTGGGACCAGGTGGAGAAGGTGGGGGGGGGGGGGGGTAAACTGAGAACCCGTATGTGCAAAGAATGAATTGCGGGAGATCGGCATGGGTTCCAATCTCAAAAGTGAGCAGGAAGACAAAGAGCACTTTCATTGGATAGCTGTGGGAACGTTTAGTAGTATGACTTTTCGTTGGCTGTTGAACGAGGAGACGGAGCCCGTATGGAATGTCCTGAGCGCAGTGATTTGGTTTCTTAGCTCAACTCAACGGCATAAGAGCGATTGGATATGAGTTTGATGCCCGGCTCTCGTCGTTTTCTTCGGGAGGGACAGACCGGTTACCTGTTCTTGCTAGCATCCAGGTCTACACGAGCCTGATGGCCCACTCAATTCATAGACCTAAAGCAGGATCTTGATGCCAGCATCCAGGTCTACACGAGCCTGATGGCCCAATTACTTCATAGACCTAAAGCAGGATCTTGATGCCAGCATCCAGGTCTACACGAGCCTGATGGCCCAATTACTTCATAGACCTAAAGCAGGATCTTGATGCCAGCATCCAGGTCTACACGAGCCTGATGGCCCAATTACTTCATAGACCTAAAGCAGGATCTTGATGCCAGCATCCAGGTCTACACGAGCCTGATGGCCCAATTACTTCATAGACCTAAAGCAGGATCTTGATGCCAGCATCCAGGTCTACACGAGCCTGATGGCCCAATTACTTCATAGACCTAAAGCAGGATCTTGATGCCAGCATCCAGGTCTACACGAGCCTGATGGCCCAATTACTTCATAGACCTAAAGCAGGATCTTGATGCCAGCATCCAGGTCTACACGAGCCTGATGGCCCAATTACTTCATAGACCTAAAGCAGGATCTTGATGCCAGCATCCAGGTCTACACGAGCCTGATGGCCCAATTACTTCATAGACCTAAAGCAGGATCTTGATGCCAGCATCCAGGTCTACACGAGCCTGATGGCCCAATTACTTCATAGACCTAAAGCAGGATCTTGATGCCAGCATCCAGGTCTACACGAGCCTGATGGCCCAATTACTTCATAGACCTAAAGCAGGATCTTGATGCCAGCATCCAGGTCTACACGAGCCTGATGGCCCAATTACTTCATAGACCTAAAGCAGGATCTTGATGCCAGCATCCAGGTCTACACGAGCCTGATGGCTCAATTACTTCATAGACCTAAAGCAGGATCTTGATGCCAGCATCCAGGTCTACACGAGCCTGATGGCCCAATTACTTCATAGACCTAAAGCAGGATCTTGATGCCAGCATCCAGGTCTACACGAGCCTGATGGCCCAATTACTTCATAGACCTAAAGCAGGTTCTTGATGCCAGCATCCAGGTCTACACGAGCCTGATGGCCCAATTACTTCATAGACCTAAAGCAGGATCTTGATGCCAGCATCCAGGTCTACACGAGCCTGATGGCCCAATTACTTCATAGACCTAAAGCAGGATCTTGATGCCAGCATCCAGGTCTACACGAGCCTGATGGCCAATTACTTCATAGACCTAAAGCAGGATCTTGATGCCAGCATCCAGGTCTACACGAGCCTGATGGCCCAATTACTTCATAGACCTAAAGCAGGATCTTGATGCCAGCATCCAGGTCTACACGAGCCTGATGGCCAATTACTTTACAGATCTACAGCAGGATCTTGATGCCAGCATCCATGCATACACGAGCCTGATGGCCCAATCACTTCTTAGATCACAGCAGGATCTTGATGCCAGCATCCAGGTCTACACGAGCCTGATGGCCCAATTACTTCATAGACCTAAAGCAGGATCTTGATGCCAGCATCCAGGCCTACGCGAGCGTGATAGCCCTATCACTTCATAGATCTACAACAGGTTCTTGATGCCAGCATCCAGGCCTACACGATCCTGATTGCCCTATAAATTCATATATTTACAGCAGGATCTTGATGCCAGCATCCAGGCCTACACGAGCGTGATGCCCCTATCATTTCATAGACTTACAACAGGTTCTTGATGCGCGACTCCTTCTTATTTTTCTGGTCATGTTTAAATTGTGTGAAAGATGGTCGCGCATGACAGAGAATAGATGGATGGGCTGGCGGAGAGACGGACGGAATGATGGGACTGGACGGGCTGACGGAAGGAACAGACGCCGGCTAGCCAAACAGTCAGCCTGACAGAGAGACAGACATACGGAGAGACAGACATACAGACAGATAGAGGGTCTATATATATCTTCTGGATATACAGAAGAATATGTCGTATTTCATGGGAACAGAAACAATTAAAACCAGAGGGTCTAGAAAAAGTGGGAATGAAGAGAGAGAGAGAGAGAGAGAGAGAGAGAGAGAGAGAGAGAGAGAGAGAGAGAGAGAGAGAGAGAGAGAGAGAGAGAGAGAGAGAGAGAGAGAGAGAGAGAGAGAGAGTTGATGAAAGAAATAAAATGAGGCAAGTGAAATATTTCGGTCACGTTAAAAGACATAATACTCTTATAAACACCATACTGGAGGACAATGTTGAAGATGGCAGGCGAGCAAGAGGTAGACAAACAATTATGTGGGAAGATAACATCAAGAGATGGACGAACATCAGTGACAGAATGTACAGTCAGGGCGAGAGACAGACCGTGTTGGAGATCCATTGCAGCCAACCTTAATTATGAAGACGGCACTTGACAGACAGACTGACAGACAGACAGCGAACGAACCAACGAAGGAAAGAACGAACAACCTATAGTTTCACAGGGGTTATAATTTGGCACGCAAGCAATTCTGACATTCTGTCTGTCTTGTCTCTCTTCATTATGTCACACATCTATCACTTATTAACTAAATCTTCAACAACAACAACAACAACAATATAAATATATATAATATGGTAGGTACACAGTGTGGTAGGTAGGTAGGTGGGCGGGTAGGTAGGTAGGCAGACAGGCAGGCAGGTAAGTAGGAAGGCAGGTAGGTAGGTAGGTTGATAGGTAGGTAGGTATGTAGGTGTGTGTGTGGGTAGGTAGGTAGGCAGGTGGGTGGGTGGGTAGTTAGGTAGGCAGGCAGGCAGGTAGGTAGGTAGGCAGGCAGGTAGGTAGGTAGGTAGGCAGGTGGGTTGATGGGTAGGTAGGTAGGTAGGCAGGCAGGTAGTTACGTAGGTAGGTAGGTAGGTAGGTAGTTAGGTTGGCAGGCAGGTAGTGTGAGTTTAGGTTGGTAGATAAGTAAGTTAGTAGACAGTCGGACAGACAGGCAGGCAGACAAACAGGTAGGCACGCATGCAGACAGGCAGTCAGACACGCTAACGGGCAAAGAAACAGGCAGAAGGAACAAAGGAACCAACACACTTTCAATTTAAAAGAGTTAAGAATTGGGCACTCAAGCCCGCCGAGATTCTACCGTTCTTATCTCTGTGCTCTCATACATTATTTCATACATGTTATACAGACAGGCAGCCAGGCAGTCGGGTAGGCAGGTAGACAGACAGGCAGACAGACAGACAGACAGACAGACAGACAGACAGACAGACAGACAGACAGACAGACAGACAGACAGACAGACAGACAGACAGACAGACAGACAGACAGACAGACAGACAGACAGACAGACAGACAGACAGACAGACAGACAGACAGACAGACAGACAGACAGACAGACAGACAGACAGACAGACAGACAGACAGACAGACAGACAGACAGACAGACAGACAGACAGACAGACAGACAGACAGACAGACAGACAGACAGACAGACAGACAGACAGACAGACAGACAGACAGACAGACAGACAGACAGACAGACAGACAGACAGACAGACAGACAGACAGACAGACAGACAGACAGACAGACAGACAGACAGACAGACAGACAGACAGACAGACAGACAGACAGACAGACAGACAGACAGACAGACAGACAGACAGACAGACAGACAGACAGACAGACAGACAGACAGACAGACAGACAGACAGACAGACAGACAGACAGACAGACAGACAGACAGACAGACAGACAGACAGACAGACAGACAGACAGACAGACAGACAGACAGACAGACAGACAGACAGACAGACAGACAGACAGACAGACAGACAGACAGACAGACAGACAGACAGACAGACAGACAGACATGTAGTGCGTGCACCTCATGCATCAAACATGCTAACGTACAGAACCTTCTATGGATAGAAGAATAAGCAGAAACTGAATCTGCGGCTCACTAACTGATACACAAAAAAGGAATTCGTAAACAACAGTAACTCACTACACAAAAAGGAGCAGAAAAACGATACAACTAACAAATCGCCAAACTATTAAGTTAATCAAACACGACATCTAACATGTTGCAGTAATTATATTCGAGCTTGAAGATGCGAAAAAATCCTGGAACATTAGTGAGACCTCTAAGAGAAAGGGAGTTGCCGGTTTGACTTTGAAGAAAATTGAATGCATTGATTTTTTGGGTTTGCGTTACCTCGCTTCAACCTCAGTCGTATTCCATACACATTCTACTACTTCTGGCTCACTGGACTGATTTTTGAGTGTGTATTAGCTTTCATTATTACCTGTGCCCCTCCCCATCAGGCGAACCTACTCCGACTTCAGAGGTACTTGTAATTTACTAACGGCCTTAAACTTTCAACCCCTCTGGATGAAATGAATGGTCTTCAGCATACTTGATGGACAAACACTAATTTACGTTACCAAGTCAAGGATGAGAAGTCAAACATTCCTTTTGGAATGAATGAGAGCAACTCATCGTGTTGCCCTGAGTGATAACTTGAACAAAATCACATTTGTATTTTAAAATAATAGCTTCAAAATAGTTTACAATTATTTTAAAGCAGGTAATATGCCAGACCATACATCGTGCAACATTGTGTTTGTAGCTTTTGTGTATAAATTCACCAGGGGAATACATTGTTTGGAATTTTATAGTGCATTGTTTTCATAACACCGCCTTACTTGTGGCAACCTACTGTTGTGAGTTATGGATAATTTCGCATTTAATAAAAACAAAACGCGTATAAATGTAACAGAAACATTCTTATTGTACTGTGGACCTCATCATCGTCATCATCAAGTGCCCTGTTAGCAGACGCAGGCGTTCGTGACTCTCCACAGATGGCAGTCTTTGGTTTTCTGGATCAACTCTGCTCATATTCCTCAATGCCACCGTCTGAATCCATTCAGTATTACTTCTCTTGGTCGGCCTCTGTCTTTCTTCCTCATGATCTTTCCAATTGTTTACGATGTTCTCCAATGCCTCTATTCTCATCACATGGCCAAAGAAAGCTGTTTGTCTCTGTCTTATTCTTATATATAATATTCTAGTTTCGTTTGTCTCTTTAAAAAAATCGTTGTTAGATACTCTGGTAGTCCAAGGAAATCGCAACATTCATCTCAAGAACCACATCTCTGTTGCTTCCAGGGTCTTTCTAATTTGTTCAGTTACATACCGTGGGCCTAGAACAAGAAAAACACTAAAATTCTGTAGGATCTTTCTAATTCGTTCAGTTACATATCGTAATTCTAGAACAAACTGGGATTCTATAGGATCTTTCTCATTTTCTTCAGTTACATACCGTAATTCTACGAGGGTAAGTTAATAAGTAAGTCACAAATTACGAGGGTAAGTTAATAAGTAAGTCACAAATGGCTGTAGAAAAATAACCACACATGATAGCAACTTGAAACCAGTTTATTTTTATACAAACATTGTCCCTTTATTTCTCAACATAATTTCCACCAACATTGATGCACTTATCCCATCGTTTTATCAGTCCCCCCAAACCGGCTGGATCTTTCTAATTTGTTCAGTTACATACCGTAATTTTAGAACAAGCAAAATACTGAAATTCTGTAGGATCTTATCACAGAAGAAACCCAGCTCATAAACAGCATTAATGAACGCCCAAAAGTCAGTCTATCGATAGCTCTTAAGTTCTCACTCGTCCCACATCTCAAGGCCAACATGTGTGTAATAGCTTGCGACAAACAGTCGACACATGTCGTGAGTGTAACTTACTAACGTACTCACGGGGCATGCCGAGGTCAAGGTAAAGACATGTATGCTTCGTGCAGAGTAGCCTTTTTTTCGCATATCCTTTACAGGACATCGCTGTCAACAGCAGCATCTTTCAGCTGTATGTTGATTTCTTGGCAAGATTACGCTCAGTAGTTTGCCATTGCTTTCTGTGCGACCGGCTCAGTTATCCCGCAAGTCACCAGCGGGGGTCAAACCGCTTCCAGCTCTCGTCCGCTACGAGACTCTGCGTGATAAACGGGATTACGGAGAAAGTGTTGTAACCCCTCGGCCAGAGAGACCGGCGCAGAGTAGCCTGCTTCATTTAAAAAGTCAAAGATAGGGAGCATCTGCAAGATCTTTACAACGACATTTAAAAAGTCAAAGATAGGGAGCATCTGCAAGATCTTTACAAAGACATTTAAAATGAGATTAGAAACCCATTAAATATGAGATTTCTAAAACGTTATGTATATTCAACACTACTGTATGGCACGGAAGCCAGAACATTGAACAAGCAATAAGAAAGTCGAATAGAGGCCCTGGAGATGTGGACATCCAGAAGAGTATGTTGTATTTCATGGAGATGTGGACATGCAGAAGAGTATGTTGTATTTCATGGACACAAAAATAATCAAAGCAGAGGTTCTAGAAAAACTGGGAATGAAAATAGAGTTGATGACAGAAATAAAAAAGAGGCAAGTTAAATATGTCGGCAGTGTTAAAAGACATACCGTTCTTATAAAATCCATATTGGAGGGTAAAGTTGCAGGCATGCGAGCAAGAGGTAGACAACGATAAAAGTGGGAAGATAACATCAAGAGATGAACGAACAGCAATCTGACAGAGTGCACTGTCAGGGCGAGAGACAGACAGTGTTGGAGATTCATTGCAGCCAACCTTCATTGTGGTGACAGCACCTGATTGATTTAGTGCAGGATCTTCGCCCCAGGACCCGCGTGTGTGTTGGGAATAAAGCAGGCGGACAGCTTGGCTGGATATGCATTTCGGGGGGGGGGGGGGGGTAATTGGTGCATGATAAGGCAGACATGGTCAATGTTCTTTCGGATGTGTATAGAGTGGAGGAGCAGATAAAACATCATGACCTGGAGAGAATGGTTCGGTAGGTAGTGACCACAGGACCTGGTCGACAATCAGTACTCTGAGGAAAGGTCAGACGGACACACAAGCAGGCTGCAGATAGTACCATTAGTATTAGGACTCTTCCCTGGCTGTTGAAGATGAGAACGGAGTATTATGGGAATGTCTCGAGCTCTATGATTTCGGTTTTTGACTTAACACAAATTACTTTGCTTAAACAGAAAATTAAAACTCTCGAATATAAAAGACCCCCGGGAAGGTTAACCCGGTCAACAAATGCCCGCAGAAGTCGGATGTGTCGGCCTAACGACGCAAGAACGCAGCTCTGCTGTAAACAGGCACAACGCAATCGCATCCGGGGAAAAAAACTCCGGATGAACGCAGAAGAAGAAGAAGAAGAAGAAGAAGAAGAAGAAGAAGAAGAAGAAGAAGAAGAAGAAGAAGAAGAAGAAGAAGAAGAAGAAGAAGAAGAAGAAGAAGAAGAAGAAGAAGAAGAAGAAGAAGAAGAAGAAGAAGAAGAAGAAGAAGAAGAAGAAGAAGAAGAAGAAGAAGAAGAAGAAGAAGAAGAAGAAGAAGAAGAAGAAGAAGAAGAAGAAGAAGAAGAAGAAGAAGAAGAAGAAGAAGAAGAAGAAGAAGAAGAAGAAGAAGAAGAAGAAGAAGAAGAAGAAGAAGAAGAAGAAGAAGAAGAAGAAGAAGAAGAAGAAGAAGAAGAAGAAGAAGAAGAAGAAGAAGAAGAAGAAGAAGAAGAAGAAGAAGAAGAAGAAGAAGAAGAAGAAGAAGAAGAAGAAGAAGAAGAAGAAGAAGAAGAAGAAGAAGAAGAAGAAGAAGAAGAAGAAGAAGAAGAAGAAGAAGAAGAAGAAGAAGAAGAAGAAGAAGAAGAAGAAGAAGAAGAAGAAGAAGAAGAAGAAGAAGAAGAAGAAGAAGAAGAAGAAGAAGAAGAAGAAGAAGAAGAAGAATATAAAGGAAGATATTCTCGCGTCTTTTAATAGATAAATCATCATCATCATATGCCATGCCGATAAGCGTGGGCGGTCATGTTTCACCATCTCACACGATCACCAGAGTCGTGGAACAGCTCCCTGTTCCTGTCTCGACCATGCCACGTGGCCAAGCCACTCAGATAGTTACTTCTCTACCTTCCTCTTGTTCTTTTCCCCTCAATCTTGCCAGTTGTCACCAAGTTCTCTCGTTTATTTCTTTTCATAACTGTCCCAAAAAT
Source organism: Cepaea hortensis (assembly GCA_963921405.1). Taxonomy (NCBI): domain Eukaryota; kingdom Metazoa; phylum Mollusca; class Gastropoda; order Stylommatophora; family Helicidae; genus Cepaea; species Cepaea hortensis. The sequence goes on from OY992897.1 coordinate 30,727,948, forward strand.
GTGTGACTGTCTACGTATAATTTATCTAATCAGTTTATTATTTTCATGTTTTTCTTGTGGGACCTAGCTCATTGGTTTTTCTGTCTGTTTACGGTATTCAGAGAAATAATACAATTTAATAGACAATAAACATTGATGTGGTCGCAAGGGTTAGAGCGCTCGCTCTTAAACTTCCCTTGTGCTGATGGCAAGGTAGGCGGTTCAACCCCTCACAGTCATAAAATTAGACTTAAACGCTGACTTCTCGTTCAGAAACCAATGGCAAACTACTGAAAGTATAAAAACATAGAAAATCAATATAGTGTTGATGCAACGTCCCGCAGAGGACAAGCAAAATTGTTATTTTAATTTTAAAAGAAACAACACATTTAACGCACCTGTTGTTTTATAAACAGTTCTGTGATGCCAATTAAGTGAACGTCGTAATAACCGGAACACAAGTGTATCACTTACAAGCACGTCATCAAACTGCCCAATATCCGTCTGCGCAATAACAGGTAGCTACACTTTATGGAATCAGAAATAGGGCTGTTTGCTTCATCAATGTTTGAGTGCTCGCTCCAGTTAAGACATAGCGGACGTGCAGAGAATCCTCACAGGTTGTCACGGGCGGGAGAAGAGAGAGGGGATGGAAGTGTTGGGAGGAACTTAGATGGTACAGAATCTGTAGTTTGGTACTCAACTGTTGGTGTGACTGCGTGTACCTGCACTAATGGAGCATCAGTTGGAATCAGCATCATCGTTATGTGCCGTTCCGATAAGCGGTGTCGTTTATCGTTCGTAATCTCACACTAGAGCTGTGGATCAGTTCTGTGTTCTTGCCCCGATGATGTCATGTGGCCTTTTCATTTAAGTATTTATCCCTCTGCCTTCCCTTCGCACTTTTCCCATCGATATTGTCGGCTGTCACCAAGTTTTCCAGTTTATTTTTTCCTCGTGACGTGCCCCGAAAATCTTGACTATTAGGGTCCAGTTTCTCAAATGAATTTACGGTGCCGATTTATTTCTTGTTGGGCTTTCTCATTCTTTATCCTGATCATCCATTGTATTCTTGACATGTTCCCCCAGAAACCATATTTCCACAGACATTAGATGTTTCCCCGCTTGCCTGTTTATTGTCCTTGTATCACACTCATAATAACAGTATATGTTCTACATAGCACTTCATCAGTCTTTTTTCTTACTGCAGTTGATAGCTTTTGATTGGGTCAGTGTATTTGTATATTTTCACTACAGGATATTTAGAGAGAAGAATTTTTTTTGGAGAATATGGATTCCTTACGAAATAGGCACATTAGCTCACACGCTACGAGTATATATGTGCCGATTTGTAAGATGCTGATGAGTGTGCCGATCAGTAAGACAGCGATGAGTGTGACGATAAGTAAGACGGCGATGAGTGTGACGATAAGTAAGACGGCGATGAGTGTGACGATAAGTAAGACGGCGATGAGTGTGCCGATCAGTAAGACAGCGATGAGTGTGACGATAAGTAAGACGGCGATGAGTGTGACGATAAGTAAGACGGCGATGAGTGTGACGATAGGTAAGACGGCGATGAGTGTGGCGACGACCGGAGTGACGATGACGCACATAGACGGCGCGTCAGCAAAGTTGACAAGGCGCGGCGCTGACAATATCATGAGCGCTGTCGGACCAGGGTTAGACTCCCGAGTTCGTCGTCTCACCAAGTGAGGGAGAGACTGACCACCCATCCCTCCTGCACTCAGACCTACAAAATGCGATGGCCGTGTCATATTACAGGCGCATAGAAGAAAGCTGCTTCGGAGCATGCTATATTTGTTTCGTTTTTTGTTTAAAAGACAACTTTTATGGCAATAATGAAAATGGCGAGTGTAATCACGCAATTGTGAGTGACAGTGAGTTTGATGATGCTGATGGTGATGATGAGAAGTATGATAATGAAGATGATCAGGGTGATGATAATGATGATCAGTAGATGATGATGATGATCCGTATGAGGATGAAGTTGATAATAATGATGGTGATAAATATCATAATGATAAATATGATGATAATAAGCATGCTGATGAAAATGATCAGTAAGATGATGATGATGATGAGGAGGAGGAGGAGGAGGAGGAGGAGGAGGAGGATGATGATGATGATGATGATGATGATGATGATGATGATGATGATGATGATGATAATTTTGAAAAATATGACTAGAATGATGATGATAAGTATGATGATGAAAATGATAAGTAACATAACAATGATGATGATAAGTATGACATTGATGATTATGATGCTAATGATGATGATCATGATGTGTATGATGACGATGACAATAAGCGCAATGATTATAATAACATTATGGTGATAAATGTGATGATGATGATGATGATGATGATGATGATGATTTTCTGAGTACAGATTGTCTTCCTCCTGAGCATGTCTGTCTTCCTCCTGAGTGAGTCTGTCTTACTGAACATGCCTTCCTCCTCATCATGTCTCTCTTCCTACTTAGCATGTCTGTCTTCCTTCTGAACATATCTTCCTCCTAAAATGTCTTCCTCCTCAGCATGTCTTATCTTGAACATGTCTTCCTCTTAACCATGTCTTGAACATGTATTCCTTCTGAACATGGCTTCCTCCTTACCATGTCTTCTTGTTGAACATGTCTTCCACCTGAACATGTCTTCCTCCAGAACATGTGTTCTCCCAGAACATTATTCCACCTGAACATATCTTCCCCCTGAACTATCTTCCCCCTGAACTATCTTCCCCCTGAACTATCTTCCCCCTGAACATGTCTTCCTCCTCAGCATGTCTTCCTCCAGATCATGTCTTCCCCCTGAACATGTCTTCCCCTTGAACATGTCTTCCCCCTGAACATGTCTTCCCCCTGAACATGTCTTCCCCCTGAACATATCTTCCCCCAGAACATGTCTTCCCCCTGAACATATCTTCCCCCTGAACATGTCTTCTCCCTGAACATGTCTTCTCCCTGAACATGTCTTCCTCCAGATCATGTCTTCTACCTGAACATGTCTTCTCCCTGAACATGTCTTCTCCCTGAACATGTCTTCCCCCTGAACATGTCTTCCCCCTGAACATGTCTTCCTCCAGATCATGTCTTCCCCCTGAACATGTCTTCCCCCTGAACATATCTTCCCCCAGAACATGTCTTCCCCCTGAACATATCTTCCCCCTGAACATGTCTTCTCCCTGAACATGTCTTCTCCCTGAACATGTCTTCCTCCAGATCATGTCTTCCCCCTGAACATGTCTTCCTCCAGATCATGTCTTCCCCCTGAACATGTCTTCCCCCTGAACATATCTTCCCCCAGAACATGTCTTCCCCCTGAACATATCTTCCCCCTGAACATGTCTTCTCCCTGAACATGTCTTCTCCCTGAACATGTCTTCCTCCAGATCATGTCTTCTCCCTGAACATGTCTTCTCCCTGAACATGTCTTCTCCCTGAACATGTCTTCCCCCTGAACATGTCTTCCCCCTGAACATGTCTTCCTCCAGATCATGTCTTCCCCCTGAACATGTCTTCCCCCTGAACATATCTTCCCCCAGAACATGTCTTCCCCCTGAACATATCTTCCCCCTGAACATGTCTTCTCCCTGAACATGTCTTCTCCCTGAACATGTCTTCCTCCAGATCATGTCTTCCCCCTGAACATGTCTTCCCCCTGAACATGTCTTCCCCCTGAACATGTCTTCTCCCTGAACATATCTTCCCCCTGAACATGTCTTCTCCCTGAACATATCTTCCCCCTGAACATGTCTTCTCCCTGAACATGTCTTCTCCCTGAACATGTCTTCCTCCAGATCATGTCTTCCCCCTGGACATGTCTTCCCTCTGAGCATGTTGTAAAAAGCGATTAAAGAGAGTTAGCCTCGGACAGGCTATCTCATAACGTAGAGAAATAAACCAACATCCAAACTGCCATGAACCGTCTACACGGGGTTCGACCTGTGTGGTTGTGGGCTTATGGTCGTCCATGAGTCTCAAAGATAGAAGCAGAAGGTGAATCATCATCATCATCATGTGCCTTGCCGACTGGTGTGAGTGATTTGTGCTTCTCCACAGAGTGCCATCTCCGAATGCATAGATTAATTCATGTGTTGAATCTCTTCCGCGCCATGACACAAGAATGTAAAGAATTTTCTCTCGCTGTCTTCCTCTATCTCTCTTTTCACAAATCTTTCCGGGTATCACAGCATTCATTTTTTCAGTTTCCCAGTCTATGTCTGCACATAATGTGTCCTCCCCCAAAAAGTATGACCCGCTCTTTATGGTGTCGTGATAAGTTGTCTTTGCGACTTAGCCTCCCTATAAATGTCCTGATTTCACAGTTTAGCTGTCCAATGAATGTTCAACCTTCTTTTATAAAACCAAATCTCCAAGACTTCCAGGGATTTTTCTCCTGTTTAATGTTTGTCCAGGATTCGAAGCCGTATGATAGGACTGGTTCTATGCAACGTGCAAGAATGATTGTGAGGTGAATATCAGCAAATATGCGACAGAGAAATATAAAACCAATACGCCCTACTTTTCTCTACTCATTCAAAATATTAATTCAAAGAATATGCTTAGCAAGGTGGAGACAGGAATATTTCGTGTGGAATGGCTCTCGTCGCTTCAGAGGTCACAGATTGTGAGAATTGTATGGATATTTTGCCCTGGCCACTCGGGAGTGCGGGGGAATGAACAGGCTGATAGGCTGGCAGGGAAGGCACCTCTTGGTGGTAGTTTGCCTATGGACAAGGGGGAGGTGGTCGTGCGCTTGTGGGACCAGGTGGAGAAGGCGGAGGAACAGATTGAGAACCCATATGTGGAAAGAATTAGATTGCGGAAGATCAGCAGGGGTTCTGGAAGAATCTCAAAACTGAGAGGGAAGACCAGGAGAACGTTTAATCAGATAGCGGTGGGAACGATTAGTAGTATGACTCTTCGCTGGCTGTTGAACGAGGGGACGGAGCACGTATGGGAATGTCCTGAGTGCAGTTATATCGGCTCTTAACTACACTCAACTCAACTCAATATTATAATAAAAGATTAAAAAATGGCTTCCGATGTTCAATGGCGGTCGTATCGGCTAGCGTTTATTTTAAAGAGGACGCTACAATTTTTGAAATCAGATATGTCACAGATTTTAGCCGATTTGATTTCTCGGAAAGATGACAGTGTTTGTTTTCTGTCGAGGGTACAGAGACAACCTTAACCTGCACAGTTCATGGCGACTGCACTAGTCAGGTGGCCTTAATTCTTCAGGCTCAAGATTCCCCCCTCCCCGCCCTGTCATACACGTACAGGTACTATAGGCAACAATAACAGTTTGTGACAGTTGGACGTGTCTGATAAACCTCCTCTGCGGCCTACAGCTGAAGGATGTCTGAATCTAATTACTCCGGAGATCAATAATACACCTGACAGTGTGCTTGCTGTTCCGGTTGGACTATTGTTGCTTGTATTGCAGTTATTTGTACTGTCAAAATGTGTCAATGTCGCGCGAGTGTGGAGTGAAAATAAGACGCCCATTGGGATCTGGGGAATAATGGGGATTTGTTGGAAACCATGTAGGGAGTAATGGCGAAATGATCAAGAGATGGGGTGAACAATTTATGGTGGTAAATCAGCGGCCGATAATTAAGAATAGTAAGGTAAAATATTAGAGAATAATACAGTAAAAGGACATTACATTTATCACCAAACATAGACTCGTTATTTTCATTGTTAAGATGGTAAAACCATATGGACAAACACAAGTAGAACAATGAAAATGATTACTCATACAGTACAAGCATTCACTAATTGGTACCTACGACAGAATCACCAATGTGGAGCTCTTGGAGAGAACTAGACACATAACAATGTGGAGCTCTTGGAGAAAACTAGACACATAACAATGTGGAGCTCTTGGAGAGAACTAGACACATAACAATGTGGAGCTCTTGGAGAGAACTAGACACATAACAATGTGGAGCTCTTGGAGAGAACTAGACACATAACAATGTGGAGCTCTTGGAGACAGACGGCAGACAGAGAATTTGTAGAGAATTTCAGCTGTCAACGACCAGTATCATTACTGCAAGAGGGAAAGCAACGGCAGAGAGAGAATTTGTAGAGAATAGCAGCGATCAACGACCAGTGTGATTACTGCCAAGAGGGAAAACAGCGTCAGGCAGAGAATGTCTTTGTATAGAACGGCACAGGTCAACGACCAGTGTCATTACTGTCAAGAGAGAAAGCAATAGCAGCCAGAGAATTTGTAGAGAACGGCAGCGGCCAACGACCAGTATCATTACTCATTCATTCATTCATTTATTCATTCTTTCAGTAGCATGTCCTTTGCAGAACCTCGCTCCCATAACAACCTTCCGGAAAACTTCTCGATCACAAACAAGATGTCCGCGTCCGATACACTCATCTGGAGATCATCCACCACATCCTTCACCCATCTTCTCTTTGACCTTCCACTTCCTCTCTTCCCAGGCATATACCCCTCCATTATTGTTCTCTCCAAACTTTCATGACGCTGGTTATTGTCTCAAGATAGCAGCGTCAGACAAAGATGGTCTTTGTAGTGAACGGCAATGGTCAATGACCAGTGTGGTTACTGCCAAGAGGAAAAGCAGTGGCAGATAGAGAATGTCTTTGTATAGAATAGCAACGGTCAACGACCAGTGTCATTACTGCAAGAGGGAAACCAACGGAAGACTACCGTCTCCACTGATGCCCAGTATATCATTGTCTGTGACTCCGGGGCAGTACACGCAGCTTCACAATCCCGACAGACCCGGTTCAAAGTCAGACGCAAGTTATTTGGGAGCAGACGGCTTTGCGTTAATTTTCACAATGATATGAGCGTCGGTTGTTTAGACAGCAATGGTAACCTACTGAGGGTAACATTGCCTAGAATAAATCATAAACAGATAATAAATGTTGGGGTTGATTGTGACGTTGTGTACCGCACATGGTGATGTCTTAGTATATTATGAATAGACACCAGCTCCACGCTTCTGGTAATCGCACGAAACGACGAATAATGGCTATAACTGTCGGCATGGAACATGATTATGATGATGATCAAGAATAATACAGAAAACAAACGGTAATCAAGAATAATAAATAAAGGTATGATTTTCTTCTTTTTCAGCGTTCCGAGCCATTGAGGTTCTTTGCTGCAAATACAATCCGTCTCCATTCGTCTCTCTGGTTGACCTTCTCTTGCCAGTCGTTGATTCCAAGTGCTTGTAGGTCTGTATCTATATTATCTCTCCACCGTCTTCTTGGTCTACTTCGGGGTCTACGGTCATTTATTTCCTGAGTGTAAGCGAGTTTTGTTTCCCTATTATCTTCCATTCTTTCTATATGCCCCATCCGTTGTAGCCTATTAGCCTTCATGATACCAGTGATTAGCGGGGACTTAAACAGATCATAAATGACCAGTAAAGGTATGATAATCAAGCATAGTAAAGAGAAGGTATTACACAGCGGTGCTGGGTTTTTTTTTCGAAAAAGGTATAGCAGCCGGTAGTTTAGAATTCAATGGCAATCTACTGAACGTAAAATTTGCCCAGGAATCACGAACAGCGAAAATACTGGGGTTGACTGCTACGTCCTGTGAAGGACATGCAACTTAAAAATGATAACCAAGAATAATACAACGACAATGTATGATGAGGAAGGTGAAGACAGGCATGCTTCGGGCAGATGAGAAGACTTCCACTCAGCAATTAAAAATAGATAGATTCTGTTGGATTTTCTTCGGACTGACATGCTGGTGTGGCGGGAAACGAGCAGACGGACAGATTGGCTGGTTCTGCTAGACTTGGTGGAGTACTGGTTCTTGATAAGGCAGACGAAGCCGGAGCCCTCTGGAATCGTGTATAGTGCAGACGAACGGATATGTCATCACTGACTGGAGAAAATGGTGCCTCAGGGAGTGACCAGATGATCTGGCCAGAACTAAGGACTACGAGGAAAGGCCAGACGAACACATAATCAGACTACTACTGGGTACCATTAGTATTGGGACTCTTCGCTGGCTGTTGTAGATGAGGACGGAGCATGTTTGAGAATGTCCCAAGTGTTGTTATGTCGGTTCTGGACTCAGCTTAATAATAGACGAAATGTACGTATGTCGAGCTTTCATTAATTGTATTTTGGGATTCAAGATAATGATCTCATCTCATCTCATCATCTCATCATGTTCCTCTTGTACTTTGCAGTGTCGAGGTGACGTATAAACAGCGGGAGATTGCCCGCTTATGGGCTTCATGTATTGATTGACTTATACAAAACTAGCTTAACGTACTCTGCAGCTCAGATGTGGAACAATCTTCCACAAGAAATCAAAGACATCACCAATCCCTATACATATAATCACAAATTATTCGAATACTACTTAAGTACGGATTACCTTCCCCCTTAATAATAGAAATAATAATAATAACAAAACCCTACTATAACAGCCAGTCCCCTTTTCGTAGACCAGTATATTCCACATAGCTAATAACAAGTATCACACCATCTTATATATAAATTAGGATGTGTGTATGTATTTATGTATCTCCGTATGTCCTTTATACGCTCGCGAACGGCCCATCCGATTGAGATGAAATTTTCTACACGCCTTCCTTTCATTCCAGAGATGCCAACTGTCGTAGTTTTTTTTTCTTCTTCCTCCTCCTCCCTCCTCCCTCCTCCCCCTCCCAAAATACGTACGTCCAGGAAATGGTCTTCTACATAGACACTTCTCTCTGAGGTCCGCGATAACATCGGGAACGAGAACTTATATGACTACTTATATAAATTAAATGAGATGCTTCACACCAGGAGCTGTGCGATGCCGGGCCGGGTCAGACAGACAGACAGACAGACAGACAGACAGATAGTCGGTAACGGGAACGGGAACTTATATGACTACTTATATGAATTAAATGAGATGCTCCCCACCAGGGTCTGGGCGAAGCCGGGCAGGGTCAGCTAGTTATCTAATATTACTGAGTCGTGTAGTATTGATGTTCGCATTTTGCCCATGCCTTTATAATGCATATCTTTTATATTGTTGCTGTTCTCTGTTAGCCTTGAATGGTGTGTGAATGAAATAATGTATGAAAGAGAGTGATAGAAGGACAGCATGTTAGACGGGCCTGCATGCCCAACTCTTAACCCTTTCAAAATAAATTTTGTTCGTTCGTTCGTTCGTTCGATATTCCCATGGACTCTGTTATTCCCTGCTTCCATTGTTTACGTGGTCGACCTCTTCCTCTGCTTCAGTCTGGTCTGTAAATCATTGCTTGTTGTGGTATACTGTAAGTTGGTAACCTACTTGCATGGCCAAACCATCTGACTTGCTGCCTTCTATTAAAATCTAGCGCAGCTATAACCCCTACTTTAGTCCTCATTTCTTCATTTCCAATCTATCTCTTCTTGAAAGATTAAGTATTCTTCTCAGGAGTCTAATTTCTATTGTTGTGATAATTTTAGCTATGATAATACTGATGACAACAGTAACGGTATCTATGATGAGGGCGATGAGTACAATTGTGATGATGAGTTCGATGATGATTGTTGGGATGACGATACTTAGGATGAGAACATGAGGAACATGACAATGATGTCGATGTTTATCATCACCACCACGACGGTAAAGAACAAGACAATGGATGATGATGAGGATGAGAATGAGGATGAGGAGGAGGAGGGTGATGAAGACGAGGAGGATGATAGGACCGACAAATAACTTGCTGAGATAAAGAAAATGATACCGACGATGATAATGACGATGACGATAATAAAGAAATGAATGACTTATTAGATCAGTGGTTCTCAATCGGTGGGGAATTCCCCCCCCCCCCAGGGGGGAATTTTAGGGTTTCCAGGGGGAGGGGGGGGGGAAATTAAGATTATTTCTAGATTGTGTTAATACAAGAACCGATTACTTGATATTGTTTTTCCCTTCATACTTTACGGTTCTGTACGTATCACCCTTCTGAAATTCATTTTATAACGTAAGTAGATATGCAAATCACGTTTTATGTAGATGTCTAGACTTGTTTTAGTATGTGCTATTACATTTAGCTTCAATTATTACGTATACTGTGTAGGGGCTGGGGGGGAATTTTTAGGGAGGAAATACGAAAGGGGGGGGGGGGAATGACGTCCTAAAAATATGGTGAAGGGTGGCACGGGCCAAAAAAGGTTGAGAACCACTGTATTAGATTAATACCCCGACGATAATCTATCCTAACATGAGAAAGCCACAATGATCATATTGCTGTCGTTGATGTTAACAAACCATGACAGCTGAACAGTAAAGCACAAAGACCATCACAGCGAACGAAGGACATAAAACAGTACAAAAACATCACCAGATACAACACGCTGAGATAAACATAACACAATACACTTGTCTCACATAAAATAACACTGGCATTTAATGGGTAAACAAGTGAAAAGTTACAAAAGCATCTTAATTAACGACAACAACAAAGCCCAAAAATGTACAACGTCGTCGCCCTGCAGGGGTCTTCAGAATTATTACCACACTCGGGGATTGTGTCTGGAATATGGGTTAAAAAGAAGCAAGACAACATTATTTGCTGTTACCTTTCTCTGCCTCTTTCTCTCTCTCTCTCTCTCTCTCTCTCTCTCTCTCTCTCTCTCTCTCTCTCTCTCTCTCTCTCTCTCTCTCTCTCATTCTCACTACTCACTCCCTTCTTTTAAACTCTCACTCACACTCTCTCACACCCTCTCTCATTCTCTGAAAGGTTATCAATTGATGGCTCCTGCTCTCTCGACATTTCGATGTATCAAAACATAACATAGAACTACCTCTCGTGACGTCACTCTTCAACCCTGTCTCTCCCTTCTCGTAACTCTATCTTAGCCTCTACGGCACTCTTGTTTTCATTATCTTGTGTTCTTACACTCATTTTTGCCTAATACTATCTCTAGATATATCATTGCCTTTCTGCTACCCTCTCAATTTTTCTTTCTTTCTCGCGTGTCCATGTTCTCATATGTGTGTTGGTGTATGCTTTCGTGAGCTTTCGTGTATATCTTTTGTTCCATCAGCTTGTTTCTATTCCCCCCCCCCCCCCTTCACTCACCCAATTACTCACCCAATCCCCCCGATGCATTCCTTCGTCAAATTAGAGTTCCTATGCATTCCCTCGTTAAGTTAGACCATCTATGCCTTTCCTGAGAAAATTAAACATCTACGCATTCCCTTATCAAATTAGATCATCAATTTATTCCTTGTCAAACTAGATAACTTATGAAATATATATCTCTAAACAAGATCATATAGACATTCTCTCATCAAATTGGACCAGCTATGTAAAACTCTTGTAAAACTAGACCACTAACGCATTCTATCGGTAACCAACACCATATATGTGTACTTTAATCAAATTAGACTATCTATGCAATCCGTCATTAAACTATACCATGAATGTATTCCGTAGTCAAACAAAATCATCTGTGTATTTCCTTGACAAACTATATCACACATACATTATATCGGTAAACAAAACCGTATGTGTATTCCCTCATAGCACTAAGCCATGTATACATTTCCTCTTCAAATTAAGCCATCTATACATTATTCCATCAAACTAAGTCATTTATACATTTAATCAAGAACAAGAAAGAACATAAAAATTTAAATTAATAAATAATCATATGATTTTGTGGAAAGAAAGGGTACAAACAATGCAAAGATAAATATAACGAACACTAATAAAAAGGTCAATATAACATATCCAAAAAATATTGACTATCTACGTGTAATCAAATTAAGCCGTCTATATATTCTTCCATCAAATTAAGTCACCTATAAATTTCCTCATTAAGTTAAGTCATCTATACATTTTCTCATCAAATTAAACCATTTATACATTTCCTCATCAAATTAAGCCACCAATACATGTTCTCATCAAATGAAGTCATCAATACATTCTTCCATAAAATTAAGTCAGCTATACGTTTCCTCATCAAGTTAAGCCATTTATACATTTCTTCATCAAATTAAGCCACCTATATATTTCCTCATCAAGTTAAGCCATTTGTACATTTCTTCATTAAATTAAGCCACCTATATATTTCCTCATCAAGTTGAGCCATCTATACATTTCCTCACCAAGTTAAGCCATTTATACATTTCCTCATCAATTTAAGCCATTCGTACATTTCCACATCAAATAAAGCCATCTAATCATTCTTCTATCAAATTAAGCCACCTATACATTTCCTCATCAAATTAAGCCACCTATACATTTCCTCATAAAATTAAGCCATCTATACATTTCCTCATCAAATTGAGCCATCTATATATATCCACATCAAACTATCTATAAATTTCCACATTAAACTATCTATACATCATTTCATCAAATTAAGTCATCTATACATTCTTTTTTCAAATTAGTTTAGTTAGTTTAGTTTAATTGAAGGATCAACATCACGGCACACGGGTGTAACCCATAAGTGCTTCGTTCTACTCCTAACTCAAACCTGAGTCCGGAGAAACTCAACTCAGTGAACGAACATCGTAGCACTGACGAAGATCCTGGCATAGTATGGGTAGATGTTTACCCCGAAATTTTACCCGGGCAGAGCCGTTAGGCTAATATTTTTCGATTTCCAACTGCCAAGGGATTTTTTACGTTCGCAACAATACATACGGGCGTCCGATCTCGCTACCCAGAGACCAGGGGACATTTTTATTACTATTAGTCCACGTGAAAAACAATCCCGGTCCTCACCGGGGCTTGAACCCGGGACCTCCAGCACTCGAGGCGGATACCATACCTCAAGACCACTCAGCCCCCTTAAAAATAAATGTGTGTTAAATATGAAAGTATAGATAACTTATAACATTAAGCCATCTATACATTCCCCAATCAAATTGCGTCATCTATACATCATTTCATCAGACTAAGCCATCTATACATTATTTCATCAAATTAAGCCGAAATATGCATTCCCTCATTAGAATAAGCCATCTGTACATTCATTCATTAAATTAAGCCATCTATACATTCCTCACCAAATTAAGCCATCTATGATCGCTTCATTAAATTAAGCCATCTATAAATTCTTTCATCAAATTAAGCCATATATGCATTCCCTCATTACATTAAGCCATATATACATTCTTTTATTAAATTAAGCCATCTATACATTCCCTCACCAAATTAAGCCATCTATAATTGCCTCATTAAATTAAGCCATCTATAATTCCCTCATTAAATTAAGCCAAATATAAATCCTTCATCAAATTAAGCCATCTATACGCTACCTCATCAAATTAAGCCATCTATACGTTACCTCATCAAATTAAGCCATGTATACATTCTTTCATAAAATTAAGTCATGTATACATTCTTTCATCAAATTAAGCCATCTATACGTTACCTCATCAAATTGAGCCATCTATACGTTACCTCATCAAATTAAGCCATCCATACATTATTTCATCAAATTAAGCCATCTATACGTTACCTTATCAAATTAAGCCATCTATACGTTACCTCATCAAATTGAGCCATCTATACGTTACCTCATCAAATTAAGCCATCCATAAATTATTTCATCAAATTAAGCCATCTATACGTTACCTCATCAGATTAAGCCATCTATACGTTACCTCATCAAATTAAGCCCTGTATACACTCTTTCATAAAATTAAGTCATCTATACATTCTTTCATCAAATTTAGCCATCTATACGTTACCTCATCAAATTAAGCCATCGATACATTATTTCATCAAATTAACCCGTCTATATGTTACCTCATCAAATTAAGCCATCTATACATTCTTTCGTCAAATTAAGCCATCTATACATTATATCGTCAAATTAAGCCATGTATACATTCTTTCATAAAATTAAGCCATGTATATATTCGCTCAACATGCTTTTACGAACACAATCAAACAACACGTGATTCATTCATAAAATGCTGTCTTTCCATGGTCATGTGATAGTATATTACAGAATAAGGCAGAACATGTTCTCCAAGTTAAAAACGTCTTCATATTTCTAAACTTATATTCAATACATTTAACGTATAGGATTCAAATGAGACGTGGTCACTGAACTCTAAAAACAATAGCGACAGTTTTCTAAGAACAAATGTAACAATAACAAGTCTATAAGACAATGTTGAAGATATGTTTACATTTCGTTACTATCTGTACAAGTTATCTTGACAAGAAGAGATGCACACGAGGACAGAGGCAAGCCACAATACGTGTTACATAATGGAGACCATTGTTTCATAAAGATTCTAGACATTTCCACTTCGGCGATAGTTCGACGTGTGTAGCAGTCTGAAATCTTGGCCACAATTGCGACCTTATTTCTTCTAGTCTTGCGTTCGGGCAAAAATCTAAACAAACAAGATTAACAGCGAACTTCAAGCATGGCTATAAAAATTCATTAGTGTCAAGTTACCTCTATGTCGCAGATGTGCATTCAATTTAGGAATAAAGACAAAGTGAAAAGCAAAACCGAATAAATGGCAAGGGAATATAATTCAACAAACGTGAAGAAATTGATAACGGCTGGCATAGGCGTTTATGACTCCACAGATCTTGGTCTTTGGTTTTCTGGATCAACTCGGCTGTTAATATTCCTCCATGCCACCGTCTCAATCCATTTAGCATCATGTCTCTTGGTCTACCTCTGCCTCTCTTTCCCTCAATCTTTCCAGTTGTCACGATGTTCTTCAATGTCTCTCTTCTTATCACATGACCAAAGAAAGTTGTTTGCCCCTTTCTTATTGTTGTATATAATGTTCTAGTTTTATTAGCCTCATTCAGGCAATAGTCGTTTGTTACTTTGGCAGGTAAATAGAAGATAAGTAAATATAAGATAAGTAAATAGAAGATAAGTAAATTGAAGATAAGTAAATAGAAGATAAGTAAATATAAGATAAGTAAATAGAAGAGAAGTAAATATAAGATAAATAAATAGAAGATTCGTAAATAGAGGAGAAGTAAATAGAAGATAAGTAAATAGAAGATAAGTAAACAGAAGATAAGTAAGTAGAAGTTAAGTAAATACACGATAAGTAAATAGAAGATAAGTAAATAGAAAAGAAGTAAATAGAAGATAAGTAAATATAAGATAAGTAAATAGCAGAGTAGTAAATAGAAGATACGTAAATAAAAGATAAATAAATAGAAGAGAATTAAAGAGAAGATAAGTAAATATACAAATATACAACAAATATACCCAGGTGTGCTGAAGTAGTCTCCGCAAGTTAGCCGGCTCGTGATTCATAGTGGGGCAATTCTGATTGCCTGCAGTACTTCGCGTTGTTCGTTGTGCAACAATCAAATATCGAGAAAGGTATGGCCAATGAAAATCCATGGGAACTCAAGAACAACATTATGCGACACCACTGATGTAAGTTTCAGGTAAATCTTTATTGGCAACTAGTATTTAACAGCAAATCCATAATTCCAACATTTTGACAACAGTCGTCGATTTCATGAAATATCAACGTTCTACAGTTTCCTAGTTATTCCATTCTTAATTCCACAATTTTCCCGTCAACAACAAATTATAATCAAATAAACCTTCATAATTCTCTGATTAGAAATCTGTTCTTCTGCTGTCATTGAAATTCCTATGGTCTGACCTCTTAGTCATATACCGTATTTTACGGACTATAAGACGCTACGGACTATAATATGCACCTTAATTTTTAAGAAATTGTTTTTAAAAAATTACATTTTTACCATTTTTATATTAATTTCGAGTATAAGACGCACCTGAATTTTGGAGGCAATGTTTTGAAGAAAAAAGTCCGTCTTATACTCCGTAAAATACGGTACATACTCCGTGTCCTTTCTAAGCCAGATTAAATCAATACTTTCATAATCTTTCAAACGTCCGCTCCGGGTTAAATCCAAACACTCACTCTAACTTTGTGTTTTCTGTCATCTCCTCAACCTTCCGGCGTCGAATATCGTCACACCTAGATACTACACACAGTCTCTTACCACATATATGTCGTGCGTTCTAGTGCTATGGGGTAAAGGGTTTATCTTCTATAATGTTATAAACCCGCATATGATTTCGCATTCCTTAAGTCGCTGTCCGTAATTTCCTATGTCGTCCTTTAACCCATATTGTTATATCGTGGCATGGTCGAGACAAGAACACTGAGCTGATCCACGACTCTGGTGATCGTGTGAGATGGCGAAACATGACCGCCCACACTTATTGGCATATCATATAATGGTGCTGATATGGAACACAACCCGGTGCAATGAAGCGGATTCTTTTATCCTTAACCCTTTTGAATCTTTACTCCTGGCTGATTTGTTTTTTGCCATGACTCATGACTTGTGGGGCAGTGAACAAGACCTGACTTCTGTTATGTCATGTTTTACTCATGATGCCTAATAATGCCGTAGAGCACTTGCTCTGACTAAACGTCAGAAGTACAATCACACATGATGCGTTGATTAGTACACACGGGGAATAGCCAATCACACAAACTGCATTGATTTATACACATAAATACAAACAATCACACAAGTTCCGTGGATGTATACACAGGAAAACATACAATCACATATAATGCTTTGATTTATACACATAAATACAAACAATCACAAATGACGTGTTGACTGCTACACGTGACGAATGCTTGCTTGCTTGTGTTCGTTGGCTTGAGCTCCAACGCGAAGTCCTGTATGTCGGATGAAGGCATCCTGTTGTCCAACATCAGTGTGATGTCATACAGGACCTGAGGTTTGCGTGAGTATCCGTTGTCCCATGTCTGGCTTATTGGTGTGCAGACTGGTGGTTCCTCGCCGTACAGGCAGACACTCTCCGACTTCGGAGGAATCAACGATCCTACTGACTTCAGCCAGGACCCCGAAGGGACCTGTTGCCCAGGACGCTCGACGAGGACGCGTCAATAGGTCTTGGCCAGTATATAACCCGGCCCTGGTGCTTTGTCTTGCTGGTACTTGGCTTGTCCTGGCTGTTTAACAAATTTCCTTCTTCTTTCGTTCGCTTAAATAATTTCCTAATATCCATAAGCTTTAGCTTGGAACGTGTAAACACCTCTGCGTCCCGTGACGAATACTCTATCATACATAGTGCGTTGTCTGGGACAAAAAGAGTCGTTTTTTTTTTTTACAATGGCTATTCAGGAGTACACCGGTTGTACAGAAATGTGCTGGAGACACGACAGCAGTTGTTATTTCTTACCCCCCCCCCCTTTCCCCCAATCCCCCACATGACCAACTCATTTAACAACCCCCCCCCCCCCCCACCCCCTCAAAGTGCTCAGCTGGTGTTCAACCAACAACAAAACGGCGCGAATCTAATTTCTGCTACAGTGACAGATTGAATTCTGGGAAGCGGCCCAAGTCCCAATCACCAGAACTAACGAGCAAATAACGAAATGGTATGGCCCCCCCCCCCCCCCCGAGGGAGAGAGGGTACACTGGCTGTTTTAGTGTACAACACTTCCCTCTGAGCCAGAACGGCCGGTACTCTAATCCTGTACTCACCGCACGTGAAAATCGACCAAATTTTCTGCTCACTCTGTCGCGTTTTTCCATTCCACGTCATGTGACCCAATTATGAAAGTGTCCTGGGATGTCCAACTTTTGGGCACATGCCAACAATTCTGGTAACGAGGTTTTTGGGAGCAACAGTTTTCATTGGCCAGCCGGGAAAAGACATGGGTTTTGTTTGGGTAGGAGTGTAGAGGTGTTCTCATTCATCGTGGCCCCAGTAAATAGGTGTCAATTATCGCCTCTGATGGCTTTTTTGCGGCGGTAAAATGGTGTTTTTGGTTTACTATTAACCTCACGGTGACACTCGCAACACATTTTTATTTCGATTTCGCCTCGGTGAGTGGATAACCCGCTCGTGTCACGTGATAGCCAGTGGCACGTTCTAGATAACTGACTCATTGTCTCTATAAACAACGTAACGGACCACTCCCCCATGTCCCGGGAGGGAGGGAGGGAGTATATGGTGCTATTTCCAATATTTTTACAATCACAGGACACTCTGATGTAGTTGGAACTGAACAGGCAGACAGATCGGCTATGCCACATCCTTAAGGGGTTATTTGATACATGATAAAGCAGACGTGGTGAAGGACCTCTGGGAGGATATTATTAATGCAGAAAAAAAAATACAGAATATCATGGTCTATATAGAATGACGCAGCAAGAGATGGTCAGAGGATCTGCTCGACAGTCGCCATTCAGAGGTAAAGTAAGACCGACATATAATCCGATTGCAACGGGAAACCATTAGTATTGGAACTCTTCGCTGGCTGTTGAAGATGAGGACTGAGCGCTTATAGGAATGGCCCGGGTGTAGTGATGCCACTTCTTGAGTCAATTCAACTCCAATATTTGTACACATTAATGGGCACTCGAAACGTGGAGACCAACGAAAACGATTACCCCTCTTCCCCCCCCCCCCCCCCCCAAAAAAAAAAAAGTTCAATATTCATTAATTGTTGCCTGCGCAAAATAGAAGAAATAAAGTGGCATGAAGAATCACCCAATGTGGAGCCCATAGTCAGAACTAGACAAATACCAGTGAACCATGGCGCGAAGAAAAGACGTAGGCACTGGATAGGTCATACACTGAGAAAACATGAGAATATTATAACGAGAAAGGCTTTTGTCTAGAACCCACTGGTCAAAAGAAACAGAGAAAGACATAAAAACAGATGAAGAAAGTAAGCAGAAACAGAAATGAATAATATGTGGAGGGCATGGACACAGAGGAATGTGAGAGCTAAGAAAGGAGGGTTTGAGGGAGTTTTTTTTTTTTTTTCTCTTGCTCGCTGTCAACTCAAACGTTGTGGAGACATACTACTTCCAGTAGTGATGGACTGAATTTTCCGCGTGGATTAGTTTTCTTTATTAACAGTGTCCCTCGCCATTAGGCGAACCCACTCCGACTTCAGAGGTACTTGCAATTTACGTCCACAAGTCAAGGACGATAGGTCAACATTTTAGTCCGACTTGTCGGTGTGGGAGATGTACCCCTAACCTCGGCATCAGCACTCCGGATGTTTAAGAACACACGTTCTTATCCATTCGGCCATGCTGACCTGCGGAGGAAGTTGATTGGGAGATTACGCTCCAAAAAGGTGGGGGGGGGGGAGGGGGGTTAACAGGTTAAAGAAGAACATGAAGAATGGGCACTCAAAGGGTGACGTTAGCAGTATTATGTCCGCCGCCTCTATTTCCCATGCCATTTCCTGGTGCCCATTTTAGGATAGTCAATCTGGAGATCAGTCCAATTTTTAATAATTTCCCACCGCGATGGGACGTTTGAACTAATGGCCACATAGCCGACAGTGCTTCTTTATTTGGCCATCAGTACCTCTTTATTTGGCCAGAAGTGCCGCTTTATTTGGAGTGTGTCTTTATTTGGCCAGCAGTGTCTCTTTATTTGGCCAGCAGTGCCTCTTTATTTGGCCAGCAGTGCCTCTTTATTTGGACAAAAGTGTCTCTTTATTTGGCCAGCAGTATGTCTTTATTTGGCCAGCAATGCCTCTTTATTTGGACAAAAGTGTCTCTTTATTTGGCCAGCAGTATGTCTTTATTTGGCCAGCAATGCCTCTTTATATGACCGACAATGCCTCTTTATTCGCCGCTTTATTTAACCAACAGTGTCGCTTTATTTTGCTGGCAGTGCATTTTCAGAGAACCTTCATTGCTCCAACAGGTATTTTAACATTTTGAGAACCCTTGACAAGAAATCAACAACTCCTTATGGATAATTATTTGTTTCTATGTTTACTGCCCATTTCCGCATAGTTCTTTCATCTTCTGCATTTATTCCCCGGCTCTTATCTGTCTCGCCCGATCTCACGTAATGTCTTGAAAAAGGCCACAATCTTACACCTGTCTCTCGCCACCTCCTGGCATTTCCGAGGCCACCCTGCGAGAGCTGGAAGTCGTGTAGCCACAAATGAGTGTTTGATTGTGGGGGGTGACTTTCATAAACAGCCGTTAATGTTAGAACAATCTCAAGTGTTTTGCACAGGCGATGCATGCGACGGACATACCTTGTACACGCCATATGGTTAAACATTGTTACCTTGCGTTGGTAAGAAGTAAATGCAGTATTCTCCTCCTCATTCTCATCCCTGTCCTCATCCTCCGCCTACTCCTCCTTCTTCTTCGTTCTTCATGAAAAGAACGTTAGTAGTTTTGCTTCCGTTTAAAGCGAGGTTGCATTTCCCCTCTCTTTCTCTCTTTCTCATTCACTCTCAGTTACTCTCACACTCTCACTCTCTCTCACAATCATTCTATCACACTCTCACTCTCACTCTCTCACTGCCTCCAGCCCTCTCTTTCTTCCTCTCTCTTTCTCTCTCTCCCTCTCATATCTATTTCTCAATACGCTCTTTCTCTCACTCACTCTCTCTCATACACTCAACTCTCTCCCCCCCCCCCCTCTCCCCCTCTCTATCTCTCACTTGATCTACACATACCAATCTGTTTCAAATTACACTGTCATCTCCTGCTGCAGTCGTGATTTCTCTAATCCTTTACAAACCAAAACGACCCTTCCTAAGTGCTTCAGTATCCTCCCATAGATCATACAAGTAGCTTCTCATTGCTGCGCACGAGCTCCCTAGCACCAGGCGAGGGTTTCAATGGATATCAAACGAGAGTGGCTGGAAACTACAAATATACTGCACTGATGTTGACATCCTGCCAGAGAGGGGTATACTCTTCATAGTGTCCGAGCACCCAGGGATGTTTGCCGTGTATAACGAGATTAGGGGCTTCAGATGTGCCGATGTTTTAAATCTGCTGATGTCTTAAATGTGCTGGTGTCTTAAATGTGCTAGTGTCTTAAATGTGCTGGTGTCTTAAATGTGCTGGTGTCTTAAATGTGCTAATGTCTTAAATGTGCCGGTGTCTTAAATATGTTGGTGTCTCAGATGTCACACATGTCTCAGGTGTGTTGTTTTCTCAGCTGTGTTGTTGGCTCAGCTGTGTCGTTGACTCAGATATCGCAGATGTGTCGGTGTCTCAGATATCTCATGTATGTCGATGTTTAATATGTCTCAGGTATGTCGATGTCTCAGGTATGTCGATGTCTCGGTACGTCGTTGTCTGAATATGTCGATGTCTCAGATGTCTGAGGTATGTCGATGTCTTAGATGTTCGAGGTTTGTCGATGTCTCAGAAGTCTGAGGTTTGGCAGTGTCAGGTATGTCGATGTCTCAGGTATGTCGATGTCTCTGGTATGTCGATGTCTCAGATGTCTGAGGTATGTCGATGTCTCAGATGTCTGAGGTATGTCAATGTCTCGGATGTCTGAGGTATGTCGATGTCTCAGATGTTCGAGGTTTGTCGATGTCTCAGATGTCTGAGGTTTGGCAGTGTCAGGTATGTCGATGTCTCAGGTATGTCGATGTCTCAGGTATGTCGATGTCTCAGATGTCTGAGGTATGTCGATGTCTCGGGTGTATGAGGTATGTCGATGTCTCAGATGTTCGAGGTTTGTCGATGTCTCAGATGTCTGAGGTTTGGCAGTGCCAGGTATGTCGATATCTCAGATATGTCGATGTCTCAGGTATGTCGATGTCTCAGGTATGTCGATGTCTCAGATGTCTGAGGTATGTCAATGTCTCAGATGTCTCAGGTATGTCGATGTCTCAGATGTCTGAGGTATGTCGATGTCTCAGATGTCTGAGGTATGTCGATGTCTCAGATGTCTGAGGTATGTCGATGTCTCAGATGTTCGAGATTTGTCGATGTCTCAGATGTCTGAGGTTTGGCAGTGTCAGGTATGTCGATGTCTCAGATATGTCGATGTCTCAGATATGTCGATGTCTCAGGTATGTCGATGTCTCAGATGTCTGAGGTATGTCGATGTCTCAGATGTCTGAAGTATGTCAATGACATCGACATACCTCAGACATCTGAGACATCGACAATGTCTCAGGTATATCAGTGTTTCAGGTATGTCAATGTCTCAGGTATGTCAATGTCTCAGGTATGTCATTGTCTCAGGTATGTCAATGTCTCAGGTATGTCAGTGTTTCAAGTATGTCAATGTCTCAGGTATGTCAATGATTCAGGTATGTCAATGTCTCAGGTATGTCAGTGTTTCAGATATGTCCATGTCTCAGTTATGTCAGTATTTCAGGTATGTCGGTGTCTCAGGTATGTCAATGTCTCAGGTATGTCAGTATTTCAGGTATGTCGATGTCTCAGGCATGCCAATGCCTCAGGTATGTCAATGTCTTAGGTATGTCAATGTCTCAGGTGTGTTAATGCCTCAGATATGTCAGTATTTCAGGAATGTCGATGTCTCAGATATGTCAGTGTTTCAGGTATGTCCATGTCTCAGATATGTCAGTGCTTAAGGTATCTCAATGTCTCCGGTGTGTCAATGTCTCAGGTATGTCAATGTCTCCGGTATGTCGATGTCTTAGATGTCTCAGGTATGTCAATGTCTCAGGTATACAGATGTCTCAGGTATGTCAATGTCTCAGGTATACAGATGTCTCAGGTATGTCAATGTCTCAGGTATACAGATGTCTCAGGTATGTCAATGTCTCAGGTATACATATGTCTCAGATATGTCAATGTCTCAGGTATACAGATGTCTCAGGTATGTCAATGTCTCAGGTATGTCAGTGTTTCAGGTATGTCCATGTCTCAGTTATGTCAGTATTTCAGGTATGTCGGTGTCTCAGATGTGTCAATGTCTCAGGTATGTCAGTATTTCAGGTATGTCGATGTCTCAGGCATGCCAATGCCTCAGGTATGTTGATGCCTCAGGTATGTCAATGTCTTAGGTATGTCAATGTCTCAGGTGTGTTAATGCCTCAGATATGTCAGTATTTCAGGAATGTCGATGTCTCAGATATGTCAGTGTTTCAGGTATGTCCATGTCTCAGATATGTCAGTGCTTAAGGTATGTCAATGTCTCCGGTGTGTCAATGTCTCAGGTATGTCAATGTCTCCGGTATGTCGATGTCTTAGATGTCTCAGGTATGTCAATGTCTCAGGTATACAGATGTCTCAGGTATGTCAATGTCTCAGGTATACAGATGTCTCAGGTATGTCAATGTCTCAGATATACAGATGTCTCAGGTATGTCAATGTCTCAGGTATACAGATGTCTCAGGTATGTCAATGTCTCAGGTATACAGATGTCTCAGGTATGTCAATGTCTCAGGTATACAGATGTCTCAGGTATGTCAATGTCTCAGGTATACAGATGTCTCAGGTATGTCAATGTCTCAGGTATACATATGTCTCAAGTATGTCAATATCTCCGGTATGTCGATGTCTTAGATGTCTTAGGTATGTCAATGTCTCAGATATACAGATGTCTCAGGTATGTCAATGTTTCAGGTATGCCGATGTTTCAGATGTTTCAGGTATGCCGATATCTCTGATGTCTAATGTGTCCCCGTGTCTCAGATGTTTCAGATATCTCAGCTGTACATGTGTCTCATATGTCTCAGAGGTACAGGTGTCTAAGATAAGTCCGCCACAAACCCATCAACATATACACGGCACCTCTGAGTTAACTACCTTCCATTGTATATATTTCCTTCCGCTTATTTTCATTCCCATGATTCCGCATTTGCCTTAGTGTAGTCATTGTAGTGTCTAGGAATGTCCAATGTACAAGGATATCGGTTGTGATAACATAACATAACATAACATAACATAACATAACACAACATAACTGTGGTGTCTAGGAATGTCCAATGTGCAAGGATATCGGTTATGATTTCACAGCTTAGCATGACATAAATGTCGTGTATGGAAATGACAAATGTGCAAGGATAACGATTATTATAATATAACACAACATAACACAACTGTAGTGTCTGCGAATGCCCAACGAGGAGGTATATCGAGTGTGATAACATAACACAAAATAAATAAACTGTGGTGTCTGGGAATGCCCAAAGAGGAGGTATATCGAGTGTGATAACATAACACAATATAACATACCTGTAGTGTCTGGGAATGCCCAAAGAGGATGTATATCGATTGTGATAACACAACACAACATAACACTACTGTACTGCCTAGGAATGTTCACTGCGCAGGAATATCGGTTGTGATAACACAACATAACATATCTATACTGTCGGACAATGTTCAATGTCCACGGATATTTATTGTGATAACACGACATAACATAACTGTAGTGTATGGCAGCTGTGCGGGATGTGGCAGCAGACCGCGTTGCGTCAGTTTCGTATTGATATCGGTGCCGGTCATTCAGAAAGCAATGGCAAACAACTGATCGTAAACATGCCAAGAGATCACAGCGGTAGAAATGCTGGTGTTGACTACGATGTCCTGTAAAAATGGATATGCAAAACCCAAAAACCAAAAAACAAAGAATTGTCTGGGAATACCCATTGTGCTGGATATCGATTGTGACAATATAACACAGAATAACATAACTGTAATTTATGGGAATGCCGATTGTGCAAGGATATCGATTGTGATAACATAACACAACATAACATAACTGTAGTATCTTGGAATGCCCAAACTGCACGTAGATCGATTGTGATAACATAACACAACATAACATAACTGTAGCGTCTGAGAATGCCCAAAGTATACGTAGATCAACTGTGATAACACAACATAACATAACTGTTGCGTCATTTCCGTTATTTGTTTATTGTTATATTGTCTTGTTGCTATTTTGCTGATGAATTCTTTCTATTTTTTTTTTCTTTTTTTTTTAAATTTGCATTTTGTCAAGCCTCCTTACATTTTGTGTTCTTTTACTTGTAAATGTCTTGGAAAACTGAATGAAATAGGAAAGGAATTCAACTGTTGCAATGGCTGAAATGATAGCTGGATACATTTCGGAATACCCGACAACACCTGTTCTGCACGTCACCGGAAAGTGGCGCACGCGCGTTCAAGACAAGGTCAGGGTGTGACCTTTTGATGTCAAGGAAACTTTTGAACTGGTTGTTCGTACGAGTAGTAGTAGTATGTCATACAGGGAACAGTATGGCGTCGGTTAATGGCAATGCAACATGGCCGAATTGACAAGAACGCGCGTTTTTAAACATCCGGTGTGCTGATGCCGAGGTTAGGGGTTCAATCCCTACACCGGACAGCTGGACTAAAATGTTGACCTCTCATCCTTGACTTGGGGATGTAACTTACAAGTACCACTGAAGTCGGAATGGGTTCGCCTGATGGCGAGGGACACTGTAAATAGAGAAAGCTAATTCGCGCGCAAAATTCAGTCCAGCACTACTAGAAGTGTGTGTGGACTCCACTTCGAGCGCAAAAGTTTTTAAAAAAAGTTAACTGGTTAAGTGTCATGGGATGATTAATCGTCTTAAGTGACTTCTCGCATCTGACATGGTCTTATATAGCAGAATTGTTGTATTATAATAAAAATATATATGTCTGCTACTGTACTAATCACTTTTAGTTAGCTGTATATACATTACAGGACGCAGCAGTCGATTCCAGCATTCTTTGGCTGTTTGTGATTTCTGGGCTAGTGTACGTGCAGTAGTTTGCCGTTGCTTTCTGAACCACCGGCACTATGGAAACCAACGCAAAGCAGTCTGCTTCCAAATCGCCCACAGCTGTGTTTCAAACGCGGTATGCGGGATTACGAACTGCATTCGTAACCCCCTTCTCCACATCGCCGGTGTCTAACAATACAAGATTACTTGAACATCTCGAAGCAGTTTCCTGATATATTCATTCATTCATTCATTCATTCATTCATTCATTCAGTAGCATGTCTTTTGCAGAACCTCGCTCCCATAACAACCTTCCGGACAAAAATCTTGATCATAAGCAAGATGTCCCGCGTCCGTTACACCCATCTGGAGATCATCCGCCACATCCGGCACCCATCTTCCTTCTTCTTCCTGCTATAAGTCTGACGTAATAGAGCCATTATATTTTGTTGGTCTGAGAGGAAAACGGAGTAGTAGGTGGCAATTCTATTCCTCACTTTGACAAGTGATGAGCCGAGACGAGACCCATTCTTTTCTGGCTGGGTTTAGTATTTTGAAAAGTAGCCCTAGCAGCGTTAATTTCAGTCTTCTTGTTTTGATTTCTAACTACCCATGGGTTTTTAAAGTTAAAGAGCTTGCGCACAGAACCTCTGAGTTTTTCGCCCTCGTCCGAGAAGCCTACGCGGCCTATCCACTACCAAAAAATGCAGGGTCGGCCGAACATGTAAGTAATAACACCGAAAGGTGTGTGAGACAAACAAACAAGCCGTCTTCGTCTACTGCCGTCTTCGTCTACTGATGTCTTCGTCTACTAGCGTCTTCGTCTACTAGCGTCTTCGTCTACTAGCGTCTTCGTCTACTAACATCTACGTGTAATTGACGTCTTCGTCTTCTGACGTCTTCGTCTACTAGCGTCTTCGTCTACTAGCGTCTTCGTCTACTAGCGTCTTCGTCCACTAACATCTACGTCTAATTGACGTCTTCGTCTTCTGACGTCTTCGTCTACTAGCGTCTTCGTCTACTGACGCCCTCGTCTACTGACGTCTTCGTCTACAGAAGTACTGTTGTCTTATTCTATTGCCGTCTTACTCTGATGCCGTCTTCTTCTACTGACGTCTTTGTCATCAGAAGTACTGCCGTCTTATTCTGTTGCCGTCTTCGTCAACTGACGTGTTCGTCGTCAGAAATACTGACGTGTTATGCTGTTGCCGTCTTCGTCTGCTGACGTCTTCGTCTACTGCAGTACTGACGTCCTCGTCTACTACAGTACTGACGTCTTCGTCTACTGCAGTACTGATGTCTTATTCTACTGACGACTTATTGTACCGCCGTCTTATTATACTACCGTGTTACTACTGATGCATTTCTCTCCTCTTCCTTTTCCTCTTGTATTTGCTCCTTCTTCATTTTCATCTTAATTTGTCTCCTAATTTTGCTGATGCCCTCTCTCATCCACTTCCTTTCCCTCCTGCCTCTTCTCAATCTTCCTTGACCTCTCCTCCTCTACCCTTCCCTTCTCTTCATCTGGTTCTTCTCTTCTAGTTCCTCTTCCTGTTCTTCTTCTTGTTTCTCCTCTTCCTCTTATTCTTCCTCTTCACTCTCCTATTCTTTATTTCCTTCTTCTTATTCTTCCTCCACTTCTTCCTCATCATTATCATCCTCTTCCTCTTCCTCCTCATCTTCTTATTCTTTCTCATCCTCTTCGTTTTCCTCATCTTCTTCATCTTCCTCATCCTCCTCTTTTTCCCATTCATCATGTCCATGATTAGCCAGGACAGTTATACGAACATCGCGTGCTAGAATTAAAAATGGTCGCGGCAACCACGAAGCCACTCCGCCCTCCACCACTCCACTAACACAGAGCTAACACAGTGAAAGTATTCATGGCGAGCTGATGTGCACTGATATAGAGGGGAAGGGGGATATAGATGCAGTATAATTCCTCATCAAACCCGAACATCCTGATAGTTTTCCGACCTGGTCTATGACTCACTTCCATATGTTAAGTGCTCCCTCTCACCCCCCCCCCCCGCCCCACGCCAAACGTACCCCGAAAACCACTTACGAATGTTCTCTGTTTACTGCAATGACACGACCAAGCCGATCATTTTACTAATCCAGGTTCCTCGTAAATCTGGTTTTTGTGTCATTCTGCAAACTCGCCGCATTCCCCTGTAGGTGCGTAAAAACATTAGACATGCATTCGTCAAAAGCACGCATTTCTGTGTAAGACAGTGAGTCTCAAACTGTAAGGAGCTGAGTTGCTTTATGAGCGTTGAAGATATAGAAAGTAAAGTAAATGACAGTTTCACAAGCCAAAAGGATTTGAATGAGATCAAGGAGAATATGTATCTACAATGACCGACTAACTGGCACCTGGCCGTCTTGAAAGACGATAGTTTGTAAAATGGAGTTATACACGTCCACAGCACAAATCCCGGGCTGAATTTAGAGACCATGTGTTGCCCATTCAGCATTATCCAGGTAACACCAGTAAATCTAGAACAAGACAGGCTGCAGAAGCTGCCGGATCTGAAAGGCAATGCTCCAACTGTCCGCCTGTCGGAGCTTCGATCCTAGACCAGTTGTCGTCCAAGACTTAGGGCCTGGTCTGCCCTGCCATGATATTTAGTCTTTAGGTTCCACTTCCTAGCGTTAGGATAAGGCGTGTACCTCACAGTTGCACTCCTCCACCCGAAGTCGTTGGCACAATGTGGGGTGTCAGGTTTGGTGAGTATCGCCCAACAAATATATATTTGGTCTGAAAATTCATAACTTTTGGAATGAAAGAAATATATTTGGGAGTGATTTAATTTGATTTTTTTTTCCTCACCATCTTGGGAACCCACTCAGACTTCTGAGATACCTGTAATTTATGTTACATATATCTGCAAGGTGTGGAATGCGCCTGGCCCTGCAGCCATCAGGGGTAGGATCGGCTAGCCTCTCCTAGTAGAGGTGAAGAGCGAAAATTAGTAGCCTGCCGATGACCCGCAGACTACACAAGTCAACCCCCACCTCCACGTGGTGCAGACCGGGAAACCATGACCGCGAGGTCATGGGCTAACAGGGCTATGGTTAGCCATAGGGGATGGACTCCCTGTTGTCAGATTAGTGTCATAAACTTGCGATTGGCCTAGCAAGCCGGCAGGGGATCTTCATACTGCTCGTAGAAAAACTAAGAAGTATAAACGGACTGAAACAAGTAAAGAGTTTGAAGTACCTAGGAAGTATAATATCATCAAATGGCAGATCAGAAGACGAGATCGAAAATAGGTGCAATAAAGCAAATCAACTCATTGGACAAATGGCACCAATACTAAAGAACAAACATGTATCAATAACTACCAAGAAAGCACTTTACAACACTATCTTCCTACCAACTCTATGCTACCAATGCCAAACCTGGACGATGACAGAAAAAGAGAAATGAAAAATCACAACAACAGAAATGAGGTTCCTGAGAAGATAACGCAACGTATCAAGAAGAGATAAGATCAGAAATGAAGAAATCAGGACTAAAGTGGGGGTTAAAGCAGCACTAGATTTTATTAGAAAGCAGAAAGTCAAATGGTTTGGCCTGCAAGTAGGTTACCAGTCAACAGCATACCACAACAAGCAATGATGTACAGACCAGATGGAAACAGAGGAAGAGGCCGACCACGTAAACGTTGGACGGAGGGAATAGCAGAGTCCATGGGAATATCGATATATGAAGCCCTTAATCGGGCACTCTCACGATGTTTATACTTCACCTCGACACCGCAAGGTACAAGAGGAACATGATGCGATGAGATGATATATATATATATATATATATATATATATATATATATATATATATATATATATATATATATATATATATCAATGGACTAAACGAGGTGACAGCTGAAGATTTAACTTATCAGTTGTACGTAGTTCTAAGTTAGTCTATACAACTGGGTATTTCCTGCTTTCAGCAATCGTTTCTCCCTGATAGAATCGTACATTAGGAAACGCATACATGGTTACGTATTAGCACTTATCTCCCTAATCAAATACGTTAAAACAATTTCTAGCTGACAAACTATACATTATAAAAGAAAATACAATCCTTTTATCTAATGATTACATTCTTGTAACCTTGCATTTCTTATTGAGAAACTCTCCCTTGTCAATTTTTATAGCATAGTTGTATTTGTATTTATTTGTTTTTGTTTTATTTTTTTTTTAACGTACCGCGACATTGTCTGCTTGTATAGTTACTTATTTTTTTGTGTGTATTGTTTGTATCGCAGTGATTCTGTACTGAAGGCATTCCCCAGGGCAATGCTAGCGCATACGTGAAGGAAAGCGGCCAAGAAGAGGGCAATATAAATTATGGGATAACATAAAATATGGTGAGACTGGGGTGTTAGTTACCACATGTATTGTTGGAGAAAATAAACAGTAGTTTATAAACTACTATAACTACTATAAACTATCATAAAACAGCAGTTTTCTCAAGAGACAGATTTTTATGAGACAGTTTCCACGTAAGACAAGTTTCCTAATGAGACAGTTTCCTTATAAGACAGCTTCCATTTGAGACAGTTTTAGCATGAGACAGTTTCCTCGTGAGACAGTTTCTTTCTGAGACAGTTTCTTCGTGAGACAGTTTCCTCGTTAGTTTCCTCTTGAGACAGTTTCCTCTTGAGACAGTTTCCTCAGGAGACAGTTTCCACGTGAGACAGATTCCTCACGAAGCATGTTTTTCCATGAGACATGTTTTCTCATGACGCAGTTTCCTTGTGAAAAAGTTTCCTCGTGAGACATTTTCTTGCGAGACAGTTTTCTCGTGAGACAGTTTCCTCACCAGACAGTTTTCTTGTGGACAGACTCGTCATGAGACAGTTTCCTCGCCACAGTTTGCTCGCGAGTCAGTCTCGTAATGAGACAGTTTCCTCGCCAGACAATTTCCTCGGGAGACAGTTTCCTCACCAGACAGTTTCCTCATGAGACAGTTTCCTTATGGTGCAGTTTCCGAGACAAGATGTTATTTATGCGGCCGTTTACTTCCAGATCCAAGAACAAAGTCAATTCAAAACGCCCTGCTTCCACATCGCCCGCGGTTGATTACGAACCGTAGACTCGACATGTCACGGAATTGTAATACAGCGCGTTTTACTATCCCCTAAGCCACAGACGCCATACGCGTAACACAGGAGAACTAAAACGGTATGACAGAATCAATCAAGTGAGTCTTGGGGAGAGATCTCGGCAGACTCCAGCGAATCAAGAGTTGAGGAAGAGGCGCAGAGGAAGAGACGCAGATGAAGAGACGTAGAGGAAGAGACGTAGAGGAAGAGACCCAGAGGATGAGACGCAGAGGAAGAGACGCAGAAAAAAAGACGCAGAGGAAGAGATGAAGAGGAAGAGACGCAGAAGAAGAGACGCAGAAGAAGAGACGAGGACGTCGGATAGGACAGACACTGAGAAAATATGATTGTCATAGCTAGAATTGTTTTCAGGTTTTCTCAGTGTCCTATCCGGCGTTTGCGTCTCTTCCTCTGTGTTAAGATTTAAGACAATAGTTATAGTCTGTGTACTTGTGTCTGCCCCTATATAAAATTCCATATCTCAGTAACCAACGGAGGGAAAATGATGAGCTTTAACATATAACGTTATCATTATGTCCACCCAACAAAAAAATTTTGTTCAGCATTGTACAGCAGATTTCAAAGTTTGTTTATATGCAGTATATAATTTACGGGTCAGAGATGAAGTGCACATTATTAAATGTATTAAGTCTTCACACGGAAACATTAGCGTTGATTAGTTAATTTTCTCGTGGGACATGGGATTGGCCTTATGACAAGCGCCTCGCGTAGTGGAACGGGGCATTACTGTAAAACCAGTTTGTTAGCGAGAAATCACTAGTTTTTCAGGAAAGCATCAAAGAAATGTCGCCGCTTTCCATGATGTAAGTTACCTTTGGATCTATCAAAGGCATATTCCTTGGGTGGGATTAAATATAAGACGACAGGAAAAATTTCATAACGAAGCAACACACAGTTTTCAAAATAACTGATCGTGAATGAACGCATTCATTTCTGGACAGACTACTGAATTCGTATATAAAATAATACTTACCTCGGAGGACAACTAGTATAAGAAACATTCCCCCATCTGTGGTACGTTACATCTATCTTACGTAATTACTTATATAATTCTTCTTCTTCTTCAGCGTTCCGAGCCATTGAGGTTCTTTGCTGCAAATACAATCCGTCTCCATTCGTCTCTCTGGTGGACCTTCTCTTGCCAGTCGTTGATTCCAAGTGCTTGTAGGTCTGTACATGTATTATCTCTCCACCGTCTTCTTGGTCTACCTCGGGGTATAATTGCCACGTCGAAAATTAGTGTTAGTGAGTCGAGTATTATTGATTATTGCACATTTTCAGTGGGTTATAGTGTATATTGTTTCTGTTGTCGTTGGTGGTCTAAGATTAGCTTCATACGTGACGTATGAATGAAATAATGCATGGGAGCAGATAGATATGAAGGGCAGAATGGTCAGACGGGCCTGCGTGCCCAATTCTTTACCCTTGGAAAATAAAGTTTGTTCATTCGTTCTTCGAGTACGGGCAGGACAAACGAAACAGAGAAAGACCTAAACAAACCAAAAACAAACACACACACACACACACACACACACACACACACACACAATTAACGCAAACACACAACATCCACTGCATAGTGAAATTAGGAAGGTGAAGGGCAGCAGGTTAAAAAGAGGACGGTCATGGATGGGACAAGCCGAAGACATTCTTCAACAGGTGTGTTCACTTGAGGACTTAGAACCTGGCGAGGAGTGGGTGCAAGTGCCAACAGACTGCACATCCTTTTCAGTTTGCATCCAACTAGATAGAAAATGCAGACAAGAAAATCCGGCTGCTGTTGAGGCTGAAGTACAAGCGTTGATTTTCGAGAATTCGCTAGACGGTGACGCGGTCATCTACACAGATGGGTCGGTCGTCCGACATGTGAGAAGCTCATGGGCCTTTACAGCTCGGGCCGGAGGGAGAATTGTGAAGGAGGACTCTGGTGCTTGCACTGAAACCACAAGGAGCCTGACCATGGAAATCATGGCAGTAAGTAAAGCAATAACATGGCTCGAGACACAGACATTCACTAGGGCATGTTTCCTTAGCGACTCAATGAACATGATCAAGTGGATAGAGGAGGGGTCGATCCGAAGAGAATGGTTGCTGCCTTTGGAGCGGTCTCGACTGGCAAAGATTAGTTTCATCTTCGTACCAGGGCATGCGGGAGTACAAGGAAATGAGCGGGCTGACAAGCTCGCAGGTGAGGCTACTGTGGAGGGCGGACGCGCCATGGACCAGGCCGACATTCTGAATGCTCTACGAGAAGTAAGACTTTTGCGAGAACCAAGTGATGACTGTGAATCTACAACAATGGCCAGACTGCGAGAGCAGCAAATTAAAAGAGGGCTGGCCAAACAAGAACACTACGCAGGAAGCCAAAGAAGATTTATAAACCAACACAGAACTGGCGTCGTTAGCCGCTACACGTTGCGGGATTTGCTGAGGAGGGGATCCGAGCACTTATGGACTGAATGGTTCGATGTGCAATGAGGATGATCTGTCGACTAACTAACTAACACACACACACACACACACACACACACGGAGATGGGAACTGGAGATGGCAATGAATAATATTGGTAGGACACAGGGGGACATGGTAGAGCGTGGTAGGACATGAGGACATGGTAGGGCATGGTAGGACATGATAGGGCATGGTAGGACCTGGTAGGACATGGGGACATTGTAGGACATGATAGGGCATGGTAGGACATGGGGACATGCTAGGACATGGTAGGGCATGGGGACATGGTAGGGCATGGTAGAGCATGGGGACATGGGGAGATGGTAGGACATGGTAGGACATGGGAGCATGGTAGGGCATTGTAGGACATGGAGACATGGTAAGGCATGGTAGGGCATGGTAGGACATGGTAGGACATGTGGGCATAGTAGGGCATGGTAGGACATGGGGACATGGTAAGGCATGGTAGGACATGGGAGGGCATGGTAGGACACAAAGGGTCATGGTAGGGCATAGTAGGACATGGGGACATGATAGGGCATAGTAGGAATGCTAGGACATGCAGGGAACTGCAGGAGATGTCAAAACATCGAAGGCTTGCTATGAGTTGGTTGAGGACCTATGCTTGAGTGGTAGATGCAGGGTAGATGCTTGAGTGGTAGATGCTTGAGTGATAGATGCTTAAGTGATAGATGCTTGAGTGGTAGATGCTTGAGTGGTAGATGATTGATTGGTAGATACTTGAGTGGTAGATGCTTGAGTGGTAGATGCAGGGTAGATGCTTGAGTGGTAGATAAAGGGTAAATGCTTGAGTGGTAGATGAAGGGTAGATGCTTGAGTGGTAGATGATTGAGTGATAGATGCTTGAGTGGTAGATGCTTGAGTGGTAGATGCTTGAGTGGTAGATGAAGGATAGATGCTTGAGTAGTAGATGAAGGGTAGATGCTTGAGTGGTAGATGAAGAGTAGATGCTTGAGTGGTAGATGAAGGGTAGATACTAGAGTGGTAGATGAAGGGTAGATGCTTGAGTGGTAGATGAAGGGTAGATGCTTGAGTGGTAGATGAAGGATAGATGCTTGAGGGGTAGATGACGGTTAGATGCTTGAGTGGTAGATGAAGGGTAGATGCTTGAGTGGTAGATGAAGGGTAGATGCTTGAGTGGTAGATGAAGGGTAGATGTTTGAGTGGTAGATGAAGGGTAGATGTTTGAGTGGTAGATGAAGGGTAGATGCTTGAGAGGTAGATGAAGGGTAGATGCTTGAGTGGTAGATGAAGGGTGGATGCTTGAGTGGTAGATGATTGAGTGATAGATGCTTGAGTGGTAGATGAAGGGTAGATGTTTGAGTGGTAGATGAAGGGTAGATGCTTGAGAGGTAGATGAAGGGTAGATGCTTGAGTGGTAGATGAAGGGTGGATGCTTGAGTGGTAGATGATTGAGTGATAGATGCTTGAGTGGTAGATGCTTGAGTGGTAGATGCATGAGTGGTAGATGAAGGATAGATGCTTGAGTAGTAGATGAAGGGTAGATGCTTGAGTGGTAGATGAAGAGTAGATGCTTGAGTGGTAGATGAAGGGTAGATACTAGAGTGGTAGATGAAGGGTAGATGCTTGAGTGGTAGATGAAGGGTAGATGCTTGAGTGGTAGATGAAGGATAGATGCTTGAGGGGTAGATGACGGTTAGATGCTTGAGTGGTAGATGAAGGGTAGATGCTTGAGTGGTAGATGAAGGGTAGATGCTTGAGTGGTAGATGAAGGGTAGATGTTTGAGTGGTAGATGAAGGGTAGATGTTTGAGTGGTAGATGAAGGGTAGATGCTTGAGAGGTAGATGAAGGGTAGATGCTTGAGTGGTAGATGAAGGGTGGATGCTTGAGTGGTAGATGAAGGGTAGATACTAGAGTGGTAGATGAAGGACAGAACAGTACTCAAAAAGCCTCAAGGAGTTGGACAGGATAATTTACTTTCTTCTTCTTCTTCTTCTTCTTCTTCTTCTTCTTCTTCTTCTTCTTCTTCTTCTTCTTCTTCTTCTTCTTCTTCTTCTTCTTCTTCTTCCTCTTCTTCTCTTCTTCCTTTCTTCTTTTCTTCTTCTTCTTCTTCTTCTTCTTCTTCTTCTTCTTCTTCTTCTTCTTCTTCTTCTTCTTCTTCTTCTTCTTCTTCTTCTTCTTCTTCTTCTTCTTCTTCTTCTTCTTCTTCTTCTTATCCTTCTTCTTCTTCTTTTCTTCTTCTTCTTCTGCTTCTTCTTCTTCTTCTTCTTCTTCTTCTTCTTCTTCTTCTTCTTCTTCTTCTTCTTCCTCTTCTTCCTCTTCTTCTTCTTCTTCTTCTTCTTCTTCTTCTTCTTCTTCTTCTTCTTCTTCTTCTTCTTCTTCTTCTTCTTCTTCTTCTTCTTCTTCTTCTTATCCTTCTTCTTCTTCTTCTTCTTTTCTTCTTTGTCTTCTTCGTCTTATTCTTCTGCTATTTATTTTTGTCTACTATTTTTCTCCTGTTATTCTTTCTGCTGTTATTCTTTCTTCTGCTATTCTTTATTTTGCTATTCTTTCTTCTGCTATTCTTTCTTCTGCTATTCTTCCTCTTCTGATCCCTCTTCAATGCCCTCTTCTTCTCCTTCTGTCTTCCCTTCTCACCTTCTCCGCTTCATCTTCTTTTATTGCTCCTCTTTCTCTTTCTACTCTTCTTTTCCCCCTCCTCATTCTTCTGCCTCTTCTTCTTTTGCCTCGTTCGCACCCAGACCTCCACATTAATTACATTCAGCGAACTGGTAGTAGACATTAATAATAAATGTAGGTCATGATGAGAGCTACAGGAGATATCCAAAGTTAGGACGACCTGGCATGAATTGGCCGTTGCTCGAACGGGAGATAAATAACAAAACAAGACCGAATACGTCTCAAGTAATGGGACATAATCATTTACTTTTACATGGAACTCCAAATAATATGTTAGTTAGTCAGTTAGTTAGTCGAGGTTCCAAACTCACGGCAAAGTGCCATCCCCATAATGCTCTGTTTCTGTGCCAGTGGATATCACACAAAATGCTCCTCACAGCCTCATGCGAAAAGTGGGACAAAGAGTAGTACCTACAAACTAACAGCACTCACAGGCAAGTACATGCATACGGCCGCTGTCGGAATGCCAACGCAACAGTACGCCACGAAAATTACAGTTCATTGTCGATGGAAGAGGCAGTCACTAGAAAATATTATAATTTGAGAACCATCGAAGCTAAAGAACATCTCGTACCTACTTGCAAGGTTTACATATTACAGGCTGGTATGGAAGGTAAACAGTAAAACCCGAACTGTGTTTGAAATCTGTTTTAGATGCGCAAATGCGCGGAGATGAAAGCGAAGCTTTGATTCGTCATGCGTACTAAAACACAGAAGTTCCCATACAGGAGACCGAATGCTTGTTTGGATGACTCCGGGAAAAAGGAGAACAAAAAAAGCATTAAGAAAACGCAGCCAGGTTTTGCTATTGCAATAGTAGCAATAAAGTGCCTGCAACACAGAAGGTGAGTTAATGGTGGATCTTTGGGTGCTCAGATAAGTTATTTTAAAGCGCCGCAATACTCTAGAATGCACTCCTCCTTATCCTCCGTCTTCAATTTCTTCTTTTTCGCCTCCACCGTCTCCTAGTTCTTCTTCTCCGTTCTTCTTCTCAGTTCTTCTCAATTCTTCCTCTTCTCCGTTCTTCCTATTCTTCTGCTTTGTTCCCCTTTTTCGTTAATCATCTTTATCTTGTCCCTCTCCTCCTTCTTCCTCGATCTTCTCATCCATTTTATGTTGTCTTCTGGTCAGCCTGCTGCTGCTGCTGCTGCTGCTTCTTCTTCTTCTTCTTCTTCTTCTTCTTCTTCTTCTTCTTCTTCTTCTTCTTCTTCTTCTTCTTCTTCTTCTTCTTCTTCTTCTTCTTCTTCTTCTTCTTCTTCTTCTTCTTCTTCTTCTTCTTCTTCTTCTTCTTCTTCGTTCCCCTTTTTCGTTCATCATCTTTATCTTGTCCCTCTCCTCCTTCTTCCTGCATCTTCTCATCCATTTTATGTTGTCTTCTGATCAGCCTGCTGCTGCTGCTGCTCTCTTCTTCTTCTTCTTCTTCTTCTTCTTCTTCTTCTTCTTCTTCTTCTTCTTCTTCTTCTTCTTCTTCCTCTTTCTGAGGCCATATATCGCTGTAATTTAGCGTTCCTGTTTCATGCGAGAAATGACCCGGGTATCCGACTTCAGTAAGCATTGCGTGGGTGTGCTCTCATAACCTTTCGTGAACATTATCAACATTTACTAGCAAAATAGGAAGAATTATCAATATCCAGTTTTTCTAACAAATTCCAGCTATATAATGTTCATTTATTGTTCAGTTAAATTATATTCATTTAAAAAAAAATTATTATTCATGTTTGTTTCGTTCTTGGTGCCGGTTTTAATTACCGAAACGAAAGACCTGTGTGTCGAGTTTTATCTCACTTAATATTTTTGTTAAACAGATAAAGGTCACTGTTACCCCATTTAAGGCTTATCTGGCATACGGTGCTATACCCATATTTTTACAGACCAATCAACTCTCGATGAGTGACGTGGTCAGCTTCACTCCTTTACTTCCCAAGGCTCTTTTGGTACCGATCTTTTTGTTTGCACTAGCTCGCTTTGAACTCAATCGTAGTCCATACACGCTACTGTACTGGACCCGCATTTTGCGTGTGGGTTATTTTTCCCTATTACCAGTGTCCCTCGCCACCAGATGGCTTCAGAGGTACTTGTAATTTACGTCCCCAAGTCAAGGACGAGAAGTCAACGTTTTAGTCCAACGTGTAGGGGTTGAACACCTTATCTCAACATCAGCACACCGGATATTTTAAAACAAGCGGTCCTATCTATTCGGCCATGCTGACCTTCGGTACCTATTTTGGCCTGAGACGATTTTTAAAAATCCGAATCAGCCCAGCTGCACATCGAACCCATGACAACCAGATCAGAAAGCGAGTGCCTTGCCACTATGCTACAGCGGCCCCGTTGTAATACCTGCCTTAGTTATTATATTATTTTATTTCCCACATTTTCCCACTGCGATTCGTATTCTGTTTATCTACTCTGAGGTCTTAGCCAGGTATGTACATGTGATTGTATTTATTCAAAATAATTTTTTGTATTGAATTTGAATAATGAAGACACAAATAATAGATTGCGCGATTTATTGCCTGACATTTTACGTTTCGTTGTTTAGCACATACAATGGACGATTTATAAGATTAGCCGAGGCAGTTGCTATTCATATTACCATGCCAACTTTGTGCAAACACAAAGACATGATAGTCAGTTTAAAATTACCGTGATAGACAATTAAATTACTGTAGAAATGTGTGCGTTGTATACTTCATCTGTGTAGATACTGTAGGAATATGTGCGTTGTATACTTCAACTGGTATCATTACTGTAGGAATATGTGCGTAGTATACTTCAACTGCCGGTCTTCGTGACCAAAGGCTTGCGAACGCGGTTCGTGAGCCGCTTATCAGGCGTT
Organism: Cepaea hortensis; assembly: GCA_963921405.1. NCBI lineage: Eukaryota > Metazoa > Mollusca > Gastropoda > Stylommatophora > Helicidae > Cepaea > Cepaea hortensis. The sequence continues at coordinate 30,766,538 of OY992897.1, forward strand.
CGAAACTCAGCTGCGACCGATTTGTGCAGCAGACCGTGTCGCGTTGTGTTATAAACGTGTTGATATGGGGGGGGCCGGTCGTTCAGAAAGCAATGGCAAACTACTGAACGTAAAATTTGCCTAGTACATCAACAGCAGCTGAAAAATGCTGGTGTTGACTGCAACGTCCTGTAAGGGATATGCACCTAAAAAAAAATACTTCAACTGGTATAATTACTGTAGGAATATGTGTGTTGTATACTTAATCGGCTGAGAATCCTGGAAAATTAGTAAACATACGAAAACATCCTTAGAAGCCTTGGAGATGTGGTTGTATAGAAAAATGCTGAAAATTAGTTGGACAGCCACAATTAATAATCTCCACATTATGAGCGATGCTGAATGGCAAAGACAACTTATCACAAACATCAGAAAGAGCTTCTGGTCTAGAGAGACAACAGTGGAAAATAAACTCTATGGACCGCTGAGTGAACTAAAAAAGACTGTTAATGTGTTAGATTCATACAAGAGACAACATTGCAGTTATAAACATATTTCAGGCGAACGAAAGAAGAAGAAGAAGAAGAAGAAGAAGAAGAAGAAGAAGAAGAAGAAGAAGAAGAAGAAGAAGAAGAAGAAGAAGAAGAAGAAGAAGAAGAAGAAGAAGAAGAAGAAGAAGAAGAAGAAGAAGAAGAAGGAAGAAGAAGAAGAAGAAGAAGAAGAAGAAGAAGAAGAAGAAGAAGAAGAAGAAGAAGAAGAAGAAGAAGAAGAAGAAGAAGAAGAAGAAGAAGAAGAAGAAGAAGAAGAAGAAGAAGAAAGAAGGAAGAAGGAAGAAGAAGGAAGAAGAAGAAGAGAAGAAGAAGAAGAAGAAGAAGAAGAAAGAAGAAGAAGAAGAAGAAGAAGAAGAAGAAGAAGAAGAAGAAGAAGAAGAAAGAAGAAGAAGAAGAAGAAGAAGAAGAAGAAAGAAGAAGAAGAAGAAGAAGAAGAAGAAGAAGAAGAAGAAGAAGAAGAAGAAGAAGAAGAAGAAGAAGAAGAAGAAGAAAGAAGAAAGAAGAAGAAGAAGAAGAAGAAGAAGAAGGAGAAGGAAGAAGAAAGAAGAAAGAAGAAAGAAGAAAGAAGAAGAAGGAAGAAGGAAGAAGGAAGAAGGAAGAAGGAAGAAGGAAGAAGGAAGAAGGAAGAAGGAAGAAGAGGAAGAAGGAAGAAGGAAGAAGGAAGAAGGAAGAAGGAAGAAGGAAGAAGGAAGAAGGAAGAAGGAAGAAGGAAGAAGGAAGAAGGAAGAAGGAAGAAGGAAGAAGGAAGAAGGAAGAAGGAAGAAGGAAGAAAGGAAGAAGGAAGAAGGAAGAAGGAAGAAGAAGAAGGAAGAAGAAGAAGGAAGAAGGAAGAAGGAAGAAGGAAGAAGGAAGAAGGAAGAAGGAAGAAGAAGAAGGAAAGAAGGAAGAAGGAAGAAGGAAGAAGGAAGAAGGAAGAAGGAAGAGAGAAGAAGAAGAAGAAGAAGAAGAAGAAGAAGAAGAAGAAGGAAGAAGGAAGAAGGAAGAAGGAAGAAGGAAGAAGGAAGAAGGAAGAAGGAAGAAGGAAGAAGGAAGAAGGAAGAAGGAAGAAGGAAGAAGGAAGAAGGAAGAAGGAAGAAGGAAGAAGGAAGAAGGAAGAAGGAAGAAGGAAGAAGGAAGAAGAAGAGAAGAAGGAAGAAGGAAGAAGAAGAGAAGGAAGAAGGAAGAAGGAAGAAAGGAAGAAGGAAGAAGGAAGAAGGAAGAAGGAAGAAGGAAGAAGGAAGAAGGAAGAAGGAAGAAGGAAGAAGGAAGAAGGAAGAAGGAAGAAGGAAGAAGGAAGAAGGAAGAAGGAAGAAGGAAGAAGGAAGAAGAAGGAAGAAGAGGAAGAAGGAAGAAGGAAGAAGAAGAAGGAAGAAGAAGAAGGAAGAAGGAAGAAGGAAGAAGGAAGAAGGAAGAAGGAAGAAGGAAGAAGGAAGAAGGAAGAAGGAAGAAGAAGGAAGAAGGAAGAAGATGAAGAAGAAGGAAGAAGGAAGAAGGAAGAAGGAACGAAGGACCGAAGGAGAAGGAAAGAAGAAGAAGAGAAGGAAGAGGAAGAAGGAAGCAAGAAGAAGAAAGAAGAGAAGATGAAGAAGAAGGAAGAAGGAAGAAGATAGAGGAAGAAAGGAAGAAAGAGACTGAAGAAGGATGAAGAAGAAGAGACGAAGAAGATACGAAGAAGAAGAAGAAAGAGAAGAAGAAGAAGAAAGAAGAAGAAGAAGACAGAAGAAGCCGTCCTCCTGTCCTCCCCTTCCTGAAGAAGCCAGACCGATGCCAGCAGAAGAAGAGAAGAAGAAGCAGAGAATGCAGAAGAGAAGAAGAAGAAGAAGAAGAAGAAGAGGAAGTAAGAAGGAAGAAGAAGAAGAAAGAAGAGAAGACGAAGAAGAAGAAGAAGAAGGAAGCAGAAGAACGCACGAAGAAAGAAGAAGAAGACGAACGCGAAGAAGAAGAAGAAGAAGAAGAAGAAGAAGAAGAAGAAGAAGAAGAAGAAGAAGAAGAAGAAGAAGAAGAAGAAGAAGAAGAAGAAGAAGAAGAAGAAGAAGAAGAAGAAGAAGAAGAAGAAGAAGAAGAAGAAGAAGAAGATCAGAAAGAGCCAGTCATCGTGTTTTTTTTTCCACATCATGAGAAGGCAAAAACTGGAACATATTATGAAAACCGAAACGATTTGCAGAAGGAGAGATAGAGAAACAGAAGATTCTTGACAGTCTTGTGTCATTGCACGGAACGGAGTCACCACACACAAATTGATCCATGCCGTCAGAGATTGCAATTTGTGGAGAGGCATGATCGCCAACGCTGAATGACAAGACCCTGGATGACGATAATGATTATGATGATGATACTTCATCTGATTTCCAACCATCACCTCGGTGTGCCGGGGAATTATGATACTGTATGCACTAACCAAAAAGCCTTAGGCGATTACGTCATAAGATGAGGCCAAATAATACAACAAATAACAAGAATGCTCCCGCGGGCGAATCGGCAGCAGATTGTGGACCGATCAGAAAGCAATGGCAAACTACATAACATAATGTTACCTAATAAATCACAACAGTCAGTAAATGCCTGGATTGATTGTAACATTCTGCAAAGAGCATGCAATTAACTTTTTGTTTTGTCAAAGAAGGTTGACGTGAGACAGGTTACCTCACCCAGTAGAGAGCTGCTACTGCAAAATGTAATCAGTTACGAACAAATCATCAACCAGTCATGAACAATTAATTAATTAACCAATCATGTCGTAAGCACAGGCTTGGCCATGGGAATCCCATGGGGAAAAAAGGGGGATTTTCTGAATAGTGTAGGAATGGGATGGGACGGAATGGGATAGGCATAAATTATCATTGGATGGGACAGAATAACATATCCCATGGACAAGCCTGCCAGGCATAGATTTCCACGCAATGTAAATTATGACCCACGGACAACCCTGCGTAAGCATGAACAAATCATAAGCCAATCATGAACAATTCATTAACCAATCATGACGTAAGCATGAACAAATCATAAACCAATCATGAACAATTCATTAACCAATCATGACGTAAGCATGAACAAATCATAATCCAATCATGAACAATTCATTAACCAATCATGACGTAAGCATGAACAAATCATGAACCAATCATGAACAATTCATTAACCAATCATGACGTATGCATGAACAAATCATAAACCAATCATGAACAATTCATTAACCAATCAAGACGTAAGCATGAACAAATCATAAACCAATCATGAAAAATTTATTAACCAATCATCACGTAAGCATGAACAAATCATAAGCCAATCATGAACAATTTATTAACCAATCATAACTTAAGCATGAACAAATCATAAGCCAATCATGAACAATTCATTAACCAATCAAGACGTAAGCATGAATAAATCATAAACCAATCATGAAAAATTCATTAACCAATCATGACGTAAGCATGAACAAATCATAAGCCAATCATGAACAATTCATTAACCAATCATGACATAAGCATGAATAAATCATAAGCCAATCGTGAACAATTTATTAACCAATCATGACGTAAGCATGAACAAATCATAAGCCAATCATGAACAATTCATTAACCAATCATGACGTAATCATGAACAAATCATAAGCCAATCATGAACAATTCATTAACCAATCATGACGTAAGCATGAACAAATCATAAGCCAATCATGAACAATTCATTAACCAATCATGACATAAGCATGAACAAATTATAAGCCAATCATGAACAATTTATTAACCAATCATGACGCAAGCATGAACAAATCATACGCCAATCATGAACAATTCATTAACCAATCATGCCGTAAGCATGAACAAATCATAAGCCAATCATGAACAATTCATTAACCAATCATGACGTAAGCATGAACAAATCATAAGCCAATCATGAACAATTCATTAACCAATCAAGACGTAAGCATGAACAAATCATAAACCAATCATGAACAATTCATTAACCAATCATGACGTAAGCATGAACAAATCATAAGCCAATCATGAACAATTTATTAACCAATCATGACGGAAGCATGAACAAATCATAAGCCAATCATGAACAATTCATTAACCAATCATGACATAAGCATGAACAAATCATAAGCCAATCATGAACAATTCATTAACCAATCATGACATAAGCATGAACAAATCATAAGCCAATCATGAACAATTTATTAACCAATCATGACGCAAGCATGAACAAATCATACGCCAATCATGAACAATTCATTAACCAATCATGCCGTAAGCATGAACAAATCATAAGCCAATCATGAACAATTCATTAACCAATCATGACGTAAGCATGAACAAATCATAAGCCAATCATGAACAATTCATTAACCAATAATGACGTAAGCATGAACAAATCATAAGCCAATCATGAACAATTCATTAACCAATCATGACGTAAGCATGAACAAATCATAAGCCAATCATGAACAATTCATTAACCAATCATGACGTAAGCATGAACAAATCATTAGCCAATCATGAACAATTCATTAACCAATCATGACGTAAGCATGAAAAGATCATAAGCCAATCATGAACAAATCATTAACCAATCATGACGTAAGCATGAACAAATCATAAGCCAATCATGAACAATTCATTAACGAATCATGACGTAAGCATGAATAAATCATAATCCAATCATGAACAATTCATTAACCAATCATGACGTAAGCATGAACAAATCATGAACCAATCATGAACAATTCATTAACCAATCATGACGTATGCATGAACAAATCATAAATCAATCATGAACAATTCATTAACCAATCATGACGTATGCATGAACAAATCATAAGCCAATCATGAACAATTCATTAACCAATCATGACGTAAGCATGAACAAATCATGAACCAATCATGAACAATTCATTAACCAAGCATGAAGCAAGCATGGACAAATCATGAACGATGCATGAATAAACTCTGAATAAATCAAATATTGAACCAATCATGAACAAACTATGAACTGATCATGAAACAAATCATGAACCACACAAGAACAAAATCATCATGAACAAATCTTGAACCAATCATGAACAATTCATGTACCAATCAAGAATTAATCTTGACCAAACTATAAACCAATTATGTACAAACCATGAACTAATCATTAACCAATTATGAACCAATAGTGAATCAATCATGAACAAATCATAAACCAATCATGAACAAACTATCAACCAATAATGAATAAATCTACAAAGAACTTGGAGTAAAGTGCTTGAGGGCCTGATGCTCCGCTGGACGAGGGAAAGAATGCGAACAATACTCTCCGTCATGTGTTTTTCATGCCAAAGTTATGGCCCAGCCACGCCATAATTCTCTGCCACCCCTCTAAAAAAGTCCCACTTTTATGCTAATGTCTTCCAACACGCTAACATTAATCTCTTCAACCAGCCCACTATACTCCGTTCATTTTACCACTGCACCAAATGCATTATGCCACTTGCCATTTCTTGCCACTTCTGTTGATTCTCCGTGTTAGTGGGCACTGTAATTCTTCTGGCTGTTCATGCATTCATTAGGTCAATCAGCCAGTAGATGGGCGTTGAAGTGATTTGTTCTTGTCTATCCACAAGATTTCTTCATCATCATCATGTGCCATGCCGATAAGCGTAGGGCGGTCATGTTTCGCCATCTCACACGATCACCAGAGTCGTGGATCAGCTCGGTGTTCTTGTCTCGACTATGCCATGTGGCCAAGCCATATAGGTATTTACTATCCTGCCTTCAATCAATCAATCATGTGCCATGCCGGAAAGCGTGGGCGGTCATGATTCGCCATTTCACTCGATCACCAGAGTCGTGGATCAGCTCAGTGTTCCTGTCTAGTCCATGCCATGTGGCCAAGCCATCCAGGTATTTTCCTCTCGGTCTTCCTCTTGGTCTGTTCCCTTCGATCTTGCCAGCTGTCACTAAGTTCTCCAGTCCATTTCTTCTCATAACATGTCCAAAAAATTTGGACTGTCTACGTCTAATTTCTCTAATCAATCTACGATTTTCATTTGTCTCTTGTAGTACTTGGTCATTGGTTTTTCTGTCTGTCCATGGTATTCTTTGCATTTTTATCAGAAACCACATTTCCACTGCCATCAGATGTTTTTCAGCCTGACTGCTCATTCTCCACGTTTCACATCCATATAAAAGTGCAGGTTCTATGTAGCAATTCAACATTTATTTTCCTCTCCAGATATGTATTATTGTGTGCCCAAAAGTCCTAGACAGTTTGTGTGATGCAGTGTTTTTTTTCTTTCTAGGATGTAATTTCTTCTTTTGTCTTTATCTTGCCCCCTCCCCCTTCCCGGTTTTGTTCAGTAAGAGACCTCCATCCGCATTTTGAAGAGAGGTTGTTTGTTTGTTTGTGTGTTTGTTTGTTTGTTTCTTTGATTGGTTTTTGTTTGTTTGTTTGTTTGTTTGTTTGTTTGTTTGTTTGTTTGTTTGTTTTTTTTTTGTTGTTTTTTTTTTGGAGTAATTTAATTTCATAGCTTTTTCATACTAAGTATTTACTGCTTCATTTTAACTAATGTATTTTCATACTAAAAATTTACTGTTTCATTGTAACTAATGTATTTTCATACCAAGAATTTACTGCTTCATTGTAAATAGTGTACTTTCATACTAAGGGTTTATGCTTCATTGTAACTAATATATTTTCATACTAAGGATTTAATGTTTCATTGGAACTAATATATTTTCATACTAAGGAATTACTGCTTCATTATAACTAATGTATTTGCAACATTATATCTTCAGTTTCATTGATTCAGTGCCCAAAAAAAACGTAGATTTTGACCAGACATAGTAGACAATGAAATGAACAAGTTTTATAATGTAAATTTCCATTCACTCACCACTGAAATTACGGAAGATGCTACGAAACAAAATAAAACAAACAAAAAAATACGATGACCTTAGTAAGGCAATACATCGTCCTTGTATCCAAATGGGCGGTCACGTGCGGCGGTATTTTATCCTTCGACTCTGAGTCAGTTAATGTGGAAGTATGCGATTTCGCCAGTTCTACGGGGTGTATTTTTAATGACTCTACAGTGTTTGAAAATATTGCCGGTCCATGTTTTGTATTTACCTATTCATTACGTTACCGGTCCACCAGTCTCTGTGGCTAAGGGCTTGCGAACGCAGTTTGTGAGCCCGTATACCCGGGTTCGAAACACGGCTGTGCTGGTTTTTTCGAAAAAGGTATAGGGGCCGGTCGTTCAGAAAGCAATGGCAAACTACTGAACGTAACACTTGCCTAGTACATCAACAGCAGCTGAAAAAATGCTGGTGTTGACTGCAACGTCCCGTAAGGGATACGCAACACAATTATGTTGCATGAACTTTACAGAGGGTGAATACAAAACTTGGACAGGTAATATTTTCAAACACAGCACAGTCATTAAAATGACACTCCATATAAGTAGTCAATGAGTGGCGTCCACATGGTGGTTGGGGCACTTTCCTGCCAAGACAGCGATTCGGGTTTAATCCCCAGCAGAGGAAGGATGATGTTTTTCAACACAGTTCTAGCCTCATAACAACAGGTACTAGCCAATTTTCACAAATGTCTGGCAAGGAAGGGTCGAGGAAAGGAACTAAGCACTTCAACCCGTAAGTTGTGGTTTAAAATGGGTTAGCACTTTCTCCTCCTGCTTCTGCCACCTTCTCCTGTCAGCCTTCCTTCCTTTCTTCCGTCTGTCCGTCCGTTCTTTCTTCCTTCCTTACTACTTTCAGACGTCAGTATGAATAAATCCAAATAAATTAGCAGCCAACTTGAGCTTGTTGATGCAGGTTGAAGAACAGATAATGCATCATGTCCTGGAGAGAAGCGTGTGGCAAGGAGTAACCAGAGAATCTGGCCGACACTCAATACTCCGATCAAAGGCGCGTAGGACACGTAATCAGACTGCAACTGGTACTATTATTATTGGGACTGTTCGCCGACAAGATGAGGATGGGCCGAGTCTGGGAATGTCCCGAGTGCTCTGATGTCGGTTCTTCGCTAAGCTAAAGTCAACAACTTCCTATACGAGTATGTAAGCAAAACAATTTTCCGAGCCTGCTCACGAGTTCGCTAAGTGGCGAGTGCGTGACTTGGGTGCTGGTTATCTACCATTATCCCGGGGAATTACTTGCTGCTATCAAATTTTGAAGCGGATGAGTTATTGAAATTGACAGGTGATCGTGTTGATAATATCATTAGCACTGTCGGACGAAAAATAGACGCTTGGTCTCGTCGCCTGCTCAATGAGGGAACGATTGGCCACCTATTCCTCCGTGCATTTAGGCCTACAAAATACGATGACCCTGTCACGTCATTGACCCATAACAGGAAACCGCTTCTGGCGATTTCTGTTTAAAGTGTGAACTCCTCAACAGGCGTGATCACATCCGACATCATGGTCTATCCTGTTTAAAGTGTGAACTCCTCAACAGGCATCATCACATCAGACGCCGTGGTCTATCCTCTGTTTAAAGTGTGAACTCCTCAACAGGCGTCATCACATCCGACACCGTGGTCTATCCTCTGTTTAAAGTGTGAACTCCTCAACAGGCGTCATCACATCCGACACCGTGGTCTATCCTCTGTTTAAAGTGTGAACTCCTCAACAGGCGTCATCACATCCGACACCGTGGTCTATCCTCTGTTTAAAGTGTTAACTCCTCAGCAGGCGTGATCACATCCGACATCATGGTCTATCCTGTTTAAAGTGTGAACTCCTCAACAGGCATTATCACATCCGACACCGTGGTCTATCCTCTGTTTAAAGTGTTAACTCCTCAGCAGGCGTGATCACATCCGACATCATGGTCTATCCTGTTTAAAGTGTGAACTCCTCAACAGGCATCATCACATCCGACACCGTGGTCTATCCTCTGTTTAAAGTGTGAACTCCTCAGCAGGCGTGATCACATCCGACATCATGGTCTATCCTGTTTAAAGTGTGAACTCCTCAACAGGCATCATCACATCAGACACCGTGGTCTATCCTCTGTTTAAAGTGTGAACTCCACAGCAGGCGTGATCACATCAGACGCCGTGGTCTATCCTCTGTTTAAAGTGTGAACTCCACAGCAGGCGTGATCACATCAGACGCCGTGGTCTATCCTCTGTTTAAAGTGTGAACTCCTCAGCAGGCGTGATCACATCCGACACCGTGGTCTATCCTGTTTAAAGTGTGAACTCCTCAACAGGCATCATCACATCCGACATCATGGTCTATCCTGTTTAAAGTGTGAACTCCTCAACAGGCATCATCACATCCGACACCGTGGTCTATCCTGTTTAAAGTGTGAACTCCTCAACAGGCATCATCACATCAGACGCCGTGGTCTATCCTCTGTTTAAAGTGTGAATTCCTCAGCAGGCGTGACCACGTCAGACACCGTGGTCTATCCTGTTTAAAGTGTGAACTCCTCAACAGGCATCATCACATCCGACACCGTGGTCTATCCTCTGTTTAAAGTGTGAATTCCTCAGCAGGCGTGACCACGTCAGACACCGTGGTCTATCCTCTGTTTAAAGTGTGAACTCCTCAGCAGGCATCATCACATCAGACACCGTGGTCTATCCTCTGTTTAAAGTGTGAACTCCTCAGCAAGCTTTATCACACCCGACACAGTGGTCTATCCTCTGTTCTTCTTGTAGGCTAATATCTTTTGCCCATAATTCCCCTGCAGGGAGGTTAAAGAGTGTCTTAATCATTATAATCTGCCATAGCAGTTAGAAGGACAGCTCATTTTGAGTTACACTAAAGCAGGTTGATATAAAATTTTCATATCACAGCTGTTAAATGATGTTAACGACAAGTTTGTATATTTATTTATTTAAAAAAAAATAAAAATGTCACAAGTCCTTTACGAGATATTGCAATGAAATCCATGATGATTTTCGATGCAATTATTCATTCAGCAGTTGCCACTGCTTTCTGAACGACTACAATCTTTAAGTATAACTTAATGCTGTGTACTAACTGAACCTTCTAGTTCGCTATTAACGCACGGGAAGTTTTAGAGCAAGAGGCTTGTATCCTTTAGGTTACGTTAACATCTGAGTGATTTATACGTGATTGTAGATGAGCGGCGTATGCACTCCCGTGCCATCGGCATTCCGGGATGTAACCTGGCAGAAACCCCGGTCACATAGCTCCGGGATCGACGTGACTTCAGAACACGGGTACAAGAACACTGGGTGGTCTATAAGTTGTCATACACCTGGTGCCACGTCGCGGGAACTACAGGGAGTCTGTCGCCCAAGAAGAATCATCTATTGCCTGTGATAATGGACGATTTCACAGGAATATCAGCGTTTGACTTACCTGTTGAATGTAACAGCTATATACTTGTTTATGAATGGGCAGACTGGTGGATAGAGAGACAGACGAACGGGTGGAAGGATGGGTAGGTTGATAAATAGGTGGACTTACAGAATGATTGTTTCACCGGCACCTGAGAGAAAGGAATGCTTGCCAAGCAGTCAGATATACAGGCCGTTAGACAAACAAACTGACAGGCAGGTAGATCCGCATGCCCGCACGCCTGGCAGGGGGGAGGACAGAGACAGGCAGTCAGGAAGAGAGAGAGAGAGAGAGAGAGAGAGAGAGAGAGAGAGAGAGAGAGAGAGAGAGAGAGAGAGAGAGAGAGAGAGAGAAATGGGGGAGGGAGAGTCTTGCAAGCAGGTAGGAAAACAGACAGACAAACAGGCAGGCCGAGTGAGAGAGATAAGGAGGAAGGGGTGAGAGGTGAGAGGAAGAGGTGGAAAGAGGGAGATAGATTAGATCTGACCAGCCGACATCCTGCAGCCAGTCAACATACTGACAGACTCATGCGCGGGCGGGCAGTCAGGCAGGCAGGCAAGCAGGCAGGCAGACAGACAGACAGTCAGACTGTTACATAGATAGATATGTAGGTAGGTAGTAGGTATGTAGGTAGGAAGATAGATAGATAGATAGATAGATAGATAGATAGATAGATAGATAGATAGATAGATAGATAGATAGATAGATAGATAGATAGATAGATAGATAGATAGATAGATAGATAGATAGATAAATGGATGGATGGATGGATGGATCGATGGATGGATGGATGGATGGATGGATGGATTAGATTATATTAGATTAGTTTAGACAGACAGACAGACAGACAGACAGGCGGGCGGGCGGGCGGGCGGGCGGGCGGGTGGACTGGCGGGTGCACGGACGGATAGATGAGATGAGATGAGATGAGTTGAGTTGAGTTTAGACAGACAGAACGAACGAACGAACGAACAAACTTTATTTTCAAAGGGTTAAGAATTTGGCACGCAGGCCCGTCTAACATTCTGCCCTTCTATCACTCTCTTTCATACATTATTTCATTCACACATCATTCAAGGCTAACAGAGAACAGCAACAATATAAAAGATATGCATTATAAAGGTATGGGCAAAATGCGAACATCAAAACTACACGACACAGTAAAATTAGATAATGGTCTGACACTTGTTATTAGCCATGTGGAATATACTGGCCTACCAAAAGGGGACTGGCTGTTATACTAGGGTTTTGTTATTATTATTATTATCTCTATTATTAAGGGGGAAGATAATCCGTACTGAGATAGTGTTCGAGTAATTTGCGATTATATGAATAGGGATTGGTGATGTCTTTGATTTCTTGTGGAAGATTGTTCCACAGCTGAGCTGCAGAGTACGTTAAGCTTGTTTTGTATAAGTCAATCCTAGGCTTCGGAATGTGTAATATATTTAAACGTTTACTGTGTCTAGCATTATATTTAAACAATGGCCAAAGGTAATTTGGGGCATTCCGATGCAGGATTTTGTGAATTAGTTTAGCTTTATTGAAAAGCAGGCGTTTGCGGAGTGGTAGTAACTGAAGGCGTTTATACAGGCTAGGATTGTCAGATAAATGTTTGTTATAAATTTGACTCATGGCCCGTTTCTGGAGTGAGTAAAGTCGCTTGGTGTTTGAATTAGAACAACCGTCCCAGATTGTAGAGCAGTAGTCAAAGTGTGTCTGTATATGAGAAGTATAGAATAGTTTCCTTGTGTCCTCATCAAGGAAGTTTTTAATTTTGGCGAGTTGGTAGACTTTTTTCGCTGTTTGTTTAATAAGCGCTTGAACGTGGAAATTAAAGGTTAGGTTTCTATCAATGATTATGCCTAATGTTTTGTGCTCAATTACACTTTCTACTGGCATGTTATCGATGTAAAGTTGAAGTGATGTGTGTGAGCTTAGAGTTTGAAGTCTTTGTCTGGTTGTTAGTAACATTGATTTTGTTTTAGTGATGTTAATTTGCATACGGTTTGAATAGCTCCACCTAACTACATTATTTAATTCTTGTTGTAAAGACGACTCCAATAAAATACAGTTTTCAGCATTTGTGTACACTGTACAATCGTCTGCAAATAGATCGCAGGACGACGAAAGATGCAAAGGTAGATCGTTAATATATATGGCAAACAATAGAGGGCCAAGAATAGAGCCTTGCGGTACTCCAATATTGAAGGTAGTGGTATGAGACAGACATTTATTATGTGATACTACTTGCTTTCTGTTTGATAAAAAAGATGATATTAGAGTGACTACATTTGGGCCAATTTTCATTGTCTCAAGTTTTTTAATTAAAATAACATGGTCTATCATATCAAATGCTTTCTTGAAATCAATAAACACAGTTCCACATAGACTGTTGTTGTTTATATTCTGGTGCCAATTTTCTATCATGTTTGTTAGGGCCGTATGGCAAGAATATTTTGGTCGAAATCCTGATTGGTTGTCAACAATAAGCTTGTTGCGAACTAAATATTGTAATGTTACTTTATGGATGTGTTTTTCTAGTGGCTTAGATAGTGATGATAGTAAGGAAATGGATCTGTAATTGTTCGGGAGATCATTGTCCAATGAACCAGATTAAGAAGAGGGTACACTTTAGCGATTTTGAGAGCTGGTGGAAAGTGGCCTTTGGTGAGACACTGATTATATACATAGGTTAGTGATATACAGATCACTGGCGCAGCACAACGGAGAATCCGGTTGCTGATTCCATCTAACCCAGATGAGGTTGTGTTTTTTAGGTTACTGAGGTAAGTGAATACCTCAGTGATTGTCATTAGCGGTATGTCGGAAAGAATATCGCCGGAGCATCTATTCTCGCAAAACGATGACAGTAAAGATAAGTTGCAAGGAGAATTAGGTATTGAAGCCTTCAACTGGTCTATGTCAGTTTGAAAAAAATTACTGAATTGGTCGCATGTAATATGATTTGATGGTAAAGAATTTCGGAAGTTATACTTGTTTGTCAAGGTGTTAATTGCCTTCCATATATCCTTACTATTTGTTTTATCCATTACTAAGTTCTTAAAGTAATTTTTCTTTTCCCGTCGTATGGTATATTGAACTTTGTTTCTAAGAGTACGGTATGCGCTGAGATCCCGCTTTTTATGTGCTTTATCTCTGTCTCTCATAATTTCAAGTATTTCCTGGGTGATCTAAGGTGGCTTGACGAGGTGTTTTACTCGAACTTCCTTGATTGGCACATGTCTATCAAAAACATCAATAAATGTTTTCATCCAGAATTCCAGAGCATCATCCGGGTCAGGAAGCTGACAAACATTGTCTAGATGTGAACTGAGCAAGTCCTGTAAAAATGCGTTTTGGTTGAAATGTTTGTAACTTCTATATTTTACACTTATGTGTTTATGTTTAGGAGTTTTAATTCCTTGTTTAGACCACGTGCAGCATATTGGGTAGTGATCGCTCATTGCACAATTGGGTACAGCGCATTCTATGATGTTGTCTGAGCAAGTTACATAAATGTGATCTATGACTGTTGAAGATGACTTTGTTACTCTAGTAGCCTGTTGTACTATTTGTTGGAAATTATATGATGCAATTATATTTCCCCATATTAAGTTGGATTTGTTGGTGTCAATGTTAAAGTCTCCGAGTAGTATAATTTCCTTCCCGGAAGCGAAAACCACATCCATTATGGTAGTGAAGTTTCGTACCAGACGTGTCCAGCACTGGGATTTCGATAGAGGTAGCCAATTATCAGGGGTGTGCGGTTTTGAAGTTTTAGCTCTAACCACATATATTCTATTTCGCAAGTTTCAAAGTCTAGCCTACGGTGAGCATTTAGTAAATTAGAAACATAGGTTACTATGCCTGTCTCTTGTTTCCTACAGGGATCCCTTCTAAAAACTTTATACCCTTTAATAGATATGTCCTCATCTGAAATGTTATCATTAAGTCTACTTTCACTAAGGCCGAATAAATGAAAATTTTGATTAAGAATAGAAGATAACTCTGGTAGCTTGTTAAATAAGCTGCAAATGTTTAAGTGTCCAAGGCGTATTCCTGACTTATTGAGCCAGTGTTGCCACTTCTCAGACATTTCATCCATGAAGAAAGTGTAAATTAGTCAAAGTTAAGCAAAAATACAAGATCATAAAAAAAATCACAATTACATTAACTTACAAAATATCAGTAATACAAATAGATATGTAAATGACAATATTATAACGATATAACTAATTAGACCAACGAATATAATGCAAACACGGAACAAAACGAATTAAAGAACATGCAACAGATAATTAACCTGAAAAAAAAAACTACATCACAAGCTAAGTAACCAACTGTTATCCAAAAGAATTAATAAATGACATACAAGTCAATGTCTCTGTTTAAAGCGGAGTATCCCACACGGGAAATAAAACGTTAAACAGTAAGCAGAAGGAAGAACAGTGAAGACCCCCTCACTCACGGTAAAAACACAATGAAAAGTATTATAAAAGCTATACAGCTAAGTAATATCAATTAATATAAAGTCAAAACAAGTCAATGTTTGTAGTTGCTTATAAGCTCATACGTTACTAGATCAAGTAGTAACCAAATATGCAGATAAACGTTCAAGGAGAGGCTCTTTCTTGTACCGAGAGCCGGCGTAGCTTTGTGCTAAGTTGCTAGTAAATACCAGGTTGTGTTGGTTGTTGGTATAGCGACATTATAAGTGCTTGACGAAGTGTAGCTGGGCTATACCGTGTGAGGTGCAACCATTCTGGGTTACAATGAAATGGGTACTGATGATGTCTCATGGGTATGTAATGACTACTAACTAGAGCCTATGGTTGGTGGCTAACAGGAGGTTGTGGTGGCACATCGTTGTTGCTGAGAGTTGGTTCCTTTCTGGGGAGAGTAGGAAAAATATCTTCCTGTGTGAAAGTATTTAACGGACTTGGTGTAGTGGTAGTGTCCCGTCTGGCTTGGATTTCAGGTGCAGTGGTTATGAGTGGTCTGCAAACTTCTGTTTTATTGGTACTTGATGTGACGGGAGTATGTCGTCTGGCTTGAGTTTCAGGGGTAGCTAAAAGTGTCCGGCGCGATCCCGTATTGGATGTATGGTATGTCCGTTCAGGATATTTGATATTCTTGGCGAGAAAACTGGCGCCCAATGTAGACAAATGTATTTGATCCTTATAAAGACTCTTTTTTGGTGCATCAGCCTGTGAAGTGAATGATGCTGTGTTGTTGATGAATTGTATCATGTTTTGAGAACAGAACTTCTGCAAAATGTTGTTATTTATGTCCGCTAGACGGCGCTGCTGTCCATAACTTGGTGATATGATGGAGGAGAAGAAAATGGATGAGTTAGGAAAAGTGTGACGTGATCCGTTCAAGAGTGCCAGTAGTTGAGACCCTGTGATTTGTTGGTTGTTCATGGTGTCGGTGATACCAATATGTACGCTTGCCCTTCTAACGCTATGATTAACAGCCAACCTGTTAATCTTGTCTGTTAGCCGGTCAACACCAGCCCCAGGCAGTGGGATTATTGAAACAATGTCTTTGTCTGACGTGGCCATCCTGTCGCTGTATAAACCTTTCATTAAGGAATCGCCTAGTATAATATGTGTACAGTCAGGTCGTGCTGTCTGTACATGTTGGTTTTCAGCACGTCTCGCCCGTTGTTTCATGCATTTCCGATTATCAGCAGTCTTTATGTCTCCATGTGGTTCTCTCGATGTATCTTGTAGGCTTGTCTTGCCCGTTGGCAGCATGTTAGAGCACTGTAGGTTTTCTGGTGACTTTTCTTGAAGTACTTCGAACCTATTGCTTATTTTGACGTCAATGGGGTAGACTGCTTGTTGTTGTTTATCTTCGTCTGCGCATTGAGGTGTTTGTTGTTGTTTATCTTCCTCTGCGCATTGAGGTGTTTTCATAGCGCTTATCTGTTCTGGGTGGGATTGAGCTTCCCCAAGATTTCCTAAGGATGAAGCGGTTGCTTGGGAATTACATGCTTCTTCGGTTTGGTTGGTAGAGGACACATTCTGTAAGATTTAAACTGTATTTCTCAGCAGTATATTTTCATCTCGCAGGAGTGCGACTTCTGTCTTGAGAGCATTGTAATCACTGCTTATCTTGTTGTTTGCTTCAATGTTGGTTGAAACAGTGACAATGAGCGCCTTTAGTGATTGTTCTAGTTCCTCAATGCGCTGTTTACAGTCGCACGAATGTCCATTGATAGTTAAGATGCTATTGTTATCTGAGGCAGGTACTTCTTCAACAATGTCAACATTCTGTTCTATGTTGTTTTGGATACGATCCATTCGGTATTCAATGACCAAGAGCACTGGTGGGTTGGCAGGCCTCGTATGAGTTAATTGACGAACATTGTTAGCTGGTGTGCTGTCGACAGCTGTAGTTGTGGGCTGCGTAGATTCGGTGAATGCCTGTGTCGAGTTTTCAAGTTCAACAAAATCTACTTTTAGCCAGGAATTAATGTTTTCATTACTGCCCTGTGTCATGAGTTTATTTTTACTGTGGTACAAATGTTACGTAATCACTGGCTTCGTAATCAGATCCTCAACGTGGGCCCCGTGCTTATCTTGCCTGTGTTCAATTAGTTCAAGCCTGTAGTAGTTGAGTAGGCAAGTTCGGAATGCCTCATAATGGAGTGTGTTGTTGAAGGAAACAGTAACACACTGTCCTGAGTTGGTGTGTTTAACGACTAGGCCGTTGGGATTTATGCACTTGGATAGCTTATTCTTCACGGCCCTCTCTTTGTTTAGTGTGTAAGTTTTATTGACAGCCGATCGTAAACCTGAGCGAGTCCTTTCACCATTCACTTCCAATACGGAGCACTCTCCTTCCCCTGACATTATTGCATAATATTACGAATAACTAAACTTGAAGAACGCAGCAATCGCATTGTTATCTAGCCACGCCGCGGGCAATTTGAGGTCCCGTGGTTTTTTCTGACACGCCTCGTGCACTTGATTGGTTAAAATTTAATAGTGTTCAACTATCACTCGAAATGAATATTATATATAACACACATTTTTGCGACAATCAACACTTGTATTAATCTAAAAACTATTTAACCACATCCTCAGAATCACAACGAGCACATTGATATAAAAATCCATGATAGGTGATTCAGCTTGCAGTAATAATAATCCGAGAAGTAAGAGATACGAAAACACGTCTTCACTCTCCGGAGACACCGGGTGAATCAGACAGACAGACAGACAGACAGATTAGATTAGATTAAATTAGGTAGGTAGGTAGGTAGGTAGGTAGGTAGGTAGACAGACAGACAGACAGACAGACAGACAGACGGGCGGGCGGGCGGGCGGGCGGGTGGACTTGCGGGTGGACGGACGGATAGATGAGGTGAGATGAGATGAGATGAGTTGAGTTTAGACAGACAGACAGACAGATTAGATTAGATTAAATTAGGTAGGTAGGTAGGTTGGTAGATATGTAGACAGACAGACAGACAGACAGACAGATGGTCGGATGGGTGGACGGACGGACGGATAGATGAGATGAGATGAGATGAGATTAGTTGAGATGAGTTGAGTTTAGACAGACAGACAGACAGACAGACAGACAGATTAGATTAGATTAGATTAAATTAGGTAAGTAGGTAGATATGTAGGTAGTTAGGTAGGTAGGTAGGTAGGTAGATAGATAGATAGATAGATAGATAGATAGATAGATAGATAGATAGATAGATAGATAGATAGATAGATAGATAGATAGATAGATAGATAGATAGATAGAGAGAGATAGACAGAGACAGACAGATAGATAGATAGATAGATAGATAGATAGATAGATAGATAGATAGATAGATAGATAGATAGATAGATAGATAGATAGATAGATAGATAGATAGATAGATAGATAGATAGGTAGATAGATAGATAGATAGATAGATAGATAGATAGATAGATAGATAGCTTTGCTGGCCTAATAAAACAATATATAACGCTCTTCATGTCACTCGCGCCGTACATTGAGCACATTTCTGTAACATAAACACCTCCCCAAAAAATCCTGGATGCATATCCCTTGAAACGACAGCTGAACGCAGTAAAGCTGAAATAACACGGTAACAAACATAAATATCTAGTTCCGGAAACAGACATAACTCCGGGTGTCTGCGCATGTTTGGTGCAGTCCACGAGGTTGTGCTCATAGATTAAGTGAAACTGTCGATCAAGAATGATGATGATCTGGGACGGGGTTCACATTTCAAGGAGGGGATTTCGTGAATTTGACGTTAAAAACATGGCGGCGAAAGATTGCCTTGACGAGCCTATCAAATGGGAACTAACTCCTATTGCTTATTCTGCGGCCGGTGCTAGGATTTATGAGTGGTCTATCTTGGCCCTTGCAGAAATCAGATATTCTGTAGAATTTTTCTGTTTAAGATTAAGAAAATCTATATCGACAGCGGGAATTTTCTAGAAGAACACAATTAACTGAATGGATATGTCCTTTCACAGATTCTTCTATGCTCGTTATAGCTTTCAGGCATGATGTGACTCGAAAAGAGTTCAAGTTAAGTTGTTTGACAATTTAAAACATATCGTACAGGAGTTATATATGTATCATATTTCTCCCGGGATTCATTTTTTCCCTGCAGTCATATCTATCCCTGAAGTCATATTCAGACTTGAAATCATATCCATCCATGAAGTCATATTTCTCTCGAAATTTATACTTCTTCCTGAAGTCAACACATTTGAACGAACGATGAGTTTATTCTTTTCGAACGCTTCAAAAAAAAAAAAAAAACATGAGCAGGTCACATTTGCATGTTGAGCACTTTAAACTTCTTCGAACGAATGGACATCGCAAAAAGTAGGCATTAGTACAGCTGCCGTGGCAAACAATTTCAAAGTTAGAAAACAATTCACAATATCCTCCCCACCACCTACAAAATACAAAACTGCAACGGCTTGTTACAGGACGGTGCAATCAAACCCAAGCATCTATTGTCTGTTTATGATATACTCGGCAATTTTACGTTCAGTAGTTTGGCATTCGATGATCATACCATCGAAATCAACGCAATGCGGTTTATAGGTTTGATGTTGTAACCTGTCGAGAAGCAAAAATGGGGAATCTTGCAGGCGATCGTCTAGAAATTAGTGCAACATTATGATGATGATTGATTGATGGTGATTGATGATGATTGATGATGAATGATGATTGATGATGAATGATGATGATCGATGATGATTGATTGATGATGATTGATGATTGATGATGATTGATGATGAATGATGATGATGATGATGATGATGATGATGATGATGATGATGATGATGATGATGATGATGATGATGATGATGATGATGATGATGATGATGATGATGATGATGATGATGATGATGATGATGATGATGATGATGATGATGATGATGATGATGATGATGATGATGATGATGATGATGGTGGTGGTGGTGGTGGTGGTGGTGGTGGTGGTGATGGTGGTGGTGGTGGTGGTGGTGGTGATGATGATGATGATGATGATGATGATGATGATGATGATGATGATGATGATGATGATGATGATGATGATGATGATGATGATGATGATGATGATGATGATGATGATGATGATGATGACTCTATCGGATAATTATCAACAAGCACACGTTGGTATCGCCCGTGTGTTACCGAGGCCTTAAAGGAGAGTAACGATTTGTAACATTGTAACCCTCCAGTGCATGTCG
Organism: Cepaea hortensis; assembly: GCA_963921405.1. Classification (NCBI taxonomy): domain Eukaryota; kingdom Metazoa; phylum Mollusca; class Gastropoda; order Stylommatophora; family Helicidae; genus Cepaea; species Cepaea hortensis. Next base: position 30,787,105 of record OY992897.1, read on the forward strand.
TAAGAGGCGACCAAAGAAGGTTGATGTAAGATAAAAGACTGATTACTTATGTAAGATGTAAGACTGATTACTGATGTAAGATGTAAGACTGATTACTGATGTAAGATGTAAGACTGATTACTGATGTAAGATGTAAGACTGATTACTGATGTAAGATGTAAGACTGATTACTGATGTAAGATGTAAGACTGATTACTGATGTAAGATGTAAGACTGATTACTGATTAATGATGTAAGACTGATTACTGTCGTGTCCTCCTTTAAAGTGTCGTCCCTGGAGTGAGGAGATCCGACACCCACATTATAATATTATTTTTTTCCCCCTCAATATTCTGGAGAATCCACCAGCTTCCGTCCAACACACTCCATCAGCCTATGGACACCTTTTCCTATCACTCTCACACTGTCGTACTATGCCCCCTTCTCATACTTCCCCAACGCAACATACTCAACAACTCTTGCTTCTAGAAATTAATAAAGATTAATTTATTAAAATAAAAGTGTAACGTGTATGAGACGTGTATGCGAAGAAAATGTGTGACGTGTTCTATAAAGTGTGTAGACTCTGTCTCTCAGACATCAACTCAGTCAGCTGATCACAGCAAAGATAGACCACAGCACGTTACGTCAGAACAAGTACGTCTCACCCGTTGCCGGAACCATCTTGCCGGATAATGCTTTGCCTCTGTAGACCTCTGGTAATCCAATTTCATGAACATCCGAAATAGACACCGGTGGTATTAACAGTTAATCATGGACCGGTTGCCCTCTACACAATGTCCGTTCCTAATGTTCCTAAACAAACTGCACAAGTCTTTTGTGGTGTGTACGCAGTTAGTTAGTTAGTTAGTTAGTCGACAGATCATCCTCGTTGCACATCGAACCATTCAGTCCATAAGTGCTAATTTCTAATGTTAATTGTTGCTGTACTAACACTAGGTACTCTTAGCCGGTTCTCGGTTCGTTACTACTGTCTAATGCTGTGTGGTGCATCAGTATGCATCACTCTCTTTGATGAATCAATTTCCTTCTAGCGTAAGTTATGTTTCTGTATGCAACTTTATTGACTCTTGAACTGGTGTTCTTCAGAATGGGTTTTTTAATTCTTTCCCAAAACTTGTAGAGTTTCCTTGGATCTGGTAGGGAACCTAGGATAGAAACAACACATCTGGTGATAGTACTAGTCACTGATCCCTTCGGCTGAGTGTAAGCCTATCACCTTGCTTAATGATCTTTAGCTAACTAGAATTAGTCATAGAGCAGATTAGCTACCCACCTAGAGTCGAATCAGGCTATGACAAAGGAAAAATATCAGCAAACAGAATGCGGAACCCCGCCCACCAGGGACACCTACGGGAAGATCCCAATTATCCTTCATTACTCAATTCTCAACTAGTAAAGCTTATCAACACTTCACTAATCTATTCTAGCTAACAGAGCCAAGTATCACTTCACTACTCTAGCTAGTTTCCACTAACAGTGCTAATCATCACACTATAGTTTAACAAGGCCACAGTCTATGGTAATTATAACGAATATATTATAATAAGTTATACCTTAAATGGCACTACTGCAGTCCTATAAATCATATCTACATCTGCCATATAGGCACGCGTAAAATTAAGTCACTAATTAACACACGGTAGATATTATTTCCACTGGCACTGCAGTGCCCTGCACTCTGTCTAGAGCATTATTCAAGTCCACCCTAGTTGATCTCAACTCGAGTTTATATGGCAAACTACCAAAGTTGGCCACGTGACGTTCTCCTTTATACCCCCACACAGGTGGCACAGTGGCAGATCATCTCCTGTCAGGGATCCATCCTCCCTGGCTCCATTAATGTTAGATTTGTCATCACTGGTTGTGACATCCAAAACAATCTACAGAGTTACTGTACAGTTCCAACAAAGAGTTTTTCCCAACACGCTGTCAATCTTCTCGATGTTCCGGAAACAAGACTTGACAGATGTACTGTTTCCTGTCTCTCGCTGCCAATTCCGGTTTGTCTCTGACTGTTGACAAACTGTCAAGCTTCTGTTCAGTGGTGACAATCCCAGCAGCCATTTCACCTGATGTCCGGAACTATAACTGACAGACAGGGCTGTTCCATGTACTGAGCCGGGCAAGGCTATGTGATTCTAAATGTTTATAAACTGCCAACGCATTGTATCCCTTCCTTCTCACTCACCACCAAATGTGTTTATGGGCTGACACGATGTAACCTGTGCAGCTGTGTTTACTCTGTTAGTACGACTGTTGTGGCCTAGAAAATATACGCCAAGCAAACGTCGGTATTATTATCTGGTTAACTCATGGCGAGCTCGTGACATAGGCCCCCTCTTAAGAGAGTAGTCCATCTCACTCTTCTCCACCATGAGTTAAATCCAGATGATTCATTCCTCTTCTTCAGGAGCTGGGTGTCTTGACAAGAAATCCGCTCCAACATTCTCCTTCCCCGGAATGTACTCTACTGTGAAATTATATGGTTGAAGTAACAACGACCACCGCATCAAACGGGCGTTGAGCTTCTGAGAAGTAGCCAGGAACATCAGGGGCTGATGATCCGACTGGACCCGAAACTTAACTCCATACAAATATGGCTGAAATTTTTGCACTGCCCATACGAGGGACAAGCACTCTCTCTCTCGACAGTTGAATAATTCCTCTCCGCCTGTAGAAGTTTCTTACTTGCGTATGCCACAGGTTTCAAAACCGAAGCATCGTCTTTTCCTTCCTGTAACAAAGCGGCTCCAATTCCAATCGCACTCGCATCTGTTCTCAACACAAATTGTTTGGAAAGGTCAGGGAGCTGTAATACAGGTTTGCTGACCAAGGCCTCCTTTAACTGACTATAGGCATTCTCACATTCTGGTGTCCAAATGATTTGGTCCGGGAATCCCTTTTTCAAGGTTTCCGTCAACGGAGCTCCCAGTTCCGTGAAATGTGGGATAAATTTGTGGTAGAACCCACACAACGAGAGAAAAGATCGCACATCCTTCTTCGTTTTTGGCCTTGGTGCATTTCTGATTTTCTCCAGGTTCTTCTCTTCTGGAACAATGTGTCCTGGAGTGATGGTGTGACCTAGAAATTCCAGAGTCTGGTAACCAATCATGCACTTGGTTGGACGAGCAGTAAGCCCTGCTTCCTTGAGTCTATTAAACACTCTCTCCAAGGATTGTAAGTGGTCATCCAAGCTGTCACTGGAAATCAGAATATCATCCATGAATGAGATGATGGACGGATCCTGTAACGGATCTAGTAAAGTCCTCATCATACGTGTAAACACACTAGGTGCATTGCTGAGTCCAAAGGGCATGACCTTGAATTCGTAGTGTCCACTGGGTGTACTGAAAGCTAACAGTGGTCGAATCTCCGGTTTGACTGGTATCTGATAGTACCCCCGACTCAGATCAACCTTTGAAAAGTACCGAGCCTTATGGAGCCTAGCGAATAACTGAGTTGGATACGGCAAAGGTTCCACCTGAAACTGTGTATGACTGTTCAGAAGTCGGTAATCTATACACAACCTGTGTTCTCCACTTGGTTTGCGTAACAAAACTACCCCCGCATTGTATGGGGATGTGGATGGTGCAATCACGTCATCCTCCAGCAATTTTTGTATTTCCTCCTCCAGGGCCCTTTCTTTAGAGAATGGCACTGGGTAAACCTTTTGGCGAACAGGCTCCTGTGTGGTCAAAGTCATCTCAAACTCCACCAACCTCGTTCGTCCTGGTTTATCAGTCAGTATCTCCTTATGAGACTTGAGAACCTGGGTTATCCTTTCCCTCTCCTGGGAGATCAGATCAGGGTTCACTTGTACATCCCTATAGGTTTCCTGGTGTACCAAGGGATATTCCCTGCCCTCGCTGGTTCCCACTTCTGTCTCCACTGCAACTGCCATTGCCATGAGGTGCGCTGCCTTGTCTCCGGGTCTCTCTTCATATTTCCGCAAGAGATTGATATGGAAAATCTTCGACTTTCCCCGGATCCGGATCTGATAGTTGGTTCTGGATATCACCCTTTCCACGGGAAATGGTCCTTGCCAACCTATCTCCAGTTTGTTGTTTCCCGTTGGGAGTAGCAACAAGACTTTATCTCCCACCTCTAGAGATCTTTCTTTAGACCTACGGTTGTAGTAAGCCGCATGTCTTTTCCTGGCCTTTTTCAAGTTTTGATTTGCCAGAGTCCATCCCTTATGGAGTTTTTCTTTCAGTTCCTCCACGTATTGATAGGATGAGATCACTTCTTCTGACGTCCCCTCTTCAGTCCAACTCCTCAACATGGCTTCCAACGGTCCTTTGATTGGACGACCAAACAGCAACGTAGCGGGTGGTAGTCCTGTTGAGCCATGAGGAACTTCCCGATAGGCAAAGAGTGCGGCTGGGATATATTCATCCCACCTATCAGGTTTTTCCTGCGCTAGTTTCCTGAGCATTGTCATCAACGTGCCGTTGAAACGCTCTACTTGTCCATTGGCTTGAGGGTGGTAAGGGCTGGTATGTATGTGGTTAGAGTGAAACACCCTAAATACCTCCTCCATGAGTTTTCCACAAAACTGAGATCCATTGTCCGTCAGAATTTGATCCGGAAAGCCTAATCTGGTAAAGGCCTCCATCAGTGCGTCCGCCACTCTTTTCGAGTCAATCGTGGTCAACGGTATAGCCTCACCCCACATTGTACAGCAATCCACCATTGTGAGTATATACATGTTCCTCTTCCTAGTCCTGGGAAGTGGACCCACGATATCGATGGCTACCCTCTCGAAAGGAGAGTTCATGATGGGCATCTCACCCAACATCACCGGTGCTGTCCAGTGTTTCGGTGCCACCCTCTGGCACTCAGGGCATGACTTCACATACCGACGCACATCATCTGTCATTCCCGGCCAATAGTAGTGGCAGGAAATCCGCTGCATGGTGGCGGCAATACCCATGTGTCCACTAAAGGAGATGGTATGCCCCATATGAAGAATCTGGGACCGATGAGCTTTCGGGACGACCAACTGACCGTATAGGTTGTCTCCCCTTCCTGCTCTCCTGTAGAGTATCCTATTCTTCATGTAGTACTGCCCCCGTCCTGGTGGATCAGCACTTTTCTGCAGCTTTCTGTAGCAAGGACGTAAAGTATCATCCTCACTCTGGGCAGTTCGTAGCTCCCCCGGCATTGGGTTAGTCACAATTGCGTCTGCCTCTTCCGTTTTCGTCTGAGAGCGAGTCTGCATTGCTCCCATATGAATTGGCTCCCTGGGCATTCCCAGAAAGACATACCGGCAACCTAGGATGACTGGAAAAATGGGATCGGTCAATACAGCGGCCTTGATGGTGCCGGTGACGTACCTTGAGCGAATCTCCACATTAGCAATGGGCAACTTCATGGTTACAGCACTCTTCTGTGCAGGCTGTATATCCAATGTCTCACCTGTGAATTGTTCTGGATGTACCAGATCCGCAGAAATCACGGCCTCCCCGTCCAGTCCTGTGTCGTATAAACACTCCACTTGATGACCGTTAACCTCTACCAATTCCACTACCGGTGGTTTTTCCTGGTCTGGAGTCTCTTCCTCGGCCTCGACCTGTTCGGTGGGCTCCACCTTAGGTTTCCCGGGGCACACGACGAATTGAGTGTCTCCTGACTCTCCTCTGCAGTCAATAGCATTGTGCGTATTCGACTGGCATTGGTTGCACCATTTCCCTGTCCTAGATTTTCTATTGCCAGACTTGAGTGAGCTCTCCTGGTTGCGAGCTTCCTTGTTGACCTTGGCATATTCCGTGACAACCTCCTTGGAAGTCACTTGACATGCTGCAAAGTGAGGGTTCTTAGCCTTCGATTTGCAGTCCCTCGTATTGTGAGAGGGTGACTTACAAATTGAACACCACTTCTCCGACCACGGTCGTTTAGGTGTAGAGCTTGAAGTGCTCTTGCTTCCCTCCTTCTTCTTCTCTGAACTATCCTCTGATTTTTGCACATAAGGTTCCCACTTTTTTGTTCCTGAGTTTTTGGTTTTCTTCTTGTCATGTTTCTCTTGACTTTTGGAGTTGGTGGAAAGGTTTTCCCCTGCCTCCCCATGTACCTCGACGAACCGTTTTGCTAATTTAGTCACGAGGTCAATACGTTCCGCTCCTTGTTCTCCCAGGAACGTCCTGAGAGATTTAGACATTTGCTTCTTCAGCTGGTCGACCACCATGAGCTCTTCCAGACTCTCATAGTCATGTGCGAACCCAGCCAAATCCATCCACTTGTGGAGATAAGATTTTAGACGCAAACTGTAGGCGGCAAACAACTCCCCTGGTTCTCGTTTCGCTGCTCGAAATTTTTTCCGGTAGGTATGTGACGTAACCTCGAATCGTTTCAGCAGAGCCGTCTTTAACTCGTCATAATTGTTCTCATGTCCTGGTGGCAGGCGAGTATAAACCTCGTAACCGGTCCCGCGTAATCCCTGGGATAGCTTAAGATTCCATTTGTTACGCTCCAGACCCATAGCAACTGACATAGCCTCGAAGCGTTGAAGGTATTGGTCAATCTTCTCTTTGTCCTCCTCGTAGACCGCTAAAGGAAACTTCATGGCCTGGTACCCATGTCCAAATACTGGTGTTGAGCCTGGGATGGAGGAACTTCCAACTGCTCCCTCAGTTTCTCCATTAGATTGACTCTTCAACTCGAGTTCCCTCATCCGGTACTCGTGCTCCCTTTTCTGTGCTTCCTGTTCAGCTTCTAATTTCCTAGCTGCTTGCTCAGCTTCAAATTTCCTAGCTGCTTGCTCAGCTTCCAATTTCTTAGCTGCTTGCTCAGCTTCCAATTTCTTAGCTGCTTGTTCCAACTCCATCCTTCTCAATTCCAGCTCGGCCTTTCGATCATCCCTTTCTGCTTGACGATACTCTCTCTCCACTTCCTGTATGTAATCCGTTAGAGAAGACCCAGACAGTCCCATGTCTTCCCCCTTTGCCCTTAATTCTAACGTGGTAAGTTTAGGGGTGGCCATTATACAGAGAGGTAAGCTAGCAGGTCGAGTACAATATAACTGCAAATTACTATACAGATATATGAACAAGTACTATAAATCTAGATATTACCACACACAGTACATTCACTCAGTGACAAGAGTAGAATCAGGACCACAGACCTATGCAGACGTGTGAAGTGTGAACAGGTAAGATGTTAGTCCTAACCCCTATCCACATTCACTCTAGCTGGATTCTCCAAAATGATATCTCCCTTTTATAACTAAGGATCCCGTGTCAAAAGACCCCGTTGTCAGAAGATCCCACTGTCAAAGGTTCCTGCTTGCAGGAGATCTCGCTGTCCAAGGATTCCGTTTACGGGAGATCCCGCTGTCCAAGGATTCCGTTTACGAGAGATCCCGCTGTCCAAGGATCCCGTTTACGAGAGATCCCGCTGTCCAAAGATCCCGTTATCGAGCCCCCAATAATGTCGTGTCCTCCTTTAAAGTGTCGTCCCTGGAGTGAGGAGATCCGACACCCACATTATAATATTATTTTTTTCCCCCTCAATATTCTGGAGAATCCACCAGCTTCCGTCCAACACACTCCATCAGCCTATGGACACCTTTTCCTATCACTCTCACACTGTCGTACTATGCCCCCTTCTCATACTTCCCCAACGCAACATACTCAACAACTCTTGCTTCTAGAAATTAATAAAGATTAATTTATTAAAATAAAAGTGTAACGTGTATGAGACGTGTATGCGAAGAAAATGTGTGACGTGTTCTATAAAGTGTGTAGACTCTGTCTCTCAGACATCAACTCAGTCAGCTGATCACAGCAAAGATAGACCACAGCACGTTACGTCAGAACAAGTACGTCTCACCCGTTGCCGGAACCATCTTGCCGGATAATGCTTTGCCTCTGTAGACCTCTGGTAATCCAATTTCATGAACATCCGAAATAGACACCGGTGGTATTAACAGTTAATCATGGACCGGTTGCCCTCTACACAATGTCCGTTCCTAATGTTCCTAAACAAACTGCACAAGTCTTTTGTGGTGTGTACGCAGTTAGTTAGTTAGTTAGTTAGTCGACAGATCATCCTCGTTGCACATCGAACCATTCAGTCCATAAGTGCTAATTTCTAATGTTAATTGTTGCTGTACTAACACTAGGTACTCTTAGCCGGTTCTCGGTTCGTTACTACTGTCTAATGCTGTGTGGTGCATCAGTATGCATCACTCTCTTTGATGAATCAATTTCCTTCTAGCGTAAGTTATGTTTCTGTATGCAACTTTATTGACTCTTGAACTGGTGTTCTTCAGAATGGGTTTTTTAATTCTTTCCCAAAACTTGTAGAGTTTCCTTGGATCTGGTAGGGAACCTAGGATAGAAACAACACATCTGGTGATAGTACTAGTCACTGATCCCTTCGGCTGAGTGTAAGCCTATCACCTTGCTTAATGATCTTTAGCTAACTAGAATTAGTCATAGAGCAGATTAGCTACCCACCTAGAGTCGAATCAGGCTATGACAAAGGAAAAATATCAGCAAACAGAATGCGGAACCCCGCCCACCAGGGACACCTACGGGAAGATCCCAATTATCCTTCATTACTCAATTCTCAACTAGTAAAGCTTATCAACACTTCACTAATCTATTCTAGCTAACAGAGCCAAGTATCACTTCACTACTCTAGCTAGTTTCCACTAACAGTGCTAATCATCACACTATAGTTTAACAAGGCCACAGTCTATGGTAATTATAACGAATATATTATAATAAGTTATACCTTAAATGGCACTACTGCAGTCCTATAAATCATATCTACATCTGCCATATAGGCACGCGTAAAATTAAGTCACTAATTAACACACGGTAGATATTATTTCCACTGGCACTGCAGTGCCCTGCACTCTGTCTAGAGCATTATTCAAGTCCACCCTAGTTGATCTCAACTCGAGTTTATATGGCAAACTACCAAAGTTGGCCACGTGACGTTCTCCTTTATACCCCCACACAGGTGGCACAGTGGCAGATCATCTCCTGTCAGGGATCCATCCTCCCTGGCTCCATTAATGTTAGATTTGTCATCACTGGTTGTGACATCCAAAACAATCTACAGAGTTACTGTACAGTTCCAACAAAGAGTTTTTCCCAACACGCTGTCAATCTTCTCGATGTTCCGGAAACAAGACTTGACAGATGTACTGTTTCCTGTCTCTCGCTGCCAATTCCGGTTTGTCTCTGACTGTTGACAAACTGTCAAGCTTCTGTTCAGTGGTGACAATCCCAGCAGCCATTTCACCTGATGTCCGGAACTATAACTGACAGACAGGGCTGTTCCATGTACTGAGCCGGGCAAGGCTATGTGATTCTAAATGTTTATAAACTGCCAACGCATTGTATCCCTTCCTTCTCACTCACCACCAAATGTGTTTATGGGCTGACACGATGTAACCTGTGCAGCTGTGTTTACTCTGTTAGTACGACTGTTGTGGCCTAGAAAATATACGCCAAGCAAACGTCGGTATTATTATCTGGTTAACTCATGGCGAGCTCGTGACAATTACTGATGTAAGATGTAAGTCTGATTACTGATGTAAGATATAAGACTGATTACTGATGTAAGATGTAAGACTGATTACTGATTTAAGATTAAGACGGATCACTGATGTAAGATGTAAGACTTATTACTGATGTAAGATATAAGACTGATTACTGAAGTAAGATGTAAGACTGATTACTGATGTAAGATGCGATGCTGATTACTTATGTAAGATGGTAGACTGTTTACTGATGTAAGATCTCGGATTTATTACTGATACAAATGTCAGGCTGATTACTGATGTAAGATAAAAGAATGATTACTTATGTAAGATGTAAGAGTGATTACTGATGTAAGTTATAAGACTGATTACTGATGTAAAATGTAAGACAGATTACTGATGTAAGATGTAAGACTGATTACTAATGTAAGATGTAAGAATGATTACTGTGTAAGATAATAAGGCTGATTACTGATGTAAGATGTAAGACTGATTACTGATGTAAGTTATAAGACTGATTACTGATGTAAGATATAAGAATGATTACTGTGTAAGATGTAAGGCTGATTACTGATGTAAGATGTAAGACTGATTAATGATGTAAGATATAAGACTGATTACTGATGTAAAATGTAAGACAGATTACTGATGTAAGATGTAAGGCTGATTACTGATGTAAGATGTAAGACTGATTACTGATGTAAGATGTAAGGCTGATTAATGATGTAAGATATAAGACTGATTACTGATGTAAAATGTAAGACAGATTACTGATGTAAGATGTAAGACTGAGTACTGATGTAAGACTTATTACTGATGTAAGACTGATTACTGATGTAAGATACAAGAATGATTACTGTGTAAGATGTAAGGCTGATTACTGATGTAAGATGTAAGACTGATTACTGATGTAAGTTATAAGACTGATTAATTATGTAAGATGTAAGACTGATTACTGATGTAAGATATAAGACTGATTACTGATGTAGAATGTAAGACAGATTACTGATGTAAAATGTAAGACTGAGTACTGATGTAAGTTGTAAGACTGATTAATGATGTAAAATATAAGACTGATTACTGGTGCAAGATGTAAGACTGATCATTGATGTAAGACTGACCATTGATGTAAGCTGTAAGACTGATCATTGATGTAAATTGTAAGAATGATTAATGATGTAAGATGTAAAACAGACTACTTCAGACTGGCTACTTGATACTATAGAAACATTCAACCAAAATCCAACGTTTCAAACAGAATTATATTATTTGTTTTCATATTTACGGACAACAATCACACCATCTGTATTTATTTATACCAATTAAAAATAATGGCGACTAACAGACAAAACATGGCGTGACTTGATACAATTAAGCTGTAAAGTCTATTATTTGCTCAACGACGATAACTGAAATGCCACCGAGACGACGGATGTATAACAATATATGTGGGTTTTATAGCCTTTGACAAGGCTACATTTCAAGGTAACGATTGAACAAGGCACAATTCATGATAAGCTGAGATCTTGCTATCACCTTATAATTAACTATAGTCTGCCCAGAAATGAATGTCTTCATTCACGATCAAATATTTTGAAAACTGTCTGTTGCATCGTTATGAAATTTTTCCTGCCGTCTCCTGCCACCTCCACCCAAAGAAAATGTCTTTGATAGGCCAAAAGCAACTTAAATCATGGAAAGCGGCGACATTTCTTTGATATTTTGGTGAAAAACTAGTGATTTCTCCCTAACAAACTTGTTTTATAGTAATGCCCCGTTCCACTACGCGAGGCTCTTGACATAAGGCCAATCCCATGTCCTACGAGAAAATTAACTATTCAACGCTAATGTTTCATGTGAAGGGTAATACATTTAATAATGTGCACTTCTTCTCTAACCCGTAAATTATACACCGCATATAAACAAACTTTGAAATCTGCTGTATAATCTCCAGAACAAAACGTTTTTTTGTTGGGTGGACATAATGATAAGGTTATATGCTAAATCTCATCATTTTCAGTCAGTTGGTTACTGAGATATTGAATTTTATATTGGGACAGACAAAAGTAAAGAGACTTTTTTTTATTACTCCCGCAGATGTGGTGGAGGAGCAGATAGCACGTTTTTCTCTCGGCATGCTGATCACGTGGGATTTATTTTCATTGATTTATGCTTTCAGGTTGACACAGCCTGAAATGGATAACAGAAAATTTCTTGGAATATAAAGGCGGCTTGCATGACGTTGACCGCATAGTACCCATCAGTCATAAAATGTTGTATTAGCATCATATAACAAAATATACATAGTACAATCGGCTCACGGTGGGTTTAGTTTAGTTTAGTTTAGTTTAGTTTAGTTTAGTCTGGTTTAGTTTAGTCGACGGATCAACATCACGGCACACGGGTGTATCCCATAAGTGCTCCATTCTACTCCTAACTCACGCCTGAGTTCGGAGAATCTCAGCTCAGTGCACGAATTCCGTATCAGCGGCGAGGATTCTGAAATACTTTGGGTAGATTTTTAACTCGAAATTTTGCCCGGGAAGGTCTTTTTTTTTTTTTGATAGATTTCCAATTACTAAAGGATATTTTACGTGCGCAATAATACACACGGGCGTCCGATCTCACTACCAGGGGGAGACCAGGGGAAATTTTGTTACTAGAAGTCCACGCGAAAAAGCTCCCAGCCCTCATCGGGGCTTGAACCCGGGATCTCCAGCATTCGAGGCGAACACCTTACCTCGAGACCACTCATCCTCCTTGTATTAGCATCATATACCAAAATTTACATAGTATAATAGACTCACGATGGTTATTGTACAGGATGTCACACCAGCGCCTATACTTCCAGGAATATTTCCTGGATGCTATTTTAGGCTCGGAACAGTCATAACATCTGATTGGAGACGCCTTGAAGAGATTAGAACAAGAATCACCATTTTGAAGGTAGCCTTTTGCAAGATTAAAAACATGCTGACCAATAAACAGATATCAAATGAAATGAGAAAAAGAGTGTTAAAGTGCTACATAGAACATGTACTTTTGTATGGATGTGAAGCGTGAACAATGAGCAGACAAGCTGAAAGACATCTGATGGCTGTAGAAATGTGGTTTCTGAGGGAAATGCAAATAATATCATGGACAGACGACAAACCAATGAACAAGTCCTTCAAGAAACAAACGAAGATCGTAAACTGATTAGAGACATTAGACGTAGACAGTCAAAATTGTTTGGGCATGTTATGAGAAGAAATGAATTGGAGAACTTGGTGACAACTGGTAAGATCGACGGGAACAGACCAAGAGGAAGACCTAGAAGCAAATACCTGGATGGCTTGGCCACGTGGAATGGTCGAGACAGGAACACGGACCTGATCCACGACTCTGGTGATCGAGTGAGATGGCAAAGCATGACCGCCCTCGCTTTTCGGCATGGCACGTGATGGATGGATGGATTTTAGACTGGACTGACTGGGACCTCAGGTCAATGAGAAAGATCAGCCTCGAGGGTGATTGAAATACGTGGTCATTTAGGTCTGTAGGTCAGCGCTCTAGCCACCTCGATATACATCTGACCGCTGTGCTTCAACAGAACGTCAGAAGGCAGAACGGGTTGGAGAGTCATGGTCGCCGATGCTTGCTTCAGACCAGGCTTGTGAAGTAGAGGGAGGACAAGGAGAGAGAGAAATAGGGGGAGAAGAGGCGAGGGAGCAGCAGCACACGAAGAAGTAGAAGAAGGAAGTGGAGGAGCTTGAAGTGGAGGAGAATGAGGAAGAACAGAAGAATGAGGGGGAGGAAAAGGAAGAGGCGGCGAAGGAGCAACAGCACAAGAAGGAAGGAGGAGTGTCAGGGGCTTATATGTAAGTAATAGTGTAAGTGCCGATATGTAAGCGAGAGTCAGTGTAAGCATAGCTGAGGTCAAGGGCAGTAGGAGACATCACGGCTTGGCTAACGGAGGGTCAAGCAAGAAGCCCGTGAACAGACCCACGTGATGGGGGAAGGTCAAGGAGGACGGAGGCAGTGTGTGTGAGACAGGGAATAGAGACGGACGTGTGGAGATCTAGAGAGTGATAGAACGATAGAACGATAGTGTTTGTGACGGATAGATGGAGATGAACGTTGTGTATTGATATTCGAGGAATGTACTACCTGTGATATGTGCGGGATGATGTGAGGCTGTGATTGCGAATGGTCATACGGGCGACAGTGTAAATATCGCCCATGTGAGCAAGCGTTGGGCTGCTTGTGTTGAATGATTGTTTGAGCGTGAAGTGCGACCATGTTGTCAGCCTGTAGTATATTGTAATAAAGGGTGTTCAGGAGATAGCTCCTGCGAGTTTCCGATTGCATTCATGTGTTATTAGTATATGTGTCGTAGATGTTGTAATTTGCCTGTCCAAGTCCAGTGAGCTAGAAGGAGGAAATAGTTAGGACTCTGACAGGAGGAGGAGGAGGCGGAGGAGGAGCAGGAAGAGTAGGATGTGGTGGAGCAGGAAGAGTGGGAGGTGGAGGAGCAGAAGGAAACGAAGGTGGAAGGAGGAGGAGTAGCAGGAGCAGGAGCAGGAGGTAGAGAAGAACATGAAGATGGAGGAAGAGGGAGAGGCGGAGGAGCAGCAGCAGCAGTAGCAGCAACAGAAAAAGAAGAAAAAGAAGAAGAAGAAAAAGAAGAAGGAGGGAAAGGAGGAGGAGGAGGAGGAGGAGGAGGAGGAGGAGGAGGAGGAGGAGGAGGAGGAGAAAAAGAAGAAGAGAAGAAGGAGGAGAAAACGAGGAGAATGTGCAAGAGGAGGAAAAGGAGGAGGAGAAGGAGGAGGAGGAGGAAGAGGAGGAGGAGAAGACAGACAGACAGACAGACAGACAGACAGACAGACAGACAGACAGACAGACAGACAGACAGACAGACATGATTGAGAACAAGTTTACATAAAAGACATGTGTGATAAAAAAAAACGTTGTTTGGTTTGTAACACTCAGGAATGTGAGTATGTATGTGCATAACAACGCAGACATTTGCGAAACGAAACAAACAAGTTATCTTAATATTTGAATTAGTTCCGTGCCATTTAATGCAGTGATATTTTCTGCACAACGTGTTCCATTTTGTTCCATTTAGACATCTCATTATTTGCTTTTGTCCCAACTCTCTCTCTCTCTCTCTCTCTCTCTCTCTCTCTATATATATATATATATATATATATATATATATATATATATATATATATATATATATATATATATATATATATATCACTATATCTCTATCTCTCTCACTATCTCTCTAACTCTCTCTTTCTACCTCCCTACCTCGCTACCTCCCTACCTACCTCTCTCTAGCTCTCTCTATCTATCTCTACCTCTCTCTACCACTCTATACCTCTCCACCTCTGTCTATCTCTGTCTATCTCTGTCAATCGCTATCCATCTCTGTCTGTCTATCTGTTTATATGTCTGTCTGTCTGTCTGTCTGTCTGTCTCTTGCTTCTGTCTTTCTCTTTTATCTGTCGTTCTCTCTGCTCTCTCGCTCTCTCTCTCTCTCTCTCTCTCTTTCTCTCTTTCTTTCTCTCTCTCTTTTACGTGTACCCTCACATTCTCTTTCTCTCTTGCCCTCTCATTCTCTCTCTCTCTTCCTATCTTTTGCCCTAACTCCCTCTCTCCCACTCTCTGTCGCTCTATATCTCTCTCCTCTCTTTTCTCTCGCTGTCTCTCACTTCTCTCCTTCTCTGTCGCTCTATGTCTCTCTCCTTTTCTCATCTTTCACCATTTCTCCCCCTTCTCGCTCTTTCCTTTCCCTCTTTCTCCTCTTCTACTCTCTTCCCATCTGTCTCCTTCTTTCTATCTCTCACTCTCTCTATCTCTTTTTTAATATCTCCCAATTTCTTACTCTATTTCCTCTCCTTCTCTCCTTCAGTTCACCTCTATCTCTCGCTCTCTCATTTATCTTGCTCTTATTCGCTTCTGTCTCATCTATCTCTCCTCTTCTTTACTCTTCTCTTCCTCTCTCTCACTCTCGATCTCGATCTCTCATCTCCTTCTCACTCCCTCACTCTATCAAAGTCTCTCCTTTCTCTCTCTCTTTCTTTCTCTCTCTCTCTCTCTCTCTCTCTCTCTCTCTCTCTCTCTCTCTCTCTCTCTCTCTCTCTCTCTTAATCTCTCACTCTCTCTTATTCGCGTTCCTGTCTATTCCTCGATATTCACTCCCGTTCTCCAACGCACTCTCTTTCCCATCTCTCTCTCTGTCTGTCTGTCTCTCTCTCTCTCTCTCTCTCTCTCTCTCTCTCTCTCTCTCTCTCTCTCTCTCTCTCTCCATAGTCGTCATTCTCCTGTTAAACCACATTTCTCCAGCTTCAATATAATTCCTAATTTGTCTGCTAATTGTCCTCGATGTGCTTCCGTACATCACGATTGACTCAGTATAGCGCTTAAGAACTTTTTGCCCACAAAGATTGAGAAAGACAAAGCAGATAATATTCTAATAATCTTCTGTTGAAATTCTGCCTTTGCTTGGTCTATTCTACATCTAGCCGACGCGTTCGAAACACAGCTTCAGGCGATTTGAACGCAGACCCTCTTGCTCTGGTTTTCACACGATGTTATGAGCATCGGTGGTTCAGAAAACAATGGTAAACTACTAAACATAAATGTTCCCGGTAAATCACAGACAAAAATGCTGAGGTTAACGGTGACGTCCTTAAAAGAATATTCAACTAAGTACAGCTTACATTTAACTCCCTCGATATACATCTTCCAGCTGCTGTAGTTATCTACCAAAATACTTAACTCATTCGGTGCCAAAGAAAAAGTAGTGTTGGACCAAACGAGCACCACAATCAAATGAACAAGTATTATAATGTACATTTCCATTCACTGAGCATTCAATCGATCAATCAGGTGCCGTCTCCACAATGAAGGTTGGCTGCAAAGGATCTCCAACATTGTCTGTCTCTCGCCACAATTGCGAAAGGTACCGCGAAACGGAACAAATAATACGATGACCTTAGTATGCCGACATTACGTCCTTCGGTAAAAATGGTTATTCACTTTTGACGATATATTATCCTTCGGTAATAAATTAGTTAAATACTTTGACGTTGCTTAAACATTGATTCCCTTCACTCTGATGTTGCATTTGGGAAAACATGTTTTCCTGCGTGCTTATCAGTGGTTTTGTTGTTTTTCTGTTATTCAGTCTAAGCAGTCTCTGTTCACTGTCTGTTGTAATTATAATTATCATTTATTTTCGGATTTCACCTGTTTATATATCACCTTTTTGTTTTCAGCTGGAACGTTCGTTGCAATACTAAACGGTTATTCTCATTACATGGAATAATAATAAAAACCGGATGTAAATAAATGTCAACAAATACATATGCATGTTCGCAGCAACCGAACAGAAAGTACAGCTATTAGCTTCTCTTAAGAAGGAAACTACAGATATTAGATAACTTAAGGCAGAAACTACAGACATTAGGTAACTTAAGGCAGAAACTACAGACATTAAATAACTTAAGGTAGAAACTACAGATATGTGATTCAATTAAGACAGAAACTACAGATATGGGATTCACTTAAGACAGAAACTACATATATTATATTCACTTAAGACAGAAACAAACAATTCAGAAACTACGACAGACACACCAACACATAGAAGAGGGATTAAAGAAGGCGGAAAGGAATAAAAACGAGAAAGTAGAGAAGCTAAATATCTATATTTGCAGGGAATTGAGACTCTATTCTGGGAAATGAAACTGTGTATTTATGGAAAAGAGACTGTGAATTCAGTGCATTCAATATCAAAGAGATTGTGTATCGAGGGAATGGAAACTGTATTCAGGGTAAGGAGACTGTATTCATGTTAAGGAGACGGTATTTATTGTAAGAAGACTGTATTTATGGAGAGAAAAAAAACTATATTTAGAGTAAGGAGACTGTATTTATGGTTACGAAACTGTATTCAGTGTAAGGACACTGTATTCAGGGTAAGGAGACTGTATTCAGTGAAAATAGATTACAGTCATGGCAAGGAAACTATTTTCAGGGTAAAGATTTTATATTCAGGGTAAGGAGATTATATTCAGAGTAAGGAGATTATTTTTAGGGTAAGGAGACTTTATTCAGTGTACAGAGATTGTATTCAGGGTAAGGAGACTCTATTCAGGGTAAGGAGATTATATTCAGAGAAAGAAAGCTGTATTTAGGGTAAGAAGACTTTATTCAGTGTAAGGAGACTGTATTCAGGATAAAAGGAATGTGTATTCGGGGAAAGGGTCTAGGGTCGGAGAACAGATTTCAAGCAAGAACGTGTGTGTTGACAGAGAGACAGACAGGTGTAACAAATTGATTTAGACAGACAGAGAGGGATGAGTAGCTAGATAGGTAGATAACTGGACGGATGGATGGATGGATGGGTGGATGGATGATCGGATGGATGGATGGATGGATGGATGGATGGATGGATGAATGAACTGATGGATGGATGGGTGGGTGGATGGATGGATGGATGGATGAACTGATGGATGGATGGGTGGATGGATGGATGGATGGATGGATGGATGGGTGGGTAGATGGATGGATGGATGGATGGACAGACAGGCAGGCAGGTAGGCGTGCTAAGATAGAGATATGGGTGGGTGGGTGGGTGCGTAGGTAGGTAGGTAGGTAGGTAGGTATGCAGGTAGGCGTGCGAACGGACGGATGGAGAGACAGGCAGGCAGGTAGGCGTGCTAAGATAGAGATATGGGTAGGTAGGTAGGTATGCAGGTAGGGAACGGACGGATGGAGAGTGTGAGAGAGAGATAGTGATAGAGAGACAGACAGAGACATACAGAGAAAGAAAGGCAGACAGGCAGACTGATAGACAAACACACAGCCAGGCATGCTGACTGACAACAGAACAAAGCCCACGACCAGGCTTATCTTCAACTTATCACTCACAGAAGAGGATCATCAGATGCACGTGCACACATCATGCGCAGGCGCACAAACTGTGCACCCCAGAACGTGACTTAAAACTCCCAGTGCGGGTCTTTGATCCACAAGCTGACGGTTGAAACGATAACCACCACCCTTCCCCCCCCCTTTTTTTTTTTAACATACTCATAAACACACATACACATATCAGTCAACATGTTCAGATGAATGGCAGGCATTGGAGCTGAAAATTGTGAGGGAGACACAACACAACGCATGTGATCTACTGATTGCTAGATTGTGGAAGACACACAAACACATGTTGAAACGGGTATACAGAGAAAGGAGTCGAATGTATTTACAGAAAAAGAAGAGAGTGAGAGACAGAAAGACGGCGAGAGTGGAGGAGAAAGATGGTTTAGGAAACTGAATGAGAACAAACGATGGGGCTAGAAAAAGAGACATACTCGGAGGGAGAGAGAGAGAGAGAAAGGGGGGGGGGGGGAGAGAGAGTGTGAGAGAGAGAGAGAGAGAGAGAGAGAGAGAGAGAGAGGCGAGAGTAGGAGACACTGAAATAGTTAGAGTGGGAGACAGAGAGAGCGACTGTAAGAATCAGCGGGTGATGAAGAGAGTAATAGTGAAAGAAAAACAGTGGGGGTAACGCTAGGAGAACGAGAGAGGGTTGGACAATGGGAAACAGATAGATACAGAGAGAAAAAGAGAGAGAACGAACGAACGTTATTTTCAAAGGGTAACACATTGGGTACGGTGGTCTGTCTTACATTCGGCCCTTCCAATCACTCATCTTTCATTCATCAATTGTGCATGTTACATTCACATAGGAAAAGAACATTGTCAAATGGATTTTATAAACATAAAGATTGCATATTACCATGTTATGAGACAGGCTGACACACGTACACATACATAACTGCATACATACTTACATCATTTGCACAAACTCTCAGAGTTATGCACACACCCAATAACATACAAATACACACTCCCTCGCATACACTGCCATACACTGCATGCATGCACACATACCCACACAAATGTGTACACATACATACACGAACATACATACACACACACTTACACACACGCGCACATATTGCACACATACACACACACAAACACACAGATACACACACACATATATACACGCATACATACATACATGTACGAACACATACAAACATACATACGCACTCATGCACACACATACATACACACAAACACACATGCACGCACATACACGCATACATATACACACGCATACATGTACACACACATATACACACAAACACACATACGCCCATATAAACACACACATATAGACACAATACAGACACACAACCACCTATCAAGAGAGAGAGAGAGAAAGAGAAGAGAGAGAGAGAGAGAGAGAGAGAGAGAGAGAGAGAGAGAGAGAGAGAGAGAGAGAGAGACTGAGAAAAGAACGGAAATAGAGTATGCCTGATCTGTCTAACAAGAAGAAAGAAAACGCAAAAAAAAAAAAAAAAAACACAGAGACAAGAACAATAAAACAGCGACAATACTCATGTTGTCATTCCCACAAGAAGTGTAGCTTTGTTAATTTGGAAGGAAAACATAACTTGAAGCAAAGACATCATGCCAATAACCTAACTGTCAGACAGCCTCAGATTATAGATAATTTCCTGCAGAATTCTCAACCTAATCACAGCATTTACCTCTATCGCTTTCCATAAACAATTTTATGGAAGGACTAAACAAAACTGATAAACATACAAAATGGAAAAGGAAAATCGAAAGACAACGAGAACCACCAACTACAGCATTTTGTAAAAACAGAAAGAAACAGTCACAAAGATGTCTAGCAAGGCATAAATCAGACTGTAAAGTGGAGACACAGTTGAACAGAATAGAAAGAAATGTAAAGAATATATAAGAGAGGCGGGAGGATTGATTTCAAACTTCTTCTTTTACTAGGGGACTTAAAATGAAAACCTTAAAAGTGTGATATAAATTACAGTAACTACGATATGGTCTTGTAACTTTTCAATGTTGATGTTGAGGATGTCAAGAGTGTTAAGCATGTGATATCACGATGCAGACGACCACGGTGAGGTAATAAGGACGGTTGAAATATGGCCGCCCGGATGCTGACAAGCATCAAAGTGGATCAGCGTTCTGATATTTAGTAAAGGGGTGAAACCTATAGAAATTCATAGGGCGAGTGAAGGTCCAGTATGGTGATGTATGCCTGTCAGTCCAGAAAGTGTATAAGTGAAGTAGGAAGTTTCAAAACGGCGTGACTTCTGTGACAGGACAGACTGTTCACGGCCGGGTCAGGCACACCGAGTAGTGACCCCCAGAGAATGTTTTCTAGAATACTCCAAGCACTGTATCGGCGCAGAAGGATGTGCATTGAACGCAGTGGTGACTACATCGCAAAATGATACATTTGGTCTTTACTTTTCATTCAAGAATATATTCACACATACAGAGAGAGAGAGAGAGAGAGAGAGAGAGAGAGAGAGAGAGAGAGAGAGAGAGAGAGAGAGAGAGAGAGAGAGAGAGAGAGAGAGAGAGACAGACAGACATTTGAGGTTAATTTGAAGCCCCCCCCCCCCCGTATCTTATATCCCGCATTTAGGCATAAGCCTTCAAACAACTCCCCCCCCCCCCCCCAAGCCCTCCAAACCTTAGCTACCTATTTAGTCCCACTATTCCGTACTGATGTCAATAAGTCTATGTTTGTAGTTTATAATTCTTTCAGTTGTTCGCCATGTCTCAAGCAGTAGCACTGATTTAATATTGGGGTTAAACATTCTACGGTACCTTTGCCTTAATTCACCCCAAACAAACGGAATCGCAGGGTATGACGTCACATCCAGGGGTTCCCTGTGTTGCGCCGTAGCGTGGTGCGCAATTTAACTGTCGCTTGTTTGTTAGTTTGTTAGTCGCAGTTCCAACCTCACAGCAACGGGTCATCCCCATTATGCTCCGTTCCTGTGCCAGTGAATATCACACAAAATACTCCCCACTGCCAAAATGTGAAAAGTGGAAAAGACAGGAGTCTCGACAAACAACAGCCCGCACAGATACACTATGCATAATGCCGCCGCCAGAATACCACGCATGTCGTAAGAGGCGACTAAGGAGGCTTGATGGTTCCGTCGCCCTGCTACTGAGTTAGTGCGTGGCGCGACACTGTGAGCTGCGAGTTTCGTGTGAAATGCTTTTGAATCAACCCGAGGTTTTTTGGAACGTGACTGCAAGTTCGGAGCGATGGCAGATGGTCATGTCCCAGTGTTGACCGGTTTTTACCTTATGCAGAAATGCGTGGCTGCTGGGCTTCTGGTTGACTGCCACTGCCATCGACGATGAACTGTATTTCATGGACTGTGTGGGTGAACATCTAGGAAACATCCAGATGGGAAAATGACTGCCATCAGAAATGAACTGGGTATTTTGTGGGGGACTATTGTGTTAACTGTCGCTTAAAAGTCGACAGGGTCGACTTCATTCCACCGGGTTGTATCCCATATTGCTCGGTCTCTTTCCGCAGAGCGGAAAGCGTCGCACAAAGCACGAACTCTGTAGCTTTTAGCGACGACCCACAGGAGTCTCCGAAACATTTAACTCGTAAACCGAAGGGCGCGGCCCGGAATCGAACCCACAACCTTCGGAGCACGAGTCAAACGGCTTGACCACTTCGCTACAGAGACTCCCAAAAAATGTATCGGTGTGCAACAGTTGCTCTCGGCGACATCCCCCCAACTGTAACTGGCAAAATGAAATGCTTGTCAACTCTTGAGACCAGCAGTATACGAAAATAATGATGATGATCTGTCTGTACGGAAGACGCGAGCCTTGCAGCCATGTGGCCTTGTCTCAGCGGGATGTTGTCCTGTCGACATGGTGAATGTCGTCATCGGCATCTCCCATCTGTCCTGACGCTCAGTCAGGGATAGCACCATGATGACATGATTATGAGAACAGTGTCTAGCAGAATGTCAGATGCCACGATGCTGCTGCAGAAAAGCAACGCTACTCAGGCTTGTCGTGGACAGCTGCTGCTGCTGCCAGTTCCAGAAAACTCATGATGAGACAGACAGACACACACACACACACACACACACACACACACACACACACACACACACACACACACACACACACACTCACTCACTCACTCGCTCACACAGAAACGGATGCCAAAGCCAAAGAAACACTGTGGAGCAATTGAAACGCACTGACACGCACTGTACCAGAACACAGAGGAGATCACCGTCAGTGCTAAATATAGCTGGTGACCCTAAATATAGCTGGTGACGTTTGTTTGGGGTGAATTAAGGCAAAAGTACCCATTCTACGTTTGGTGCTATGTTTAACTGCCTCTGTCTTCCACAAATCCCCTAGTGCTATGAAAGCTTCTCTTGTCTTTTGAATTTTGACAGATTTGCGGAAAGAGACATAAAAAAAGACAGTATGAAAAGATTATTGGCCTGTGTCATAGCACAGAAGGGAGTCAACGCATGAATTGATCCGTGATGATGTCGGAGATCGTAATTTGTGGAGAGGCATGATCGCCCACGCCAGCCGGCAAGGCACTGGATGATGATGATGATGATGATGCTGATGATGATGATGATGATCTGTTTCTACATTTCTTTCCACATTGCTTCCCAAATAGATGTATGATTCCGCCTCTTGAGGTGGGGGTTCACCAAGGGAAATCCGTTTGTTATTTGCTTGGTTTAATCTCGTTATCTTTGTATAAGAATATTTCCTCTGCACATGTTTAGTCCTAATTGTTGTGTCCTCTCTTCAAGCATTTGATTACGTGTATGTGACAGGAGTTTAATGTCGTCGGCATATTTCAAATCAACAAATTTCTTTGTTAGAGTCTACTGAATTCTATTTCGGGCGGTAGTTGTTGCTGTCCTGGATATAATCCAGTAAATGTTTGTTTTTTTAATTTTAAAGATAGGTGCATATCCTGTACAGGACGTAGCAGTCAACCCCAGCATTTTTTAGTTGTTCGTGATTCCTGGGCAAGTTTACGTTCAATAGTTTAGTATTGCTTTCTGAACGACCGGCACCCATACCCTTTCACAAAAACCAACGCAAGGCGGTCTGCTGCCAAATCGCCCGAAGCTGTGTTTCAAACGTGGTATGTGGGATTGCGAACTGCGTCCGTAACCCCTTCGCCACTAAGCCAGATAATCCAGTATATTTGTTTTAAAATTTTGCATATCCTATTTACAGGACATTGCAGTCAACACCAGCATTTTTCAGCTGCTGTTGATGTCTTGGTAAGTTTTTTACGTGCAGTAGTTTGACACTGCTTTCTGAACGACCGGCTCACATACATTTCCCTAAGAAACCGACGCGAAGTGATCCACTGCCGAATCTTGCGCAGCTGTGTTTCGTACGTGGGTATACGGGATTACGAACAGCGTCCTTAACCCCTTAGTCAGTAAAAATAATAATAATGGTGACAAAAGACACCCCGGTCATGCTGGAGTTTTAACTTTAAATTCCTCTATTAGTTTTCCCTTATGAAGAACTCTGCACTTGATATCTTCATTGGGATAATGACAGTACACCCTCTGTACACCAGTCGGTCACATTGTTTGTTGTCTCCTGCAACTCTTGCTTTATTTTCATCCTGTTTCTCCTCTGCCTGTACGCAAGCACACAATCCTCAAATATCAGAATCTTTCCAATCTTTTGTGCTACATGCTTGCAATCCTGCTTGTGCATACATTGAATAATGTTATTAATCCACTGACAGCCCTACGCGTGTCAGTATTTCCGAGCAAGGATACAGATTCAGATAAGTACCTTTAATTAGTTTAATATTGTCATAGTGTGTTTCATGTGGGTTTGTGTCGGTTTGTATTTGTTTGTCCTGTGCTGACGAAGGCTTTGGCCGCAACGTCCAATTTGTCTCTTGTAGTCGTGTTTTAGTAAAGCTCACAATCTACTTCTCGTTTTTTTGTGTGGATGATTTATACATTGGATAGCACGGGCGATGTTGCTGATCCTTGAAGCAACCACGGGTTAATACTGCACGGTTCTGAATTCCATGAACCCAGGTGGAAAGCAACCCTGTAAAAGTACAAGGTAGCTACTATCCAATCCACCACCCGAAGACTAACACCCATTTCCTTAAGAGTATGCATTAAGAGATCACATCTGACTCTATATGTCCTCAAGATCCAGTGAGGCTGCCATTATCTCCTGTCTATCCTGGAACCTCTCATAAACAACAACAGGAAATCAGTTGGGGAATCCGGTAACTATAACTTTCAAATTTTATGTTGTCTAGTGCGTCCTCTAGTTTCTATTTCCTTCTTCTCCTTCTGTAAGCGCCAAACAATACTATGTGTGTTTATTTATATAAACAACAACAGCAAAGGTTGCAGCATTTGACTAGGTGTCTTTCTCAGGCCGGTACTCCCTAACCCTCTTGGTCGTAGGTTTTCTCTTTCTAAGCATGCCTGCAGCTTATCAGCAACAATCTTCTCCAATGCCTTACCATATGTATTCTGCAAGGTGATAATCCTATAGCCATTCAGTCTTGAGTAATCTTTGCCTGGTTTGCGGAGTGGGTTTAAACCCACTCTTGGAGCACTGAAGCTGAAGTTGAAGCAAGTAGGTATCTAATCGAAACCTCAGTCGCTCATATCGTTCAAATGGGTGGGTGTATCTGACCCCGTTAGACACTCCTTTCCCAGTCTCCTGTTTCCAAATACACAGCCTCCTATGCTTGAATACAGTCTATTGTCTCTGAATATACAGTCTCCTTTCCCTGAACACTCTTTCTCCTTTCCCTGAACACACATTCTCTCTTTCCTGATTACACAGGCTCCTTTCCCTGAATACAACAGGTTCCGTCAACAGGCTCCTTTCCCTAAATGCAATAAACTTTCCCTAAACATACTGTAATTTCAATGAAACCCAGTCCTCTGCCCCTGGGTACTCAGTCTCTTTTCCATGCACAAACAGTCTCTTTACGTGACAACAGTATCCTTTTCCCTGAATACACAGTCTCCTTACATGAATAGTCTCCTGTCTCTAAATACAGTCTTATTTCTCTAAAGTGACAGTGTCCTTTCCCTACATACACAATTACATTTCTCTGAATGTACAGTCTCCTTTCTCTGCGTACACAGTTCTTTTCCCCGAATACAGTCTCCCTGCATGAATACAGAGTCTCCTTACATGAATACACTGTTTCCTTTTCCAGAATACACAGTATGGTTTCTCCGTTCCAAAACCATCTCTCTCTATCTCTGTCTCTCTCTATCTCTCTCTGTGTCTCTCTCTGTCTATCTCTCTGTTTCTCCCTCTCTTTCTGTCTCTGTCTGTCTGTCTCTTTCTCTCTATCTATCTCGCCCACAATCTCTTTTACACACATCACTCTCTCTCTCGTTTCTCTCTCTCTCTCTCTCTCTCTCTCTCTCTCTCTCTCTCTCTCTCTCTCTCTCTCTCTCTCTCTCTGTGCATGCTATTCCTCTTTTCTGATCAAACCAATATGACACCCGCAGTTGTTAAATATTTCTTCAGGGATTATACGCGTACAAAGTTGCAAATGAGAAACATAATGAAACAGAATTATTAATATAGATCAAACGTAACACCATACTCTGGCAATACGGCAATAACAAATCGCAAATGCTGATCATTATAATAGCAAAAACTGTCACTATGAAAATCATCATACCATTGTGAGATAAAACACATTTATATGGCAGACCGATATGACACAAAAGAACCGTGCGTAACGACCTGAATTCGATTACATTGCAGGGATAAGCAACACTTACTGCTGACAAAGCCCCGGTATTAACCCTTACATAACAGCAGGAAAACCATGTTGCATGTCTTTACAGGACATTGTGATTAACCTGAACATCAAGTTGATTTTTTTAAACAAGCTTACTTTCAGTAGTTTGAAATGGATTTCTGAACAAGAGGTCAACGATTACGTACAACTGAATGCCCACTTCGTCATCAACGCACTGGAAGTTAAGAGCGCACGCTCTTATCATTTTGGCAATATGGACTGCTCATGATGGCACGGCAGTGAAGTATCTGCAGCCGACGTGTTACTGGGTTCGAGGTGAGAAGGTAGTATTTGTCCTCAGCTTCTTCTACCAACTTTGTTACATTTCATTTAGCAGCGATTCTAATTGTTAATTATTCCTTTTACAATAATTGTATGAGGATAAATAAATTTGACAACGTAGTGACAACTGGCAAACTAATTGGGAAAAGAACAAAAGGAATACAGAGAAGTAAATACTTCGAAGGCATGGTCACAAGTCATAATCGGATTATAACAGAGATCTGATCCGTAATAGTGTGAGATGGCGAATCATAACCGCCAACGTTTAACGGCATGGCACATGATGATTGTGGAGATCTCCGGCGCATCCAGAGCGCATGCATGGGCAGCAGGACAGAAAGACACGTAAGTGATCGTCATGTCAGACTCGATTAATCTGCTACAGAAAATCTCAAACTGCAGTCTCCGTGCAGTATGGGTAGACAGCATTCGAAAATCGCGCCTCAAATCATGTACCTGTTTATACGAACCCGGACACGCTGCGTAAGAGCAATATATGCGCCGCCCAACTGGCAAACAATACACAAACACACTTGGGAAGAAGCATGGACAGGATCGGTATCGTCAATGCGGTACTGTACCAGCTGGCCGATAGCTACGAGTCACTAACGCTAGCCCGATTACACGACAATGCAAACACGTCAATATTTCCTTCGAGGGTCAAAGAGGAGACATTACAACCAATGCATGGGGACATTGAGTAGAGATACTTTGAGATAGCTGCTGCTGAGCACGTATGGGAATACCCGACGTAAGGGGATGTCAATCGTGGTAACTAATGTAACATTATATGATGGCGATGATGATAAAATCAACGCTGCTTGCAAACGATGTCTTTCACAGGCAGTCTTTTAACCCATTCAGTCCTACTTTCAGAGAGTTGTTAAAAGTTTTACTGCCGGCTCTAGGTGTCACAACAGCAAATTCAGTTCCCACACTGTCCTCGACATTGTATCACCTCTTCGTAGAGGGATCTCTCCACAGACTGGATCGTCAGTCTGGTTCATTTTACAGGCCTCACGTACGCCTCTATGCTAATAGAAAATTCCAGCATCGGTCATGCACACGGCGTTGATTTCAGATCTGGTAGGAGAAAGGAGAGTTTTGCAATATAGTCCTTGCAGGGATGGTAATTATGTAGCAGGTCTTTGGAGAATTCTCTACACAAACATAACTCCGATAGATGCTATTTCTTATCAATGCTTAGACCGCATGCATGTCCACTAACTGGACTTGAGGAGTGAAAGGTCACATCTTGCAGAGAAACTGTCAATCAATCAGCCATCCAATGCTGACACCATCGGTATGTCCACTAACTGGACTTGAGGAGTGAATGCTGACATATTGTAGAGAACTGTCAATCAAGTAGCCATTCAATACTGAGACCACATGCTTATCCACTAACTAGGCAATGAATGAATCACCCAAAATAAACGAGAAGTAGATTGTGAGCTTTACTAAAACACGACTACAAGAGACAAATTGGACGTATGGGGAGTGAAACCTCACATCTTACAGAGGGCCGCCAACCAACCAGCCAGACAGACAACCAATGATCAAAGAAATCAAACAACAAACTTAACAACTAATCAACTAAATAATTTCAACTGCTTACCCAACCAGCCAACAAAATAACGAACGAAGCAAATCTTTCTGACTCAGTCTAGTTGTGTATCAATCCATAGTAATACGCAATTGGGCAGAAAGAATTCAGAAAATTATGTGCGTTGATTAATAATCACTGAGTGCTAGTGTGTATGTCGTGCAATAAAGAAAAAGGGAGGAGGGGAGAGAGAGAGATAATGGAGAGACAGAGAGAGAGAGAGAGAGAGAGAGAGAGAGAGAGAGAGAGAGAGAGAGAGAGAGAGAGAGACAGAGAGGGGGGGGGGGGGAGAATATGTCTGAATTAGCTGCTTTGCAGACAAAAGTCCTAAATTTCGCAAAAACCACTCACAATAAAATATATCATGTATGTAGATGTTGAAAGCAAAGGTGAAACCTCCATATCAGCTTTCAAAGAATAAGCATATAGATAGAGGGGTTAACGACTTTCTCCGTAATCCCGTATATCCATGTGGAGAACACAGCTGCGCGAGATTCGGTAGCGGATCGCGTTGCGTTGGTTACTTACGGGGGTATGTGTGCCTGTCGCTCAGAAATAAATGGCAAACTACTGAGCGTAATCTTGCCAAGAACATCAACAGTAACCGAAGGAAGGACTGCAACGTCATGTAAGGGATATGCAACTTAAAACAAATAGCTACTTAGTTATATTAATGCTGGAGTGCCATAAAAACCATACCCCTTTACTGGTACATAATAATTTCTGCTGCTTCTGCTGCTGCTTCTGCTGCTGCCGTGTTTGTTGCTGCTGTTGCTGCTGCTGCTTCCTCTGTTTCCTCTGCTCCTTTAGCTTCCTCTGCTTCCACCTCCTCCTCCTCATCCTCCTCCTCCTCTTCCTCCGTCTTCGTCTTGGTCTTCGTCTCCGTCTCCGCCTTCTCCCTTCTGCTCCTCTCTCCTCCTCCTCCCCTCCCTCCTCCTCATCGCTCCTCCCTCCTCCTCCTACCTCCTCCTCACCCTCCTCCCTCCTCCTCCTCTTTCTTCTCCTTCTCCTTCCCCTTCCCCTTCTCCTCCTCCTCCTCCCCCTCCTCCTTCTTCTTCTTCTTCTTCTTCTTCTTCTTCTTCTTCTCCATTCTTGTATGTTTGCACCGACAGAGGGACTCTGTTGATGTAGTCAACTACTCTTTTGTACCGGCTCCGTGGCGAAGGTGATCTTGAATGCATTTCGAAATCCCGCATACTGCGTTGGACACACAGCTTCGGGCGATTTGGCAGCAGACCGCCTTTGGTTGGTTTCAATACAATGATATGTGTGCCGGTCGTTCAGAAAGCAAAGCCAACTACTTAACGTACAACGTGCCCAGGAATCACAAACAGCCAAAACATACTGGAGATGACTGCTACGTCCTGTAAAGGATATGCAACTAAAGCGTAACTCTTTTTTCCATAATTTTGATTGCAGTGACTTCTCATTAGGCCAGAAGTCCCTTCCTAGCTAGCAACTTATTCATTCATTCAGTAGCATGTCCTTTGCAGAACCTCGCTCCCATAACAACCTTCCGGAAAATTTCTCGGTTATAAACAAGATGTCCTGCGTCCGATACACACATCTGTAGATTATGCGCCACATCCTGCACCCATCTTCTCTTTGGCCTTACTCTTCCTCTCTTCCCAGGCATATACCCCTCCATTAATGTTCTCCCCAAACTTTTGTGACGTTTCAAGTGACCAAAATATTTCAATTGTCTTTGTTTTATCGTCTTTAATAGTCAACTTTCTTCAATATTAAACTCTTGAAGTATGGATGCCTTTGTTCTTTTCTTTATCTAAGATATTCTTAGAACTCGTCTATAACATTTATATTCAAAAGCATTTATGCACTGCTCAGCTTGTTTAGTAAGTATCCACGTCTCACAGGCGTATGTTGCAATGGGAAAAATGCATGCTCTTACAAATCTAATTTTAATTAAATATTTAATAGCTAGCAGTACTGGGGGAATTCCCGAAGACCATGTTCTGCAGTTTGGTCCCACTACCAGCATGAACATAGTGGTCAGTTACTCAAAGAAAGCCTGTACATATGCTCGTTCTGTCTGTTATACAGCTATACCTTGTCCGAAGCATTAAACCGTTGCATAAGCAGCACTGTAGCGACGGGCTTACATGCAATTCGTAATCCCGCAATGGCAAACTACTGAACGTAAACTTGCCAAGGAATCACAAACAGCAAACAAAAATCTAACCCCAAAAAAAAAAAAAAAACTTAACACATATAGATGACAGACAGACTGCATGTAAAACTATGAACGAGCAGTGCTCACACACACGTCATATCCCAAGAGAACGCACGGCTTTGATAAAAGGTCAGCGGCCAACGGCAAACACTGACATTATCTGACTCACTGGCGACAATTGTCATGACGTGAAACCCTGATCACTGCTGGCTATATCCAGCCAGAGACGCAGGTCTGGGAAAAAGTACAGACAAACAAAGCAACTCTTTCACCGTGGAATATGTGTGCTATTGAGTAGAAAGAGATTCTTAGCTGTGAATTAATCATCACAATCAACTCCAGGATTTTTTAATTTGTGTGTGGGTGGGTGGGGGGGGGGGGGGGGGTTGGTGTTTGTGATTTGCTAGAAATACATTTATGGCTTGGCCACGTAGCCTGGTGGAGACAAGAACATGGAGCTGATCTAGGACGCTAGTGATCTTGTGAGACGGCGAAACATGACCTCCCGCGCTTATTCGCATGGCACATAATAATGGTGATTTACTAAGCAATATACACGGTCATGATTGATTGATTGATTGATTGATTGATTGATTGATTGATGTAGGAACCGACATCACAGCATTCGGGGCATTCCCATAGGCGCTCCGTCCCTATCCTCAGCAGCCAGCGAAGAGTTCCAACACCAACAGTACCAGTAGCTATCTGATTATATGTCCGTCTCGCCTTTTCTCTGAGCGTCGAACGTCGGCCAACTCCCCTCTTCACTCATCGCTGTCTCATTCTTGCCAGACCATGGTGATCCATTTGCTCCTCCGAGGTGTACACATGCTCCCACAAGGCCGCAACCATGTCTGCCTTGTCATGCATCAATACTCCACCAAGTTTTGCAGAGCCAGCCAAACTGTCCGCCTGTTCATTCCCCAGCACACCGGCATGCCCCGGATAAAAGATCCAGGCGATGCTTGCCACCCGTGACCTCCGAAGCGAAGCAAGCCACTCTGCTCGAAGCTTGCCTGTCCTTACCTTCCCCAGCATGCTTTCTGAGTCATTTTACAATCACCACGTGTGTGTGTATCGTATTTTCCATCCAGCGGAAGGCTGCACTGACCGCCTCCACCTCCATTCTTAAGCTAGTTAATTCTTAAAATATATACCGTCAGTTGTTTGCTATTGCTGTCTGAACGATTGATGCTCATACTATTGAATTCGACGCATGGCGGCCTGCTTCTAAATCGCCTGAAGGTGATTTCGAACTTTCGACTGGAGTGCGCATGTTGGTGCGGCAACGAGCAGGCTGACAGATTGGCTGGGTCCGCACCACTTGAAATCGACACACGGCGATCTGCTTCTGACTCGGCTGAAGCTGATTTCGAACGCTCAAAATGGGCATGTCGCGTTCTCTGCCCGTGAACCACAGCGATGGCGTGTATACTCTTTCATTATTATTTATTGTTGTCCTTGAAAGTTCGAAAAAGAGTCATATGCTTATTACATGGAACCAGTTGTAACATACAGCTGCGAATCCTGGACAATAAATAAACCGGCGAAAAAATGCACGGAAGCCTTGGAGATGAGGTTTTATAGAAGAATGCTGAACATTAATTGGACAGCCAAAATTAGCAATCAGGGCGTTTTAAGGGAAGCTGAGTCTCAAAGACAACTTATCACAAACATCAGAAAGAGCCAGTCATCGTTTTGGCCACGTTATGAGAAGACAAAAACTGGAACATGTTGTGACATCCGGAAAGATTTGCGAAAAGAGAAATAGAGGAACACAGTGTGAGAAGATTCTTGAGAGTCTTGTGTCATGTCACGGAAGGGAGTCAACACACAAACTGATCTATGACGTCGGAAATTGTAATTTGTGGAGAGGTATGATCGCCCACGCCAGCTGGCAAGGCACTGGATGATGATGATGATGATTGTTGTCCTGAAGCAGTGTTCTGCTGCGGTGTGTGATGAGATAGCATCAACATTTGTTAGACCGAAAGCAAGGAGGAATAGGCGTCCAGTCTTTCCTTCCTTTTGGTAAGCGATGAGCCCCGGGGGTCGAATCCGCATCCGACCGTGCCCATGACATTACCAGCGGAGCTCGCTATCAACTTCGCTAGCTGCCGCCATGTATATATACTCTTAGATAGTTCAGTATGGCATCTTATTTTCTTCCGTACCTTAGCATTATACTTTTTTGTCTTATTTTGTTCCATACCTTAGCATTATTCTTTTTTTTTTTTTTGTCGTTGCTTCTTTCTTTCCCGTTTTCTCTCCTTTTTTATTCTCTTTCTCTTCTTCTTCATTGCCTTTATTTATTTATTATTTTATTTAGTTTTTCATTTATTTATTTATATTGCACCTTCTTCCCTTCCATTAGTAATCAAATCGACTATTGTCTCCTTACAAAAGAAAATATGTGCTTGGGCAGGTTCATAAACCGATAACTGTGGCATTAGTGGCCGTCACGTATGGTCAAGGTAAACCTCCTTCTGGAACCTCTGTGGATTTGTTGCCCTGGAACAGCGTTGGCTTAGGGGCTAGTGGCTAGCCTGTCTGCCTGTCTGTGTGGTGATCATGGGTTCGAATTCCCATCCAAGTGGATGTGTAAAAGTGAACTGGGTTTCCCACGTCGACCCAGCCTAAAATCGGTACCAGGAAATGTTTTGCGGAGTGGGGAATGGGGCGTGATATTGACCCAGTTACTCATGGAGTGGGCATGCTGGTTTGGTGGGAAACGAGCAGGCGGACATATTGGCTGGGTCTGCACCAATTGGTGAGGTATTGGTGCATTATAAAGCAGGTGTGGTCGGGTACCTTTGGTAACATGTGTATAGTGGAGAAGAACAGATGGATCATCACGGTCTGGAGAGAATGGTGCTGCAGGAAGTGACCAGAGGATCTGACCAACACTTAGGACTCCGAGGAAAGACCCCACGGACACAGATTCAAGAACTGTTGGAGTTTGTATCTGAGAATGGAACCACTGGAGTGGGGAATTGAGTATGAAACCACTAGAGTGGGGAATTGAGTATGGAACCGCTGGTGTGGGGAATTGAGTCTGGAACCACTGGAGTGGGGAATTTAGTACGGAACCACTGGAGTGGGGAATTGAGTATGGAACCACTGGAGTGGGGAACTGAGTATGGAACAAATGGAGTGGGGAATTGAGTATGGAACCACTGGAGTGGGGAATTGACTATGGAACCACTGGAGTGGGGAATTGAGTATGGAACCACTGGAGTGGGGAAATAAGTATGAAACCACTGGAGTGGGAAATTGAGTATGGAACAAATGGAGTGGGGGATTTAGTATAGAACTGTTGGAGTGGGTAATTGAACTGGCCGCTGAAGCTAGGCAGTTCATGATTTATGCGACACTTTAAGCGGGCCGACATACAGAAAGAGACCCAGCCGTATGGGAGAAAACCAGGTGCAATAAAGTCGACCATCTTGCCTTTTACATTCTCAGTTAAGCTGAGGATTCCCTGAAAGCGACAAAAGTACACCTATATTCACACAAAAGGATCGCATGCTAAAGCTGGCTGAAGCAATCGCCAATAGCTTACAGAAACCAATTTCGTGCAAACAGAAAGACAGGATAAACAGTTTAAAATTACTCATCTCATCATCTCATCTCATCATGTTCCTCTTGTACCTTGCGGTGTCGAGGTGAAGTATAAACTTCGTGAGAGTGCCCGGTTATGGGCTTCGTATATCGACATTCCCATGGATTCTGTTATTCCCTCCGTCCAGCGTTTACGTGGTCGGCCTCTTCCTCTGTTTCCATCTGGTCTGTACGTCATTGCCTGTTGTGGCATGCTGTTGACTGGTAGCCTACTTGCATGGCCAAACCATTTGACTTGCTGCTTTCTAATAAAATCTAGAGCAGCTTTAACCCCCACTTTAGTCCTGATTTCTTCATTTCTGATCTTATCTCTTCTTGATACGTTGAGTATTCTTCTCAGGAACCTCATTTCTGTTGTTGTGATTTTTCTTTTCTCTTTTTCTGTCATTGTCCAGGTTTGGCATTGGTAGCACAGAGTTGGTAGGAAGATTGTGTTGTAAAGTGCTTTCTTAGTAGTTATTGATACATGTTTGTTCTTTAGTATTGGTGCCATTTGTCCAATGAGTTGATTTGCCTTATTGCACCTATTTTCGATCTCGTCTTCTGATCTGCCATTTGATGATATTATACTTCCTAGGTACTTGAAGCTCTTTACTTGTTTCAAGGGATGTTCGTTTAGGTGAATTGTTGCTGTTTGTTCTTCTTTAGTTATAGTCATTACCTCTGTTTTGCTTGTGCTAATTTTCATGTTATGTTCCCTACACATTTCGTTTAGACTATTCATGTGGTCTTGTAATTCAGCTTCTGATTTTGCTATTAGTGCTTGGTCGTCCGCAAACAGGAGTTCTCTAATGGTTAGATTTGCAGATGGTTCTTCTTCTGTGTTCTCGTCATGCGGTATTCTTGCTGTCTCTGCTTGGCTGGTTTCTTTACATATGTTGTCTATATATGTTATGAACAAGAGAGGGGACAGGACACAACCTTGTCGTACTCCAGATCTTATGGTGAAGGGTTCTGAGTGTCCTCCAGTTGCTCTCACTATGCATTCACTGTTGTCGTATAAACTTCTACATAGGTTTGTTAGATGTGTACTCACTCCATATTGTTTAAGGATTTCCCACAGCTTGTTTCTATCTACCCTATCAAATGCCTTTTCTTGGTCAACAAAGGCTAAGTAGAGTGTTTCATTGAATTCAATTGATTTTTCTATAAGTTGTCTAAGAGCAAAAATGGCGTCTGTGCATCCTTTGTTTTTCCTAAATCCAAGCTGCGTTTCGCTTAGCTGGGGTTCTAAAGTAGTTCGTAATCTTTTTTCAAGAATTTTGCAAAATATTTTCCCAGTATGACTCAACAGTGAAATGCCTCTGTATTGTGTGCAATCTCTTTTGCTGCCTTTGTTTTTCCAAATTGGGATAATTATGGCGTTTCCCCAGTCTCGTGGTGTCTGTTGTTCTACCCAAACATGGTTGAATAGTCTATGTAGCCAAGCTGTTCCTACTTCCCTTGCTGCTTTAATTAGTTCATTTGGTATTTCATCCTGTCCTGGTGATTTGTTCAATGGGGCTAATCTGATGGCTTCTATAATTTCTTCTTTTAGTATGTCTGGTTCTAGTTCCTCGGTGACATCTGTGTAGGTCTCTTGAATTCCTGTGACATCTGATGGGATGTTGAGAAGTTGTTCGAAATACTGCTTCCATCTTATTAGGATGTGTTTTTGTTCACTTATTGGTTCTCCATTTTCGCTGTTAATTATTTCAGTTGGGTCAAAGGGTACTCCTCTGGTTCGCATTGCACTTATCTTTTTGTAGAAGTTTCTGGTTGCCTCCTTGTAGTTTTTATTTAGGGTTTCTCCATACTCTTCCCAGTCTTTCTGTTTTTCCCTCTTTACTATTCTAACATAATCTATTACCTTGGTGGAAAATGCATACTACTGTGTGAATATGTGTACTGTATATTTCAGCTTGAAGGATTTATATAATCACTTTAGTACAGCAGAACACATACTCCAAGACAACCCAAAATATAACATATCTAGGCAAACCTTCTGGCCTAGAGAGACGGCAGTGGAAGATTAACTCTATGGATCGCCGAGTGAGCTAAAACAGACAGTTAAATTCATACAAGAAACAACATTGCAGTTATGGACATATTTCAAGCTAACGAAAGTAGAGGATCACTTTAGTTTATGTTGTGTGATTTCTGACTGGCAATAAATCGTGCAATCTATTGCTTTTGTCTTCGTTATTCAAATTCACTAAGGTAAAACTTTGTTTTGAATTGTAAAAGCATTATTCTTTTTTTCTTAAAGAGGCATCTGTAGTCAGTGGGACATCGTTAAGGAATGTTTTCACCTTAACATCTATGGCTACTGGCTACCATTCTTGATACTATTCTTTCTTCGGTAATCTATATCTTCGCAAAGAATACCCCTAGTTTCCCAGTCCAGGGAGCTCTGTTTCCCTTGACAAAAGGTAACAATGACAAGTACTATTACGGAAACGGAATTGAAAACTGTGGTGATACTGAAAAGTTTCACTGCTCAGCGCCTTTGACTAGAATAGGAAACCTTGAAGAGAAACCAAACAAAGGAGTCATTTTCTAGTGCAGTGATTAACACTCGGGTCAACAGAGTTCGGTTAATAGAGACTGGCTTAACAAAGTTTAAAATTCCATCGACATGAAAATAACATTTTCGCCATCTGAGAAATCTTGCCAGAGCTCATCAAGCGGCTGGGGTTTTTGTAAAGTCAGATTGCTTCAAACACAATGAGCTTTAAGTCTGAGAGAGTGTTGTTGTCGTTGCTGCTGTCGCGAATGTGGTACTGGATAATAATAGCTGGGTAATGTTGTAACTATTTCTGTGTCGGGTGACGCAGCCAGCGTTGTCTAATGACTTACCGCCTGAAGAGATTCAGATTTACGCATTCTGCTTTGCTAGATCATTAGAAAGTTAGCTGTGTGTCTATTTACAAAGTTAGCTGTGTCTCTATTTACAAAATTATTTGTGTGTCTATTTACAAAGTTACTTGTGTGTCTATTTACAAAGTTAGTTGTGTGTCTATTTACAGAATGTCCCAATCAACCCTAGCTTTGTTGGCTGTTAGTGATTAACTAGGTAATTGTTTTATTTAACGATCGTTGGTTTACCATCACTTTCTGAACAATCGACGCCCATGCCATAGAAATCAACGCAATATGGTCTGTTTCCAAGTGGTCATTAAGTTAAAATTAGTTGCATGTCCTTTACAGAACGTCGCAGTCAACACGAGCATGTTTTGCTGATGTGATCTCTTAACCATATAAACTGGCAAAACCCCTGGTTCAGACAGCATCACAACAGAAATGATTAATGCTTTAGAAGAATACGGAATAAATAAAGTTACCACACTCCTGAATACAATATATGATGCTGGTGATATTTTTTTTTTTTTCGCATATCCTTTACAGGACATCGCTGTCAACAGCAGCATCTTTCAGCTGTCTGTTGATCTCTTGGCAAGATTACGCTCAGTAGTTTGCCATTGCTTTCTGAGCGGCCGGCTCAGTTATCCCGCAAGTCACGAGCGGGGGTCGAACCGCCTCAGCTCTCGCCCCGCTACGAGACTCTGCGTGATAAACGGGATTACAGAGAGAAAGTGTTGTAACCCCTCAGCCAGAGAGACCGGCGCTGGTCATATACCTCATGAATTATGTAATTCTGTATTTACTGCAATCCCAAAGAAATCTGGAGCCTTGGAATGTGATCAACATCGAACAATTAGTATAATTAGCCACATCACGAAGATTTTGCTAAGAATTATCATGCAAAGAGTTAGGAAGAAAATACAACCTGAAATAGGAGATGAACATTGTGGGCTTGTAGAAGGCAAGGGTACAGTAAATGCTGTGTATATACTGAGAACAGTAATTGAACGTTCTATAGAAATAAACAACGATCTATATCTTTGCTTTATTGACTACACAAAGGCTTTCGATAAAGTGAGACATGTTGACATGATAAGGGTGTTTGAAGATCTACAAATTGATGGGAAAGACATTAGACTTGTAAGAAACATATATTGGAAACAACAAGCTTCTATAAGAATTGATAATGAAGTAGGTCAATATCAGCCTATTAAGAGAGGTGTGACTCAGGGATGTGTAATGTCTCCAGATCTTTTTTCGCTGAACAGTTAAAATATTTTCAGAAATATAGAAGATATGGAAGGAATCAACATTTGGAGACTATGCATCAATAACATTAGATATGCAGATGATACAGTCTTGATTTCAGACAATGAACAGGACCTGCAACATTTAGTAGATGCGGTTATTGCACACAGTGAACAACTTGGGTTGACATTGAATAGTAAGAAGACACAGATTGTGGTTGTCACTAGGAAGGAAGAAATACCATAATGTAATATACAAGTAAATGGGCATGTTCTTAAACTAGTGAATCGGTACAGCTATCTCAGAACAGTCATACCATCTGATGGGAGATGCCTTGAAGAGATTAGAACAAGAATCGCCATGGCAGAAGTAGCCTTTTGCAAGATGAAAAACATACTGACCAATAAAAAGATATCAAGTGAAACGAGAAAAAGAGTGCTGAAGTGCAACATAGAACCTGTACTTTTATATGGATGTGAAGCATGGACAATGAGGAGACTAGCTGAAACACATCTGATGGCTGTGGAAGTGTGGTTTCTGGGGAAAATGCAAAGAATACCATGGGCAGACAGAAAAATCAATGAACAAGTCCTTCAAGAAACAAATTAAGATCGTAAACTAATTAGAGACATTAGACGTAGACAGTCAAAATATTTGGGCATGTTATGAAAATAAATGAATTGGAGAACTTGGTGACAACTGGCAAGATCGAAGGGAAGAGACCAAGGGGAAGACCAAGAAGTAAATACCCGGATGGCTTGGCCACGTGGCATGGTCGAGACAGAAACACGGAGCTGATCCATGACTCTGGTGATCGAGTGGGATGGCAAAACATGACCGCCCACACTTATCGGCATGGCACATGATGGATGGATCTCTTTTCAAGTTTACGTTGAGTAGTTTGCCAATGCTTTCTGAACGACCGGCACCCATACCATATCGTAAAAGACCAACGCAAGGCGGTCTGCTGCCAAATCGCCCGCAGCTGTGTTTTGAACGCTGGTAACGGGATCACGAACTGCGTCCGTACTCCTTCGCCACGGAGCGGGCAAATGATCATAACGTGAAACAAACAAGTGCTAGGATTGATGATTGAGCCTTGGTTAGATCGTTGGTGTCTTTATTGTTTTGGTTGGTTGATTAGTTGATATGTTGACTAACTCGTTGGTTGGTTGGTTCGGTGATTGGTTGACTGGTCAATTGATTGATTGATTGATTGATTGATTGATTGATTGTTATTTGGATGATTGATTGGTTCGTTTGTTGATTGGTTGGTTGGCTAGTTCGTTGATTCTTTGATTAGTTTACTGGTTGGTTCGTTAACTGATTGGTTAGTTGGCTCATTCGTTGATTGGTTGGTTGGTGGATAGTGTGTGTTAGGTTGGCGTAGATATGAAGTTGACGAGCGGTTGGTTGGTTGGTTGGTTGAATGGTCGGTTGGTTGGTTGGTCGGTTGGCCGGTCGGTTGGTTTGGTTGGTTGGTTGATTGGTTGGTTGGTTGGTTGGTTGGTTGGTGAGTGTGTGTTAAGTTGATTAAGTAGGCGCATGGCTGGTTGGTGTTTTGTTTTTTTTAATGAATCCTATGAAAGACTGCATTTTGACTGTTTTAGTACGATGCATTTGCCTTCATGTGGTTAAACACAAAACAAGTCGGGCGAGAGGGTGGACGGACGGACGTGGGGACGGATGAACGGTCAGACAGAGGGAGGGACGCACGAACAGACAGACAGACATTCCTGGTCGTGACCTCATTATCGTTCCCACATGTCCTGTTGCTAAAAACTAAAGCCTCACTCTCACCTCACAAAAACTATTAAGACACAATGGTTGGTGTTCTCGACACCTCTGCGTGCCTCATTATTTCAGCTGTCGGTGCCAAGAAACCCCAGGCGCCCAAACAAGAGCTGTCCACCTAGTGATTAGTCCGGTGGAGGGCCGCACGGGCCCAGCAGGCGGCCGGCCAAAACGAGATCTCGCCCAAGCTGAGAAATGACGAAGAAGCTCGAGATTTTAGCTCATTAGTAGATGGAAGATTCCGTTGTTTACATGGATGACACGTTCTCAGATTAAAAACATCTCTCTCTCTCTCTCTCTCTCTCTCTCTCTCTCTCTCTCTCTCTCTGCGTTTCTCTCTCTCTCTGTGCGTTTCTCTCTCTCAGTTTCTCTCTCTGTCTCTGTTTTTCAGTCTTTCTGTTTCTCTCTGTCTCTCTATATGTCTCGGGTTTTCTCTCTATCAATCTCTCTGTCTCTCTATATATCTCACTAGCTCTCTATACCTCTGTTTCTATCTCTATCGCTCGCCTTCTCTCTCTCTCTGAATCTTTCTCTCTGTTTCTTTCTCTTTTAATAACTCTATTTTTTCTCTCCATATCTCTCTCTCTCTCTCTCTCTCTCTCTCTCTCTCTCTCTCTCTCTCTCTCCACAGCTAACGGTGACTGCACTATCCAGGTGGCCTGAATTCCCCAGGCTCAAGACTTAACCTCCTCGGGGAGAGGGTGGGAGTGAGGAGGAGGTCCCCCGTACTACACTTTAAGGTACTACAGGCAGTCATGAAAAAACGCAGTGGCTAGCTTGCAGCGCCTGCCAACCCGATGGTCATGTGGTCAAATCCGCCACCGCGGCGCTTTAAAACATGGGTTCCCAGGACGACCCAGCCGGACATGCCAGGGAAGTCAAGATGTCCGGTGTGAAACTGACCAC
Source organism: Cepaea hortensis (assembly GCA_963921405.1). Classification (NCBI taxonomy): domain Eukaryota; kingdom Metazoa; phylum Mollusca; class Gastropoda; order Stylommatophora; family Helicidae; genus Cepaea; species Cepaea hortensis. The sequence goes on from OY992897.1 coordinate 30,827,843, forward strand.
ATGGCCCTCAACAATGCCCATTGGTCCACAAAGAAATATGGGGCTAGCATCCTATAGCCAACACCTTGTTATTGTCCTGGCCATGAGGGGGTGCTAGGTAATGAACAGGCTGATAGGCTGGCAGGGAATGCACCTCTTGGGGATAGATGCATATGGACAAGGGAGAGGTGGTCGTGCGCCTGTGGGAGCAGGTGAAGAAGGTGGAGAAACAGATTGAGAACCCGTATGTGGAAAGGGTGAGATTGCGGGGAATTGGCAGAGGTTCTGGTAGAATCTCAACACTGAGAGGGGAGACAAGGAGAACTTTCAGTCAGATAACGGTGGGAACGATTAGTAGTGTGACTCTTCGCTGGCTGCTGAACGAGGGTACGGAGCGCATATGGGAATGTCCTCCGTGCAGTGATGGTGGTTCTTAGATCAACTCAACTCAACTCAATTCAACACCCTAAGATAAGGCGAGACAAAATCTTCAAAAGGGACCTTCACTTGTTAAATTATCCAGGCATTTGTTTCTTTGTCCTCTTTTCCAACAGGTTTGCCGACTGTCACTAACTTTTCGAGTTTGTCTTTTCTCAAAGGCCGGCTCCGTGGCGAATCTGTTACGGACGCAGCACGTCATCTAGCATACGGCGTTCGAAACACAGCTGGCGGGTGATTTGGCAGCAGGCCGCCTTGCGTTGGTTTTTATAAAATGGTATGAGTGTTGATCGTTCAGAACGTAATGACAAACTACTGAATGTACACTTGCCAAGAAATCACAAACAGCCAACATTTGACTGCGACGTCCTGTAAATGACATGCAACTAACTTGTTTTAAACTACATTTTTTCACAATCTGCCCGAAGAATCTAAACTTTCCAGCTGTAATTCTCAACTCCGTAAGAGGTTTTCTCTAAGAACTTTAATGTTTACCTGACAATCAATTTACAATAGACAGATAGAAAAAACAATGACCAAGTCCTACAAGAAACAAATAAAAATTTTAAATAGTCAAACTTGTTTGGTCACGTTATGAGGAAATAGATATTGGAGAACTTGGTGGCAACTGGGAAGATCGCGGGAAAGAGAACAGGGGGAAGACAGAGAAGTAAATACCTGGATGATTTGGCCACGTGGTATGGTCGGGACAAGAACACAGAGTTGATCCACGACTCTGGTGATCGAGTGAGATGGCGAAACATGACCGCCCACTCTTATCGTCACGGCACATGATGAGTGAATGGCAATCCATGACACCTTTGTGAATTGTCCCAGTTAACTTCATAACTAGGGGAAGTCAGTGATGCGGAGTGGATTATATTGATCCCGCTTAAACTTCCTGTGCGTTGACGATGGGGTAGCGGATTCATTCCACACACCGCTTAGTTGGATTTCAACGTTGCATTATCGTTCAGAAAGCGATGGCAAACTTATTCATTCACTTGCATGTCATTTGCAGAACCTCGCTCCCATAACAACCTTCCGGAAAACTGCTCAGTCATAAGCAAGATGTACCGTGGAGATTATCCGCCACATCCTGCACCCGTCTTTTTTCCCCTCTTTCTCTTCTTCTCTTCCCAGGTATATACCCCTCCATGATTGTTCTTTCTAAACTTTCAAGACGTTTCAAGTGACCAAAATATTCAAATTTTCTTTATTTTATTGTCATTTGTAGCCAACCTTCTCAATATTCAGGCTTGTCGTATGCATTTGTTCTTTTCTGTATCTAAGATATTCTTGCAACCAGTCTGTAACATTTATATTCAAAGGCATGTATGCGCTGTTCAGCTTGATGGCAAACTACTGAACGTAAATGTGTCTAGAATATCAAGTTGGGGTTATTGCAACGTCCTACAAATGACGGTCTCCGTGGCGATGGTGTTACGAACGCGATTAGTGATGCCGCTTACCCGCGTTCAAAACGTAGCGATGACCCATTTGGCAGCAGACCGTGTCGCGCTGGTTTTAACCTGTTGGTATGGGATTAAGATTATTTCAAGATCGCATTAATACAAGAACCAGTTACTTGATATTGTTTTTTCCTCTAGATTTTACGGTTCTGTACTTCTCACTCTAATGAAATTCGTTTTATAACTTAAGTAGACCCGCAAATCACGTTTTATGTAGATGTCTAGACTTGTTCTAGTATGTGTTATTAAATTTAGCTTCCATTTTTATGTATACCGTGTAAGGGTAGGGGGAATTTATAGGGAGGAAATTCAAAAATGGTAAAGGGAGGCATGGGCCAACAAAGGTTGAGTACCACTGCTCAAGCAGAATATGAATATAATTTTTGTTTCTTTGTGATCCATTTTATTTCAGTTTCTAACATTGCAGGTCAATAGCAACTGTCAACTGTCACTGTCATTACCGCCTATACTACCTTGCGGTTTAGGACAGGAGGAGTGTTGAGCTAGATGAATTAAGGCCGCCTGGCTAGTGCCGTCGCCGCGAACTGTGCAGGCTAGGGTTTTCTTTTCTACCCCCGACAGAAACAAATCCATAACCTTACAGAGGATTCGAAACCGGTTCTCCGAAATGGGAGCCCAGCGTTCCATTCGGCCAGACGCACCTCAGACGCTCGGGAAGTCAGTAGCAACAACTGTATTATGTTCTACAAAATAACACTATGTAGGTCACTGATCTGGAATGTCTTCTCCTTCTGTCCTTTATTTCCAACATAGGCTTTCAACGAAACCACGACAGACCCTCCTAGTTAATTAGTCGACAGATCATCCTCATTGCACACCGTATTCGAATCTCCTCCTCAGTAAATCCCGCAGCGTGTAGCGGCCAACGACACCAGTTCTGTGTTGGTTTTAATTAATCTTCTTTGGGTTCCTGCATAGTGTTCTTGTCTGGCCACACCTCTTTTAACTTGCTGTTCTCGCATTCTGACCATGGCTGTAAACTTACATCTCATAGAGCATTCAGTAAATCAGCCTGGTCCACAGTAGCCTTACCTGCAAGCCTGTCAGCCTACTCATTTCCTTGTACACCCGCATGCCCTGACATGAAGATGAAACTAATCTTTGTCAGCAGTGACCGTTCCAGAGACAACAACCACTGACAAGCCATCCTACCCTTTACTCTTCCAGCTCACTCCGTGTCCTCCCAGTACTGGTTACCTCTCTCTGTAATTCTCTTCTTTGTGTATTTAGGTTCCCCGCTATTTTGTTTGCCTTGTGTGTTCCAGACAAGAGAGCGTCTATTTATATTGTCCTCACGTTTTCTCAACGTGTGTCCAATCCAGTGCCAATGTCTTTGCCTCATCTCTTGGTTCACTGAGATTTGTTTAATGCTCTCTGAGCTCTACATTGGATATTCTCTTATAACATTTTAGTCCCACTGTCCTGCGCAGGCAGCAGAGAGTGAATGTTTGTAGTTTATTTGTAATATTTTAGTCTTTCTCCATGTTTTTGACCCATACAGTAGTAACTATTTAACATTAGAGTTATTTGTTTCTGATCCATACAGAAGTACCGATTTAACATTGGAGTTAAAAATTATAAGTTTGGTTCTGTTTGTTTCTGGTCCCATACATCAGTACCGATTTAACATTGGAGTTAAAAATTATAAGTTTGGTTCTATTTGTTTCTGATCCATACATAAGTACCCGATTTAACATTGGACTTAAAAATTATAAGTTTAACTTCAATAAATTTCCCATTTCTATTAAAGCTGCCCTTGTCTTTTGTATTCTTATTTTAATATCGCTATCTGTTCCTCACATTTGTGACAACATTGTTTCTGAAATAGGTGTACGATTCAGCCCCGTGAAGGAGGGTTTTACTAATGGGCTAAAGGGAGATTGGGTTGTTATTCGCGTGGTTTAATCTCATTATCTTTGTGTTTCCTCTATGAATTGTTAGACCTCATTGTCGTCATCTCTCATTAGTTTATCCTGCATCTGATTACGTGTGTAGCAGAATTGAAATGTGGTGGGAGAAGTCAAATCATCACGTTGCTTGTTAACCCTTTTTAACCTTCTTTCTGAGGTAGCTGCATATCATTTACAGGACGCCACAGTCAATCCCAGCATTTTTTTTGGCTGTTTGTGATCTCTTGGCAAGTTTACGTTCAGTAGTTTGCCATTGCTTTCTGAACGGCCGGCACTCATACCATTTTACGAAAACAAAGCAAGGCGATTTATTTCCAAATCTTGGTTTTGAACACGGTAAGCAGGATTGTGAATTGCTTTCGCAACTCCAACGCCACAGCGCGATCTTCTTTCTGAGTATTTGATAGATAGCCAGAGCTTCTTTGACTGTACACTTTCATCTGTCTTTGGTTGAGTTTCACTCCCATACGATAAGCACACCGCTTTGTTTGTTCTCGCTCAGAGAATTCGAGGCATGCTGGTATCACTATAATAAAGCACCGGTATGTATGTTTAATCAAAACTGTATGTTAGCTTATTATTAGAATAATATATCCGTTGATGAAATATGACGTTTGCATTAACGACTATACCGAGGCCTCACCTGGTTCTTGTATACCAGTCTATGAAGTTTGGCGCTCCAGCGGCGGAGGACATGACAAATGGGAATCAGTCGCCTTCAAGGCGCCCTCAAACAAACCAACTCCACCTGAGTATAGGCAGGGCAGTGAATACCTGCGATCCAGCTGTGTCTTGATTACTTCTGATACAGACGACTGAGAAGGTAGACAACAAAGAGATCGTTACGTTAACAAAAGCATTGGAGTCCATGCTGTTCTCATTTGCTTGAGTTTGGCTTCGCCGTCAGGATGGGTCAAAACACACAAAGATAAAAGACAGATGCAATAGTCAATAGATGGACGGAATATCTGGAAGAGCTGTATGATAAAAGGAGTTTAAAAGTTAGTTGCATACCATTTTACACGACATCGAAGCAAAAACCAGCTATTTTAGCTGTTGTGATCTCTTGGCAAGTTTACGTTCAGTAGTTTGCCATTGCTTTCTGAACGACCGGCACCCATACCATTTCGTTAAAAAGAACAACGCAAGACGGTTTGCTGCCAAATCACCCACAGCTGTGTTTCGAATGCGGGTATGCGGGATTACGAATTGCGTCCGTAATACTTTAGCCACGGAGAGGCGACGATGATAGGAGACCGGATATAAATATTCAAAACAAAGATGAGGGTCCAGCAGTACTTGCAGCGGAAGTTGAAGATGCACTACATCGCATGATGAAAGGAAAGGCACCCGGTCCAGACAACATTACATTGGAGCGAGTTGAGGCTCTAGATGATTTTGGAATCGAAATATTGTCACAATTCCTAAATGATATCTACACTAGTAGGTACATTCTTAGTGATCTATTAAAATCCATCTTTATAGCTTTGCCAAAGAAACCAGGAGCTCTACAATGCGTAGAGCAACGTACAATAAGTCTTATGAGTCACATGTCAAAGCTCTTACTGAGAATAATCATGAAAAGAACAAGAAACATGATTAACTGATTCAGTGACAAACAAAATGTAGGTTTGGACTAAACAAAAATGCACTGCGGAAAATGGGACGTAGGGGTTTGTTACAGCTATGACTTAAAAAGTGTTAACATGGTAGTAGACATATTGTTGTATATATGATATTGAAGAGCGCTGTAAATGGAAAAGTAATGTATATAAGCCATTAGCATATACGGAAAGTCGCTTTAGACGGTTAATCATCTTATGACACTTAATAAGTTAAAACTTCTTTAAACAAGATTAAACTTTCTCAACAAACAACATTAAACTTTCTCAAAAAACAAGATTAAACTTTCTCAATAAACAGCATTTAACTTTCTCAACAAACAACATTTAACTTTCTCAATAAACAACATTTAACTTTCTCAACAAAACGAAGATTAAACCACGCCTACCGGCAAGGCTCTGGAAAAGACACTTGTCAATTTCGCCTTGAGGCGAATTGGGTAAGTGATTAGCAAAATAAAGGACAATTCTACAGGCCTCGAGACTTAATGAGCATTTGGTGCTTCTTCAGCTTGCTTGCTTGCTCGGGGAACAAAGTTATTCAGGCACCTTTCAACTGTTTGTGGTCGTGATATATTTGGGGTCTCTATAGTGTTTCTTTACAGCGTCTGTTTAGGGTATCATGTTGCTTGCTTTATTTACTATTCTCTCTGCGTTTTTAGGCAAACCGCTTTTTATGGTCATATGACGAGAAGAGAGGCATTGAAGAACATCGTAACAACTGGAAATATCGAGAGAGGAAGAGAGGCAGAGGCAGATCAAGAGAAATGATGCTGGATGGATTAAGAAGGTGGCATGAAGGAATATCAACAGCGGAGTTGGTAAAGAAAGCCAAAGACCGAGATCTGTGGAAAGGCATGAAAGTCTACGCCAGCCGACATGGCACTTGATGATGATAATGATTCCAGGCTTGCTGCTGTTTTCTTCTTTGTTGCTTTCTTGTTATGCCTGGTCAGATTGGTGCGTTTCTAAGGTTTGATATTGTCAGGTTCTGTCCCCGTCGCATGGTCTTGTTCTTTCCAGGAGGGATTCGTCGGTAATCGACATGAGATTAACTCCTCTGTTTCTCTTATAACTTTGTTATAAGACATTGACAGACAGACAGACAGACAGACAGACAGACAGACAGACAGACAGACAGGCAGGCAGGCAGGCAGGCAGGCAGGCAGGCAGGCAGGCAGGCAGGCAGACCGACCGACCGACCGACCGACCGACCGACCGACCGACCGACCGACCGACGGACGGACGGACGGACGGAAAGAAAGAAAGAAAGAAAGAAAGAAAGAAATGTGACAGCTAGAAAAGAAGAGGAAGAAGAAGGAGAGAGGAGGGAGGGAGGAGAGAGAGAGAAGAGAAAGAAAAGAGTGAGGGATATGATATAAGATAGTGTGAAGCCTAAAAGTTCGTTCCTTAGTCGAACTCTGCCTACAACGCACTATCTTCGATAATAAGGAAAGATGAAGAGAGAAGGAGAAAGAGGATGAGAGTAAGGGATAGGAAAGATTTAGGTTCGTGTCTCCGCGTGAGAACAATAGTTAATTACTATTGCACCATCAATGTCTCGTGGTGTATGTTATCAGGTTATAGAAGAGATGTCAGACGGCCTGCGTGCCCAATTCTTAACCCTTTGAAAATAAAGACTTATTATTATTATTATTATTATTATTATACTTATATTACTTCAGACTGACAAATCGAAATAAAAGACAACTCAATCATATATTTATTTCCTTCTGAACAATAACAGAGTGACAATCTACAACATAATCGCATAGAGTAATCAGTACATGCATTGCAGACACATAATGCATATTGAACTGTAATAATACGATGCTGCATTGCCTCACAAGGGAGAGATAGATAGTGTAACAGCCTATGCAACTGGATGTTAGGGGAATGCCACTTATGATCACCTATTAACCGCATGAAGTAAAAGACTAAAGCTAGGAATTACACCGGCCTTTGTTTCGTAACTATCTTTCCGTAGGCTTATTAGTGGTCCATATATTCAGCCCAAATACCCATTGATCCATAGATTGATCCATCAATCCATATACCCATGGATTATTTTGTTCAGATGGATATCTGTTTAGTCACGTATGCCCGGTATGCTTGGGCAACTCCATTTTACCCAGGCAATGCCTGAAACATTATAAAACAATACCCGTGAGTTTTATGTGAGAATAAACCTTAGTCTTTCACTACCTACAAAGTCCTTAACATCTATCGCTTCTTTATCTATACTAGTATTAGTATATCTTAGCCATAACATAAATTAAGAACCTTATTGTGAACACATATGTTTAACTAATATTATTATCGCCTATTTCCCGACGCGCCGCCTACAGCCAACATTAAGTATTTAACCATTTACCCGAAGATTTGAACTCGTTGCCTGTACCACGCCAGGCCAGCCTAACTACACCTTAGCTACACAGCCGCAGAAGCGCGACCTCCTTTCACCCCTGTCTAGTCGGACAAAAGACACGCATTCTTTACTGTGCCCGCCCCGTCTCTGGCCAACGATCTCACCTGCCCCTATTGTCTGGTTGACCTAGTGATCGCGAGTGCCTTGCTATCTTCTTCTGCCGTCTGCTGTGTTTGGTCGCTGTGTTTATATTCTTGCAATACTGCCATCTCTTCGTATTTACATGCAGTTGCACTCGCCTAGTTCTCATTAATCTTGTAGGCTAATTGCTCAGTTTACATGAACATATATAGTTTATCTACACTCTGCTTATCTAACCGATTAATATGACTCCCATCACTCTATTTCGGCCATTTAAATATAGGTCATATGCAGGACGTCGCATTCAGTCCTGATCCTTGGTCGCTGCTCATAATTACGCGGTAAGTTCACCTACGATAGTTTGCTATAGCTCTATAAATCAAGATACCTGATTATAATATACAATTAAACTAATTAGGTCTACGTCTTATGTCAACTTACATTCAACTTCTGCCATCCAGTGGGTTTTCTGGTCGTCCTTCTGGGTTTCATTTGTCTCTGCCCAATCAATCGCTTGTCGTGGATAACACTTGACCTTATTGTCCTATCTGACCTTTAGTCTCCTGCGTGGTTCCAACCACAGTGTCCCTGTCTATGGTCGTCCTGTCTGACGTTTAGCCATTTACTGCCACTCGCGAGCGGGCTTTGTGGCTGGCGGTCCTCTTAACTCAAGTGGCTTTCTTGCACTTTAACGACCCTCGGACTCTGCGTGTCTTTCCCTTCTTTGGCTTATCTGCCTTGGGTAGGTTCCGTTCACAGATCCTTAGTCGCTCTCACTCCTATCAGTGATTCAGACGAGTTCTAGCATGGGCGCTTGTCCGTCTTCCTTCACTTCCTCCTCCTCCAGATACTATACAGACTTGGGCACGGATTAGCCACAATTTCTGAAGTCCTGTTACTATGTTCCTTGGGCTGCCCCAAGAGGGCTCAGGCCCCCGCCGCTCCCGGAGTCCACTATTAACTGTCCTCTCTCCTGCTCGACTCTTCTCCAACTGACTGGATCCCAAAGTATATATAACTTCTTGAGTTGGCTCATTTCTTGAATCACGTGACGTTTCTCTTCCTTGTGAAAGACTACCCAATCAGTACCTCGCGTACTCTGCTTAATTTGCATCTTATTATTAATCTAACTATCTTCACCCTGTCTTCGAGTTCATAGTCCGCTGTGAGTGCATGTGTGTTCCCACAGCCGTAAATCTGCCAGCCTGCGGTACCTATTTTTACCACCTTTGCAACTTTTGGGTCATGGGGGCGTGTTCGTCCCCATATATCTAGCCATATCCGTTGTATTTCTTGCCCATTTGACAGTTCCTATGCTAAGTTTGGCTTCATGTTTCCTGAATTTCTTATTCCACTAACAACTAAAGGTAAACTGTCGGTTAGCGGGTTGCAGCAGAGTCATTGCCCGGCCACTCACTAATTTTGAACTTACTGGTCGGTGAACTCTTTGTCAGAAAAAAATATTCCAGTTAATGCCCTCCAGTAAACTCAGGCGCCTAGAGACAATGAACAGCAGTTTCCATACTGTCTCATACCCACCTACCAAAAGTTGATGGGTCCCACCATCAATATAGCGTCATTCCTCCTTGAGATCGAAGCCCTGGCTCCGCATCTGACATCCCTCATAAACAATATTGGATGCCTAAGGGGAAAACTCTTTTTGGAACTTCCACCCCAAATAATAATAAGAAGAAAAAAATACTGGTTGCACCCCCTGCTCTCCCAGTGCATAAGGAAGTTAAAACTTGTTCGTCTTCTGACGTGCATCATAACAAAATAGTAACCAACTAATATTATCAATAAAGACAGTTCAATCCCTTGCATGCTGGGGATTCCCCAGAAAACAAAATCATCAATCAATGGGTGCAATACTTAGGGGCACCACAATTAATAAAACAACGTCAATATAGGCATTCACTTAATATGCCACTCCCCTGTAACAACAACAAAACCAACAATCAAATTCACATCGGTGCTACCCACTAGGAACTCTGTACATCAATGTGCCCAGTCACCCTTGAATCTGAAAAAACATTGTAACAATTCCTATGACCCCACAGGCAAATGCCTGTTCACCACACATAATAAATAATCACTTCTCCCCTATTCGCAAGGACACATCAGCCTGAAGCTGCAATCCTCACGATCACTACCGATGTACACAAAAACAAATCAGCCCCTGCTGTAAGTAAACAACATTTAGTGGCCATAGAAACAAACAAACCATATATCATGAAACAGCTTATGACATAAAAACAAATGTGCGCCCAGTCGTTAGACATCGTGCTCAATTGTCTTGGCGCTGAAATAACTCTGAAAAAAAATGGTATGCCCAGTTCTTGGACATTATGTCCTACTCTCTTGATGCTGAAATAACTCTGACAAAAAATGTGTGCCCAATTCTAGGACATCATGCTCTAACATTTATTCTTCGCCATGCCCCTTCACATTAAAAGCAAACATGTACCCCTTTGACATCTACCCGGGCAATCTCAGATTATAAATGGTCTCCTTGGCCTCCTGGCACGACGTTGAACTGTGTGTTGTCACTATGACACCCAATACTACAGTTGTGTCTGCCCAACACAATAGAGTGAGGCCCACACAAAAATAAAAACATTCGCATACCCGACTTGACAACTTCCGCTATGGAAACAACAAGGGAGCTAACTACTCCACAAAAGTTGATCCTATCAAGCAGTCACATTCATTTAAACAGCAAAATAACATGTTTCTAACTACATTCATGAACCTTGAACACGCTGGTACACTGAATTCCACCTCTGTTCCCGCATCTAAAAAAAAAGGGATTTTCTAACTACCACGAGTGACACTGCCATCTGTTTCTTCACAACAGCCATCATTAACTCACTGCATAAAACAAAGGTGAACAACCCCGCTTGGTGATGTAATTGTTCATGCGTGCATTTCTTTTGCGCCACGTGTGCCATTGATAACGTTCGGCACAGCCCGTCTCGCCCTGCCGCTGGTGGGGCACGCTAGCACGATGAGTCCTTGTTGTCGTTCCTTGCAGGGCAACACAAAGGGGGGGGGGGGAAGGAGCGCTATATTTTCTTAGTGGCCTCGGATGTCTACACTGCCACCAGAAATGTTGGGTTCTGTCACCTAAACAGCTTCATAACTAACTGTTCCCTAAAAGAGTCAGCGAAATTCATTCCCCGTACAGTCACAGGTTTGGCTGGCTCTGCATAACAGGTGTGGGAATTGTTCTTATACTTTGCATGGCTGTGGATTTCGCCTGCCATGCCCTGTCGTCAATCATGACTCTGACTTCCTGGACGAAGAGTGGGTGACCTTTGTATAACGGTGGGGTATTTTATTGTGATACCTTCAATCAGTGAGTTAGTCTTTAACGTGCACTGACATTAGGACTTTGGCCCTTTAATGATAACAAGATAAGGCCACCCTTACGTTGACTTGCTCTACTCAGCTGTTGTCTGAGCTCATTTCGGACAGATTCCGCTGCGCTGACTCTTCTTCTGAGTTGGTTATCCCTGGGTATTTTGTTGTGGTGGGTTTTCCTGTATTCTTGTAGCAAGGTGGTTTGGCCGGTGTACTTTTCACAAGAGTTTCTAACTGAATAGACTTAGTAGAAACCTCGCCGACAGATAGTTCAGACAATTTACCAACCAGCTATGAGATAAGTAACCTAGTAAAGGAACACTTACTGAGACAACTATCGAGCAGGCAATCACGAACTACTGACTGTAAGCGACAAATCTATGTATACGATCTCACTATGTAGTAGAACCTGACACCGCCGAGACAATGGTCACATGGAATCTCCTGGGAGCTCCCGGACTAAGCTGGAAGGTCCCAGAAAATTCTGGAAACATATCCTGCCGACGACGCCATTTTTGTGACAGCTAGAAAAGAAGAGGAAGAAGAAGGAGAGAGGAGGGAGGGAGGAGAGAGGGAGAGAGAGAGAAGAGAAAGAAAAGAGTGAGGGATATGATATAAGATAGTGTGAAGCCTAAAAGTTCGTTCCTCAGTCGAACTCTGCCTACAACGCACTATCTTCGATAATAAGGAAAGATGAAGAGAGAAAGAGAGAAGGAGAAAGATGATGAGAGTAAGGGATAGGAAAGATTGAGGTTCGTGTCTCCGCGTGAGAACAATAGTTAATTACTATTACACCATCAATGTCTCGTGGTGTATGTTATCAGGTTATAGAAGAGATGTACAGCCTCACCTGGTCTCTAAGCTACTCTACTTATATTACTTCAGACTGACAAGTCGAAATAAAAGACAACTCAATCATATATTTATTTCCTTCTGAACAATAACAGAGTGACAATCTACAACATAATCGCATAGAGTAATCAGTACATGCATTGCAGACACATAATGCATATTGAACTGTAATAATACGATGCTGCATTACCTCACAAGGGAGAGATATATAGTGTAACAGCCTATGCAACTGGATGTTAGGGGAATGCCACTTATGATCACCTATTAACCGCATGAAGTAAAAGACTAAAGCTAGGAATTACACCGGCCTTTGTTTCGTAACTATCTTTCCGTAGGCTTATTAGTGGTCCATATATTCAGCCCAAATACCCATTGATCCATAGATTGATCCATCAATCCATATACCCAGGGATTATTTTGTTCAGATGGATATCTGTTTAGTCACGTATGCACGGTATGCTTGGGCAACTCCATTATACCCAGGCAATGCCTGAAACATTATAAAACGATACCCGTGAGTTTTATGTGAGAATAAACCTTAGTCTTTCACTACCTACAAAGTCCTTAACATCTATCGCTTTTTTTTTATCTATACTAGTATTAGTATATCTTAGCCATAACATAAATTAAGAACCTTATTGTGAACACATATGTTTAACTAATATTATTATCGCCTATTTCCCGACGCGCCGCCTACAGCCAACATTAAGTATTTAACCATTTACCCGAAGATTTGAACTCGTTGCCTGTACCACGCCAGGCCAGCCTAACTACACCTTAGCTACACAGCCGCAGAAGCGCGACCTCCTTTCACCCCTGTCTAGTCGGACAAAAGACACGCATTCTTTACTGTGCCCGCCCCGTCTCTGGCCAACAATCTCACCTGCCCCTATTGTCTGGTTGACCTAGTGATCGCGAGTGCCTTGCTATCTTCTTCTGCCGTCTGCTGTGTTTGGTCGCTGTGTTTATATTCTTGCAATACTGCCATCTCTTCGTATTTACATGCAGTTGCACTCGCCTAGTTCTCATTAATCTTGTAGGCTAATTGCTCAGTTTACATGAACATATATAGTTTATTTACACTCTGCTTATCTAACCGATTAATATGACTCCCATCACTCTATTTCGGCCATTTAAATATAGGTCATATGCAGGACGTCGCATTCAGTCCTGATCCTTGGTCGACTGCTCATAATTACGCGGTAAGTTTACCTACGGTAGTTTGCTATAGCTCTCTAAACCAAGATACCTGATTATAATATACAATTAAACTAATTAGGTCTAAGGCTTATGTCAACTTACATTCAACTTCTGCCATCCAGTCGGTTTTCTGATCGTCCTTCTGGGTTTCATTTGTCTCTGCCCAATCAATCGCTTGTCGTGGATCCCACTTGACCTTATTGTCCTATCTGACCTTTAGTCTCCTGCGTGGTTCCAACCGCAGTGTCCCTGGCTATGGTCGTCCTGTCTGACGTTTAGCCATTTACTGCCACTCGCGAGCGGTCTCCTTGGCTGGCGGTCCTCTTAACTCAAATGGCTTTCTTGCACTTTAACGACCCTCGGACTCTGCGTGTCTTTCCCTTTGGCTTATCTGCCTTGGGTAGGTTCCGTTCACAGATCCTTAGTTGCTCTCACTCCTATCAGTGATTCAGACGAGTTCTAGCATGGGCGCTTGTCCGTCTTCCTTCACTTCCTCCTCCTCCAGATACTATACAGACTTGGGCACGGATTAGCCACAATTTCTGAAGTCCTGTTACTATGTTCCTTGGGCTGCCCAAGAGGGCTCAGGCCCCGCCGCTCCCGGAGTCCACTATTAACTGTCCTCTCTCCTGCTCGACTCTTCTCCAACTGACTGGATCCCAAAGTATATATAACTTCTTGAGTTGGCGCATTTCTTGAATCACGTGACGTTTCTCTTCCTTGTGAAAGACTACCCAATCAGTACCTCGCGTACTCTGCTTAATTTGCATCTTATTATTAATCTAACTATCTTCACCCTGTCTTCGAGTTCATAGTCCGCTGTGAGTGCATGTGTGTTCCCACAGCCGTAAATCTGCCAGCCTGCGGTACCTATTTTTACCACCTTTGCAACTTTTGGGTCATGGGGGCGTGTTCGTCCCCATATATCTAGCCATATCCGTTGTATTTCTTGCCCATTTGACAGTTCCTATGCTAAGTTTGGCTTCATGTTTCATGAATTTCTTATTCCACTAACAACGAAAGGTAAACTGTCGGTTAGCGTGCTGCAGCAGAGTCATTGCCCGGCCACTCACTAATTTTGAACTTACTGGTCGGTGAACTCTTTGTCAGAAAAAAAATATTCCAGTTAATGCCCTCCAGTAAACTCAGGCGCCTAGAGACAATGAAAAGCAGTTTCCATACTGTCTCAGAAAGAAAGAAAGAAAGAAAGAAAGAAATTTGTCTATTTGTTACGATGTTCTTCAATGCCTCTCTTCTCGTCACATGACCATAAGACCAAAGAAAGAAAGAAAGAAAGAAAGAAAGAAAGAAAGAAAGAAAGAAAGAAAGAAAGAAAGAAAGAAAGAAAGAAAGAAAGAAAGAAAGAAAGAAAGAAAGAAAGAAAGAAAAATACCCAAAATTAAGATCACACAATATGCAAACTATGAAGATACGGAGAACAAAGAAAAAGACTATTCGCGTAAACACCAATTCTCCCCTTGATCATTTCTTTTAAAACACAACAATCCGCCCAACCTTTCCAGATGCCTCCTCGCATTGGAGCTCCACCTGGAGAGATTATTACATCAGATCACGTGATACGCAGCCTCATAACATATTCTGATTGCGTCCTGCGGTGCGGTTTATATTTGAGATACCTTCGCGCGATAGCGAGGCGATCTGCCTGTTCACTCGGCGCCGCTTCTAGCAAAACTATAAACTGAATAATTTGCTGTTTGTTTTCTGTGGCTTTCTGGTTGGGTTTCCGATTGGCATCTGATCTGAAAAGTAGAAGCGGCGCAATTACGCAGATGCTGCGTAGTTTGCGGGTATGATAGTTGATATGTGCGTAATTATTGCAGTAGAGAATGGTGTGGTTTGAATGTTTGGATATTTGCTTGTTTTGTTTCGTGTAGTTCAAATTTCTGAATGGCTGTTTGTTTTTCCATTTTTGTTTTTTCATTTGTCGTGTTGTGTTGTTTCGGTTTGTATTAAGTAGTTGCTTTTTTAAAAATTGTTGTTGTTTTTGTTTGATGCTGTTTTTTTTTTTTTTTTAATTTCAATTATGGGCGGGCGAACGGACGGACAGACGAAACAAAAAAAAAAAAAAAAAAAACAGATAGAGCCAGCCAGCTAAGCGGGCGGACAATGGGCGTTTGGACGGAGGGACGGACGGACAGACAGACAGGGCCAGCCATAAGGTCAGCCAGCCAGCCAGCTGGTGTTGCTGGCGAGTGGTCAGCGGACGGGCGACCGGGCGAACGGACAACAGATAGGCAGATAGACAGACAGACAGATTGGGATCTGATTTGAAAAGTAGAAGCCAGACAGTTATTGGTAAATACGGCACAGTTTGCGGGTTAATAGTTGATACAGACATAATTATTGCAATAGATCAACGGACGTTATATATTTGGCGCCTTTGTAGTGTTTCTGTATAGCGTCTGTTTCCGGGTATCTTGTCGTTTGTTTTGCTTACTATTTTCTCAACAAACAGCATGAAACTTTCTTACGATGTTTATACTTCACCTCGACACCGCAAGGTACAAGAGGAACATGATGAGATGAGATGAGATGAGATCAACGGTCGACCAGGCGAACAGACAGACAGACAGGCAGACAGACAGACAGACAGACAGACAGACAGGCAGACAGACAGGCAGACAGGCAGACAGACAGACAGACAGACAGACAGACAGACAGACAGACAGACAGACAGACAGACAGACAGACAATGTTTATTAAGTGATTGCATTGTTGTTGTTGTTGTTGTTGTTGTTGTTGTTGTTGTTGTTGTTGTTGTTGTTGTTGGTGTTGTTGTTGTTGTTGTTGTTGTTGTTGTTGTTGTTGTTTTATTGAATACTAGTCATTTGTTTTTAAATTTATTTTAACTGAATATTTGTTTGTCTTTCTTGGGTCGCGCGACGTATGATGTTGATCGTAGTCACGATTATTCATTCTGCAGTGTCTCGTTTTATATCTAATGGTACGAGGCCGGTATGTGTGTCCACTGCCTCCTGTCTCCAGTCTTATACTTCACGCATTATGGTTCTGTTTGTCATTATGTTCAAAGACTTCTGATTCCATTCTAATGATCCATGCCGTGTAACGTTGGTCGCCATGTATACCTCCAGCTGCCTATCCCTTTTATCGTAATGCATATCCTCAAGCATTGGTCGGCATGTATGTCCGCTGCTTCCCGTCTCCAGGCCTATATTCAAGGCAGTATGGCTATGTTTGCCTTGTAAGTCCACAGCCTCCTGTCTTTCCTTTTAAAGTTCATATCACAACCGCCCTGTAGGCCTATATCTACAACACTCAGTTTTGCAAACAGCCAAATGTTTTGGAAAATGTTGTCTTCCCTTCTACCATGTCAATCTATTTAGCATCGTCTCTCTGTGTCTTGAATTTTTTCTCAACTCTCATATTATCAAGATATAGTCCATCTTATCCCTTCTCATTGTATTAAGTTCAGTTTATCGCTGCTCATTTTGTCTAATACAGTTATCCCTTTTCATTACGTCTAGTCCAGTTTATCCCTTCTCATTATGTCTAGTCCATCTTACCACTTCTCATTATATCTAGTCCAGTTTATCCCTTCTCATTATGCTTAGTCCATCTTACCACTTCTCATGAAAGGGCCGAATATAAGACAAGCCTGCGTGCCCAATTTGTTACCCTTTGAAAATGAAGCCCGTTCGTTCGTTCGTTCGTTCGTTCGTTATGTCTAGTTCAGTTTATCCCTGCTCATTATGGCTAGCCCATCTTACCACTTCTCATTATGTCTAGTTCAGTTTATCCCTTCTCATTACGTCTAGTTCAGTTTATCCCTTCTCCTGTCTAGTCCATCTTACCACGTCTCATTATGTCTAGTCCATCTTTCGACTTCTCATTATGTCTAGCCCATCTTACCTCTTCTCATTGCTTGTAGTTCAGTTTATCCCTTCTCAATATGACTAGTTCGACTTCTCCTTTCTCTTTAGTCTAGTCCAGTTTAACTCTTCTCATTATGTCTAGTCCATCTTTCGACTTCTCATTATGTCTAGCCCATCTTACCTCTTCTCATTGCTTGTAGTTCAGTTTATCCCTTCTCAATATGACTAGTTCGACTTCTCCTTTCTCTTTAGTCTAGTCCAGTTTATCTCTTCTCATTATGTCTAGCCCATTTTATCCCTTCTCACTATGACTAGTACAATTCATCCCTTCTAATTACGTCTAGTACAGTTAATCCCTTCTCAGTACGGCTAGTCCAGTTTATCCCTTCTCATTTCTCTAGTCCAGTTTATCCCTTCTCATTTGTCTAGTCCACTTTATCCTTTCTCACAATGTCTAGTCAAGATTGTTCCTTCTAATTACGTCTCTAACTCTGTGTCTCAGTGTCTCGTGTTTGTCTTCTGATAGGCCCATCTCAATATCTTCCTTCGTCTTTTGCTATTTGTGATTGTAATTAAGTCTGTCAATTTGTCTATTGGTCTGCCTTTCTTTTAGCTAATCGTCTTTCTGAAATTACATCAACCAGTCAGTTATCTGATCCGTTCCGTGCTTCTAGTATATATGTACACATTTTTGTGCGCCTTTCTGTCTATTATTCTCTCCGATTGTCTTTCTTTCTTGGAGTTTTTCTTTCTTTCTTTCTTTGAGTTTTTATTACTTTCTTTCCCTGAGTTTTCATTTCCTTCTTTCCCTATGTTCTCTGTTCTTTCTTTTTCTGAGTTCTCGCTTCTTTCTTTCTCTGGGTTCTCTTTTCTTTCTTTCTCTGAGATCTCATTTCTGTCTTTCTCTGAGGTCTCTTTTCTTTCTTTCTCTGAGTTCTTTTCTCTTTCTTTCTGTGAGTTCTCATTTATTTTACCCTGTGTTCTCTTTTCTTTCTTTTCTGAGTTCTCACTTCTTTCTTACTCTGAGTTCTCTTTTCTTTCTTACTCATAGTTATTTCTCTTAAGCCTCTTTTCTTTCTTTCTCTGAATACTCTTTTCTTTCTTTCTCTGAATTCTCATTTCTTTCTTGCTCAGAGTCGTCCGTCCGTCCGCCCGCCCGTCCGTCCGTCCGTCCGTCCGTCCGTCCGTCCGTCCGTCCGTCCGTCCGTCCGTCCGTCCGTCCGTCCGTCCGTCCGTCCGTCCGTCCGTCTGTCTGTCTGTCTGTCTGTCTGTCTGTCTGTCTGTCTGTCTGTCTGTCTGTCTGTCTGTCTGTCTGTCTGTCTGTCTGTCTGTCTGTCTGTCCCTTTTTGTTTTGTTTCACTCATTCGTGTCTTTACTTCCCAATATATTGCATGGTTCTCACAACCGACTCTAAGGGGTTACGGACGCTATTCGCCAACCCGCATACCGCGTTCGAAACGCAGGTACGGGCGATTTGGCAGCAGACCGCCTTATGCTGGTTTTCGTAAAATAGTATGAGTATCGGTCATGCAGAAAGCAATGCCAAGCTACTGAGCGTGAACTTGCCAAGAAAACACAAAAAATGACGACGATTGACTGCGACGTCCTGAAGAAACTAACCCGCGTTAGGCTGGGTCGAACTGGGTGGCCACGTCATTGTTAGACATTCGAATCTGCCCCGATGATCATCGAACCGATGACCAACGAATTGACAGGGAAGCCATATCCACTACACTCCCGCGGCAGGGGAGCCCCTAGCCACTACACTCCCTAGACAAGGAAGCCTCTAGCCATTACACTCCCATAGAGTGAGTTCCCTTGAAGCAAGATGGCGGGCCATTTTTTCGTCCCGTAAAATGGAACGTGTTTTTTCCGAAATGTGTATGGATTCAGTGTTTTTTTTTCGTGGTGAAATGGAGTTCGGACCGTGCAACGGAGTTCGTGCACGCGCGTCCGGTCTTCTTTCGGCGTATCATCGGCGCCCGGTGGCGATAGTTAAGCCTAACATGACGACCAGACGACCAGCTAGGACACAACGTGGTAAGAGGGCGGGCGCGCGCAGAAGGCGCTTAAAATGTGACAGATTGGGTATCGGAAATGTTCAAGTACTGTACTGGAACTGTGCATCATTTAGTCAACGCCGACCCATTCTTGAAAAACTACTCTACGGAAACGATATTGTAGTCTTGCAAGAAACATAGCTCACCGACGGAACAGTCAATGTTGCGGGATTTCAGGGTTTCTTTAACAGGCGGCACCTCGGACAGGCCATTCTGGTCCGCGACAACATACTAGTGTCTGAGATCGATATGTCCGCCTGGAACAGCGATGCCCTGCAAGTGCAGGCATTAAGAATAATGACACCAGTGCAGCTTGTAATCGTTAACGTCTATGCGCGAAATAGGAAGGTCGACGTGCGACAATGGCAGAGTTTGTTCGATATGGATGAAAGGCATATCATCTACTGCGGGGACTTCAATGCCAGAGGCAGTCAATGGGGGAATTGCATCACCAATAGACAGGGAGAAGATTTGGAGGACGCCCTGGCATCTGCTGCCCTAATCTGTCTGAATGATGGGAAGGTCACTAGAATGGCCACTCGACCAGGCGACTCTGACAGCATCATTGACTTAGCTCTGGTGTCGCCCACCATCGCACCAAGGTGCCGGTGGGGCACACTGGGATACCACGATAGTGACCACTACCCTTGTGTCATCCTGATCAAGAAAGACGGGGCCATGAGTCAAAGAAACAAGACCAATGCCTTCCCGTACGACACCACTGGTCAAGACGCCATAAGCAAGATCAGAAGAAGGAAACTAACTTCCTCCCGTAGGAGACAAGAAAGATGGCTGCAGCCACCATGGTGGAATGGAGAGGTCGAGAAGGTGTGGCTGGGAAAGAGGCAGGCTGTCAAAGACTGGCAAAAGGCCAGAAAGGCTAACATGCCACAGGTTTAGTTGGCGAACCTGAAGACTGAGGTCGTTAGGACGACGACTTTATTCAAATCCTGCGCCAAACAGGCCAAGGCCGACAAATGGGACGAGTTCTGCAGGAAGGTGTGCTCCGAGCAATCTCTTACGACATTCTGGCGCCTCCACAAGAGCATGAACGGTGCTGCACAACGTAGGGGTATTCCAGACTTTCAAGGCACAGACCTCGCATGGAAAAAGTCGGATGCGGATAAAGGTAAGGCCCTTCTTGCACGCTACATAGAACAGACTGACCAGAAAGACGAGCCCGCCAGACAGAGGACCACAACAACACTCTCTCAGTTGTGCGAGGGGGTCGGGACAGACGAAGAATGGACAATCACAGTTGAGATATTGCGTGCGATGCTCAAGAAATCACCTAACACCGCCCCAGGCCCAGACGGCATCCGATATGGTGACCTAATGGTGATATCAGATGATGACATGGAAGAACTGGCCAGAGAATTCAACACCAGTATCCAGAGGTATCAGGTCAAAGAAGAATGGCTACACAGCTACTTGCTGCCGCTGCCAAAACCGAACAAAGACCACTCCAAGAAAAGCGGCTACAGAATCATTACGATGCAGAATACTGTTGGCAAGCTACTGGAGAACATTGTAGCACACAGATTTGCTTGAGACTTGGAACAGCTCGGCTTCTTCCCGCCCACACTTGGAGGATACAGACGCAACACAGAGTCATGGCTGAATGCGGCGGTCTTTGCTCAAGATGTTTACGAAGGATTTCAGGTCAGAGAAGAGACATGTGCGGCCGCCATAGACTTAGAGGACGCATATAACAGAGTATCTTTCGAGCACTTGATGCAAACCCTCCTCAGACTGAAAGTGCACCCTCACCTTGTACGATGGATAGCTGCAGTTCTACTCCAAAGGAAGGTGGTGCTAAGATGCGGGAGTTGGTCTTCTGAGCCGATAACGATATGTCCAGGATTGCCGCAGGGTTCACCACTGTCACCAGTACTATTCAACGTGTATACGGTGCCGATCACCGAACAACAGTTGGATGGGAGGGGTAGGACTCTATCATTCGTTGACGACATCCTCGTGTATCGACAGGGTCGAGATAGACAGGCGGTTGCCAACTATATGCAGGGCGAACTAGATCGAATTTCCTCATGGTGTGCTGATGCCGATGCCCTTGTCAACCCTGCAAAGGCAACGGTTACATGGTTCTCACTAAACAACCATATTGTGAAAACAGACCTGCCGGCAGTAAGAATGGATGGGAGCATTCTGAGTAGAACCCAGTCAATGACATATCTTGGCGTGAGGCTTGATCGTAGCCTGTCCTTCAGAGATCATGTCGATTATGTCATAACGAAGGCTCGAAAAGGTTTGGCAGCAATGAGAGTCATGGCGACTGCCAATATCGAGCAAAGACTGCTAATACTTCTGTTCCAAGGACTTGTGCTTTCACGCATCGAGTATGCCCTGGCCATCCTCACTGTCAGCCCTACACAGATTGGAAGACTTGAAAAGGTACAAAACGAAGCCATGCGCATCATTTTGGGCTGCACGAGAGACACCAGCTGTGTAGCAATGAGATACCTCCTTGACTTCCCGACAATGGAACACAGGATCAAGATCTGGAGAGCTCGTGCATACTTAAAAATAAGTGCAGATGAGCAGCACCCTCTGCATGACGCTGTATTCAGAGAAAAGGGTGACAGGCTAAAGAGGGGCAAATCATGGATGGGTCGGGCGGAAGATGTCGTCGGACAGTTCTGCAGTCTTACCAGTATCAACCCCGGCAAGAAATGGGTGCCGGTGCCTCCAGCTTTTAAGTGTACCTTCTCCTGCATTATCACACTCGACAGACGGTGCAGAGAGCAGAACCCTGCCGCTGTCAATGCAGAGGTTAACGCGCTCATCTATGATCACTCAGATAGCCCCAAAGTGCTCATCTATACAGATGGATCTGTTGTAAAGCAGCAGAGAAGTGCGTGGGCATTTACAGCCCGTTCAGCGGGCCGAACCGTTCAAGAATCCAGTGGTGCCCACTCTATGACCACGAGCAGCATGACGATGGAGGTGATGGCAGTTACACAGGCTTTCATATGGCTGGAATCACAGCATTATACCAACGTGTGTGTACTAAGTGATTCAGTGAGCATGATTCAGAAGGTCGAAGCTGGATCTGTACGTAGACAGTAGACTGAGTCGCTGCGGAAGTCCGTTGTCCGCAAAGTCACCTTCATCTTCGTCCCGGGACATGCGGGAGTCGAGGGAAATGAACGAGCTGATAAATTGGCTGGCTCTGCACCCCCTGTAGATGGCCAGCCCATGGATCGTGCCGATGTTATTAACGCCCTTAAAGATATGGCGAGAACAGAGGATTTTGACGCCAGTGATTCCACATCGCTTTCCAGGATGAAAGACCTGGGAGTAAGAATCGGCACAGCCAGACGCGAGAGTTACATCGGGAAAACAAAGCGCCTCGTCAACCAACACAGAACTGGCACTATTAGCCACCGGATGCTGATGCATATGCTGGGGGGAGGATCTGAGCACCTATGGACATGTCCGGAGTGCAACGAAGATACCCCAACTGATAACTAACTAACTAACTACAGTCCTGCGACAGGGGAGTCTCCAGCCACTATAGTCTCGTGACAAGGGAGCCATCAGCCACTACACTCCCTAGACAGGGGAGCCATCAACCACTACACTCCCTAGACAGGGGAGTCATCAACCACTACACTCCCTAGACAGGGGAACCCTAAGACAGTTCATAAATAAACACACATGTATGATTTGGGTCTCATAGTAGTGAAAAGAAGAAAGTAGAGACTAGAGGACGCACTAGACAACATTAAAATTAAGCTGTAGTTACCCACTGGGATTCGAACCTGTCACCTTCGAATGACGACGACAGCGCCTCGCTGCAGAAACTAGTGTGCCGAACTACGTAGCCCGGAATCGAACCCACATTTTTAGGAACGCGAGGTAGTCGGTATTACCACTTCGCCAAGGAGGATCTATATCAGAACGAATAAACGTGACATGTACAAGGGAGCTTCAAATGAAAACCTTAAAAGTGTGATAGAAATTACAATAACCATGCCATTGTTTTGTAACCTGTCGATATTGTTGTTAAGTATGCCAAGAGTGTTAAGTACGGAACATCACGTTGCAGGCGAACATGGTGACGTCATATGGACAGTTTGAAGATGGCCGCCCCACTTTTGACATAAACCAACCGATTCTTTTTTTTTAATCATTGAAGAGGTGAAGCCTATAGAAATGAGTCGGTGAATGAAGGTCCAGTATTGTGATGCATGCTTGTCAGTCCAGTAAGTGTATGAGTGGAGTAGGAAGTTTCAAAACGGCGTGACTTCTGTGACAGACATTTTTGGTCCGATGAAGAGGTACAGCAAGTGGTGCAGAAGTAGTTACATACGCGATCGAGAGAATTGTTTTTCTATAGGAATCAAAGCTGGAGGACTTATATGAAAATATTGAAAAAATATGATACAATTGTTGTTTACTTTTTCAGAATATATTCACCCAAAAACAAAAAACAAAACATATGAGGTTTTCATGTGAAGCTCCCTTGTACAAACAGGTGGATAAACGAATGATAGAAATGTGTCAAAACCAAAGCTACCATCAAAGCCGTGTGCAAACAAGGAAACACTGAACATTTAGCTGAAGAACATAAACGTATTCAATATGTTGCAGATGAGGTCACCATGGCTGAATGGATAAGAGCGCTTGCTCCTAAACGATCGGTGTGCTGGTGGCGAGACAGCAAATTCAATCTCTTCTCCGGTCAGTGGACAAAAATGTTGACTTCTCGTCCCTTGACTTGGGGATGTAAATTACAAGTACCTTAGAATTCGGAGTGAGTTCATCTGATAGCGAGGGACACGGGTAATAGTCTCCCGTGTGTTGCCGGGGCCCATAAGGGAAGCAAAGAATAGCAACACTGTAGCCTACCAGGCATGTCGTAAGAGGCGACTAAGGAGGCTTGATGGTTCCGTCGCCCTGCTACTGAGTGAGTGCGTGGCACGACACTGTGAGCTGTGAGTTTCGTGTGAAGTGCTTTTGAATCTGCCCGAGGTTTTTGGAACGTGACTGCATGTTCGGAGTGATGGCAGATGGCTATGTCCCAGAGTTGACCGGTTTTTGCCTTATGCAGAAATGCGTGGCTGCTGGGCTTCTGGTTGACTGCCACTGCCATCGACGATGAACTGTATTTCGTGGACTGTGTGGGTGAACATCTAGGAAACATCCAGATGGGAAAATGGCTGCAGATTCCATCAGAAATGAACTGGGTGTTTTGTGGGGGACTATTGTGTTGACATTCTGGCGGCGGCATTATGCACAGTGCATCTGTGCGGGCTGATGTTTGTCGAGACTCAAGTCTTTTCCACTTTTCACATTGGGCGGTGGGGAGCGTTTTGTATGATATTCACTGGCACAGGAACGGAGCATAATGGGGACGACCCGTTGCTGTGAAGTTGGAACTGCGACTAACTAACTAACTAACGGGTAATAGTAAAGGCTAGCCCACACACACAAATCAGTCCAATGTGTAACACGCTAGAATTCAAAGCGAGCGAAGAAGAAAAAAAAACGAAAAGCACAATTCAATGTCAACCGTTGTCAGATTTCTATAATATAAAACAGACTGACATTTGATATTCTAATTAGACAGAAATTAATCTACAATATTGGATAGAAATTACCGAGGCACGGGAGGTAAACAGTACAACACTTTACTTCAAATACTCACATCTAAGTTGCGTCCCTTGTGTGATATCCAAACTTAGTGGCAGGAGGTGGGACAAGAGAAACACACGATAAAATCCGCAGTGTCTGGATACAAGGAACTGTACATCGTTAACCGTGCGTCTTGATGATTGTAGAGCTGAAACAATTGGAGAATATTTTTTGTAACAAGCATAGACAATGCTGAAAGAATAGAATATTTGTAGTACAGACATAAACAATGATGATAGAATAGGAGAGTATTTGTAGTACAGACATAAACAATGATGAAACAATAGGAGAATATTTGGAAAACAGGCATAAACAATAGGAGAAGTGAACATATGATTGTAGGGCTGAAACAATAGGAGAATATGTGTAACATCAGACATAAACAATGCTTAAAGAACAGGAGAATATTTGTAACATCAGACATAAACAGTGTTCAAACAATAGGAGAATATTTGTAACATCAGACATAAACAATGCTTAAAGAATAGGAGAATATTTGTAACATCAGACATAAACAATGCTTAAAGAACAGGAGAATATTTCTAACATCAGACATAAACAATGCTTAAAGAACAGGAGAATATTTGTAACATCAGACATAAACAGTGTTGAAACAATAGGAGAATATTTGTAACATCAGACATAAACAATGCTTAAAGAACAGGAGAATATTTGTAACATCAGACATAAACAATGCTTAAAGAACAGGAGAATATTTGTAATATCAGACATAAAAAATGCTGAAACAATAGGAGAATATTTGTAACGTCAGACATAAACAATGCTTAAAGAACAGGAGAATATTTGTAACATCAGACATAAACAATGCTTAAAGAACAGGAGAATATTTGTAACATCAGACATAAACAATGCTTAAAGAATATGAGAATATTTGTAACATCAGACATAAACAATGCTTAAAGAACAGGAGAATATTTGTAACATCAGACATAAACAGTATTGAAACAATAGGAGAATATTTGTAACATCAGACATAAACAATGCTTAAAGAACAGGAGAATATTTGTAACATCAGACATAAACAATGCTCAAAGAACAGGAGAATATTTGTAACATCAGACATAAAAAATGCTGAAACAATAGGAGAATATTTGTAACATCAGACATAAACAATGCTTAAAGAACAGGAGAATATTTGTAACATCAGACACAAACAATGCTTAAAGAACAGGATAATATTTGTAACATCAGACATAAGCAATGCTTAAAGAATATGAGAATATTTGTAACATCAGACATAAACAATGTGATAAATCAACTCTATGAGAAATAAACAGTATGAGAAATACACTGTAAGTAATATCGGACATGCCAACAAAATAAAAGAACAAGGACTAATGAGCCTTTATGGATCACAATTACGAAAAATAAAAGATGTTGCAGCGACTAGCGTTGATCAGAGAACAAATATAAGAAATATATACATACAACATATAAACACATGGAAGACATTATTGTGACTGTCTGTCATCTGCCATCTACTGTCTCTAGTACCTTGTAGTGTAGGGCAGGGTGATCTTGGGCCTTAGGAATTAAGGCCGCCTGGCTAGTGCACTCGCCGCGAACTGTGCAGGTTAGGATTTTCGTTTTGCTCCCGACCGAAAAAAAAATACACACCTTACCGAGGATTCAAACCCGGGTCTCCCGAAGGAGAACCCGGCGTTCTTTTCACTCCGCCAGCCGCTCCCCACTACTGTGACAACATAATTGAATGACAAGAATGGACAGATGGGGGGAAATAAGAACAATGAAAAGAAAATTAATTGGGCATAAAAGAGGTGAGACGTAAACAGTATGGGAAATAAACAATATGAAAAATAAAATGTATGAGAAGTGAATAATATGAGAAGTGAATAATGTGAGAAGTGAATAATATGAGAAGTGAATAATATGATACTATGTGATATGAGAAATGAACAATATAAAAAGTGAACAATATAAGAAGTGAACAATATGTATTGAAAGTGGCGAACGAAATACCCAATACATGGAAGTGAGGAATTGAAGCAGCCTTGAGCAGGAAGTGACGATTCATTAGGTGAGCCCAGTAACAGAGCGCTGTGTATCGGCTCTGCAATCATGGAAGCCTCCTTGGAAAACGGTTAATGCTCATGGACTGCCACTGCTTTTCCTTGAGGGCTGACCGTGAAGTCTTCTAACTTGACCAGCTGGGATGTGGACGACTCGACTACATTGAGAGTCCCCCAGAACGACTAACCTGGTTTAAAAAGCGCCCGCTAAAGTCGAATGTGTTGCCCTAAGGCTGCCTGCCCAAGGGCGCATATCAAACACACCGCAATTACGTCTGAATAATCAATCCGGAAGAACGCAGAAGAAGAAGGAGAAACAATG
>OY992897.1:30867653-30892653 GCA_963921405.1 Cepaea hortensis
ATAATTTGTCTGTAGCCGTAGGTAGATGTTTATGGTCTGTGTGTAGTGTGTTTTTCTCAGATTTTTTTTATTTTTTAAATGTAAACAGAATCATCGACAGACATAAATAATTTGTAAACAAAAAGTAAGTTAGTTGCCTACAAGTTAGTTGCATATCCTTTACAGGACGTCGCTGTTAACCCCAGCATTTTTAACGGTTGGCTATTTCTGGGCATGTTTACGATCGGTAGTGTGCCACTGCTTTCTGAAAGAGCTCTTCTAGACGTCGTGAGGAGTATATGGTATGTGGTGTTAACTTCATATGTAATAGAACAGTGGTGCTCAACAAGTGGGGAAATTCCCGCCATCCCCACCCCAGGGGGGAATTTTAGGGCTTCCAGGGAGGGGGGGGGGGATTAAGACCACAGATTGGCAGTCTCAAGCTGGTTTCAGGACCACACAAAACACGATCGTCTCCCTTTCTTGATGTGTGTGCGCGCGCGCGTGTGTGTGCGTGTGCGAGTGTGTGTGCGTGTGTGTGTGTGTGTGTGCGTGTGTGTATAAGTGTGTGTTTGGTGTGTATATATATATATACTAGCTGACCCGGCCCGGCTTCGCCCAGGCCCCTGACGGGGATCTATCTATCTATCTATCTATCTATCTATCTATCTATCTATCTATCTATCTATCTATCTATCTATCTATCTATCTATCTATCTATCTATGTATCTATCTATCTATCTATCTATCTATCTATCTATCTACCTACCTACCTACCTACCTACCTTCCTACCTACTTACCTACCTACTTATCTATCTATCTATCTACCTACCTACCTTCCTACCTACTTACCTACCTACTTATCTATCTATCCATCTATCCATCTATCTATCTATCTATCTATCTATCTATCTATCTATCTATCTATCTATCTATCTATCTATCTATCTATCTATCTATCTATCTATCTATCTATCTATCTATCTATCTATCTATCTATCTATCTCTCTATCTATCTATCTATCTATCTATCTATCTATCTATCTATCTATCTATCTATCTATCTATCTATCTATCGATCGATCGATCGATCGATCGATCGATCTATCTATCTATCTATCTATCTATCTATCTATCTATCTATCAGCAACAACAATGAACATGTTAGCAAAAAGAGTCTGGGAGAACAGGAAGCTTACTGACAAAACAAAAGTCCTCGTCTACCAAGCCTGTGTCCTTAGTACTCTTATTTATGGCAGTGAAGCCTGGACAACTTACTCACACCAAGAGAAACGTTTAAACAGCTTTCATATGCGTGTCTGCGAAGAATACTTGGTATTAAGTGGCAAGACAAAATCACAAATACTGAAGTATTGGAAAGATCAGGTTGTGTGGCGGTGTATTCCATGCTCAGTCTTCGTAGACTTAGATGAATAGGACATGTTAGGAGGATGGATGATGGTAGAATACCAAAGAACATCTTTTTTGGTGAATTACAGGTGGGTAGGAGATCTCAGAGTCGGCCTCTACTACGATACAAAGATGTGTGTAAGCGGGACATGATTGATACAGGCATTGATAATGCACATTGGGAGCAAGTCGCCGCTGAACGTGTTGCATGGAGGTCAAACATCAGAAATGGAATAAAGACAAAGGAGAAAATGATTGCAGATAAAGCACACACAGAGCGTGAGAGACGTAAGATGGTGGAAAATGGTGGAAATGACCATGTTTTCACATGCACCTACTGTGGGCAAACATTTGCAGCAAGAATTGGCCTTACCAGCCACACTCGCCACCGCCATGGATCGTAGTTATTCAGCCTTTTTGAAGCACAATATACCAAACTATCGTCTGTCAAGACGGAACGGTGCCAATAACAAGATATAGGAGGCAGTGAAAATCATTATTATAAATGTTTGACAGTACAAGAGACAGCAGGCTGGGGACATCAGTATTATAAATTTTGGTAGTACAAGAGACAGGAGGCAGTGGAAATCTGTATTAGAAATGTTTGGCAGTACAAGAGACAGGATACGGTGAACATCAGTATTAGAAATGTTTGGCAGTACAAGAGACAGGAGGCCGTGGACATCAGTATTAGAAATGTTTGGCAGTACAAGAGACAGGAGGCCGTGGACATCAGTATTAGAAATGTTTGGCAGTACAAGAGACAGGAGGCTGTGCATAACTCTGATCACCATTGCTATACTGTGTTGACCATAAGAAGGTTTTCTGAAACGTCTTCTGTCTCGGACACCCACACACACACAATTTATTGAGAACAATAAGGGTTATAGCAGCGACAAAGCGCTGACTACGTCCCTTTCAAGACAAAGTCCGATTTCAATATTTCGATTTTTAAACTTGTATCAAATGTGTCTTCTACGAAGTTATTGATGAAAAATTGCTTTCGCCTGTCCAGTACTCTGCAGACAGACTTGCACCTTGTCTTGCACCTTTGTTCATGACATCAATATTTCCTTATCCAGTTACTTGAGTTGGACTGTGAAATATTATTGTACTTCCTCATTGGCAGTTACTTTCACAATGAAGTCGTCTCCTTTAGCAGAGCAGAGTATTTATAAATAAGAAGGTTACCTCCCTCACCAGAAGCATAAACTTGGAAAGTCGTAACCTGCTTCCCAAAGGTCTTGGGAGTTAACTGGCTTGGGAAGGACACCTGGGCCAATGCGGCAACATTTGATGTCTATGAGGGCTTCCAGGACAGAAAAAAAGGGAAGAAAGAAGGAGAAAGATAGAAGGAGGAAGAAAGAAGGAGAAAGAAAGGAAGAAGCAGACACAACAGGAAGAGCAGGTGGCGGAGCAGGAGGAGGATAATAAGAAGAATACGCGGGGGAGGGGTAGAGAGGAGGAGGGGGCAAGGAGGAGATGGAGGAACAAACGTTGAAGCCTCCCCACTGATCTAGGTCCGTGGTGTTCTGGATATCTCTACTGGACCTGATAATTTTTGAACCATGAAAACGTGGATAGTGTCAAGATAATGTCGTGGTTTCCCCCCGGTCTTCCTTACCCACAAGGCAGTATGATACCTCTGCCTGTGACAGCATTTTCCGACTTTCAGGACAAGCTAGTGCTCTGCTCAGTTACGGAGTTGTCCACTTACGCCGGTGAAAAAAAAAAACCACCAGTGTAAGTTGTTTCACAACTGTCCGTTAGAGTCCTCCACCACATGGCGGTGCAGTTAACCAAGACAGGTTGCGGGATCAATCCACAGCAGTGGCGGCCCTCTTTGTCTGGTTGGTTTGTCCTTGACATGAGGTCGGCCTCTATCTTTTGAAATGGACACATGATGATTTTCAGAATGTTCTGGAAAGGCAACGAGGTAGGGAACTGGCTCAAGAAGATCCAACTGGCCTCGTACGACATGAGTGGTTCGACACACTGAGCACATCACACTTGGTCAAACTAACCTCCATCTATGCAATGAGACTCTGGTGTGAAAGGCAAAGAGCGAGCCGATCGGTTGTCGAACGTGGCGATGATCGAGGCTGGAAGTGCAATGGATGGGCCAGAC
This sequence comes from Cepaea hortensis, assembly GCA_963921405.1. Lineage (NCBI taxonomy): Eukaryota > Metazoa > Mollusca > Gastropoda > Stylommatophora > Helicidae > Cepaea > Cepaea hortensis. Next base: position 30,871,172 of record OY992897.1, read on the forward strand.
ATAATCAACCCCGTAAGAGATATTGGCTGGGCGGACTGATGACTTTAAGAACGCTAGAGAATCTGCTCCTTGTCCAGAGTGAGGGAGATGGGAGTGAAGCGGGCAGCCGCCAGACATGAACTTTTTGTCAAGAACACAAGACCAGTGGTTATAACCAAAACAGAACTGGTGTGATGAGTCGATACACGCTGGCGGAGATGTCGAGAGGAAGATGGGAGCACCTATGGACCTGCCGGAGTGCTATGATGACGATCTTTACTAATCACTCATTACTAGTCACTCATTACTAATCATTCATTACTATTCACCCACCACTAATCACTCATTACTACCCACTCGTCACTCATTACTGATCATTCATACTCTGGGATGTGGATTTTAATTCCTAAGAATAATTCGTTAAAATGTCTAGGGGGTATTATTGATTCTCTGGTCACTGGTTAGAATGCAGGGTGATCAGGGATATTTACCACAAATCCCAGGAGAAAAGAGTTCAATCCTTGAAACAACGGCATCTGTGTGTAGGTTTCCCTTCCCACTTCATCACCCTTTACATTTTCTATGGTGCTAGAAGGATATTGATTGCTCACAACATATAAACAACCACTTGTTGGACACCACATTTACTTGATGTACACAACACTTTTGGAAAAACAGTTCAGGTATTAACTCAAGATCTGTAGTTACATATATATATATATAGGTGTAATAAACACTATGCATTTTCAGACAGGCCTGGGAATTCGTTGCATTGTTACAATATAGTACCCAGTGACCCCAAAAAAAAAAACAACAATGTTATTACAAACAACACAACAACCACAAATTGGGTCTACTTTCATTTTCCCTCATAATTAAGGCAAATAAAGATATTAAATAGAACCCAACATAACATGTTTCTGACACCTTTTACCATTCTCTCATTGTTAAAAATAATGAGTTGGTGTCAAAATACTATACCATCTATATACCATTGGAAAAAAACTACTGACCTGTTACCTTCAGAAAAAAAACCAACATATAAACAGCATTTTGTACTATTAATTAAACTAATTAATAGAGTCAATTTGCTCCTGGTGTGCGGTTAAGGGTTCACCTTTGCTGTCGATTAGATCCTTTTCCCATTATCTGGGTACCGAATTAATGCACTCAGTTATGTTCTTACTATTTAGTCACTGGTAATTGGCTGGTGAAAATCATACTTTATAATAGAAATTACACACAATCACAAATCCCTCCGCGGGCTAGAATATTCGAGTACTCTGTTGCAGTAGGCTCGGTGTCTTTTTGAAATTTGGGGCCTCAGGTTGGTCTAACTTTCCGGAATTTCCACTTAAGCTCTGCAGAAGGTACTTTACCATCTCACCATACATGGTGCCAAGTAGACGTCCATTCAGCTGCTCTGCTTTTAATATCAGAATCCCAAGTAGTTCAACAAAGATTTTACACCCACCAAGTCGCGAGTCTATAACCCATGGCATTTAGGTTGACATTGGACCAGCAGAGAGTTAGTCGTTATCTAGTCCAGTGTAGAACTTTATTTGACTGAGAGGCATCTCATGGTAGTATCTGTGACTAGGGCCACACTTGATCTATACCTACATATATCCACAGATGAATAAATCCAGCACAGTAACAGGTTTGCAAAAAATTAGGTGATTCCTCTTGTTGCAAATGTAGAGACATTTAGCTGCTTTCATATGATCTTTTATCTGATGGTGTTCAGGGTTTGGAACCTTGAGGTAATCTGGTTTCGTAGTTATGTTTCAGATGATATTAAGTTTGTACCTTGGTTGTATTGGCTTATGTGGTTCAGTGTCTTCTCCCCATTTGGTTGAGCCAGAACTTAGTGTTGAATAGCTGAATTCCATGTTTGACTGTTGCAGCTGTGAGACATTCTTTCGAAGACTTATCCATTGTTGGATATTAACTTGGTAACCCAACCAACAGTTGAAGGGCTTTCACTGTTGCTAGTTTTAGTAACTTGTAGGATTGTCCCATAGTTTCACTGATTTTGCTGAGTGATAAGGCTTATAGGTGATACTTCTCAGACGTAAAGCAGACGATACACTGTTGTCAGTTACTCTGTTGATCTTCATCTTTGTAGATTATTAGATCTTGAAGTCCATCCTGGATATTCCTACTAAAATAGGATTTAATCACTCACCCAGTCAGTTGTCTTCTAATTTATCTGTTGCTCGCTATGGAGCTATTGAGCGCAGCAGTCCATGGGTATTTCTAGATGCAGACTATGGTTAGGACATTTACTTTCTGGCTGTTGACCCAGGATCCAGATTCAGTGATATAGTCCCACCACATTCAACCACCACCTGCTTCTCTTCTATAGAAAAGGGATGACAAAGAATACAACACGGGCATTAACCTACTGTGATGTGTTAACTTTCACAAGACAATTACAAACAAAAATACAAAACAACAAGGGGAGAAGGGGAAAGGAGTGGGTGTCCACGTTCCACTGTCCCTCATTGCTGAGTAGAGCCATTCTGACCCTTCCTAGTGAGTAAGGTATTTTCTCACTTATATTTTGTTCTGTTGTTACTGGGACTATTGGATGGGTGAAGTCATTCTGTCCATCCAACATGTTGATATTGTCTCTCTCATTACTTGAAGAGAATAGCCTATACAGAATCCCTGTGGTTTCTAATGCCGCGTCTTCATTTCGGCACTATAATCATCACTAGGTCAAGACTATTCACCATTGGCTTCTTAAGTACTGACATACATATGTATTCTTACATCAACATCCTCTAATCCCAAGGTGCAACATTAAAATGTATATTCCCACAGTAAAAAGTAACAATCAGAACAAAGAAAATTCTCATACCAAAAAAAAACATACATGTACATTTCTCTGATATTAAGTACATGATAATCATACATAATAATCATAATGATGATGCAGGGAGCCTAGGTTTTTGAATTATCTTCATGAACTAAAACATCCATTGTTTTCCCCCACTGCGTACAGCCCATGAGAATAGTAATCACTGTGATATGTTTTGCCAATGACTGCTATTATTCGGAGGGTATTTATAAGAATAACTTATGCCGCATGGTCCAGTCTTCTGAATATTGCAAGCAATTTATTCACATCAATCTTCGCTTCTGTTTCTACTACGGTGAGGCGATGGGGATTGAATCCTATCCGAACATGCATTTTCATCACGCGTTTACTTTAATTGTTCATGAATTTATATTCAAACATGGCATCCCTAGCAATATTTTATGAAATGATTACATGTCCCACCTCTTATGGAGTGGTTACTAATCTGTTAACAAAAGGATGGTACTAAAATTTAACACTATAGTTCCAAGTTACAGATTATGATGTGGCGAAGTATTTTATCCCCTGACTAAGAGTCAGGAATACGCGTAATCATTTGTATGTCCCCGCATGGATAAAACACCTTTCTATAGTACATAGATTATTTGCAGATTTCTAAGCATAAATAGTGAGATATTGTTCATAGTGCCTAGAAGTTTTAACATAGGAATATGAAATTGACAGACACAAGTTCTCTACTGAAGTATGTAAACAAGAGTCTGTTCCCACTTTGAGAAAATGCATAGAATGTGGTTTTTACCTGAGTTTGATACTCTACGGTACACATAATATTTCTAGGTTATAAGTACTACTAGTGAGATATAAGTTCATAATGCCTATACAAGATTTTAACATAAGAATTTGAAATGGTAAGACCTAGGAAAATTTACAGCGTGGCGCCCACCTGTGTTTCATTGGTAAAAATCATCCAGCCTGGTTTAAGAGAATTGTAACTAATTCTTAATTAAACATACTGGTCTATGTAATACATAAATATATCTTAATAATGTAGATAACATACCAATAGCTTGAAGAGAATCATGTTTTTAAGGCAAAATACCTTCTCCCCGAAGGGAAAGGTCGACTTTCTTGTGTGTTCTCTTGACTAGAAATGGCCGCTTCAGTCTTTGTTTTCCCCCTCGCCAGGATTGGCCAGTTACGGGAGAGAAAACAAGCCAAAATAAATTTAGCTGTGCCACGGTCAGTCTATCGCTGTTTTATTTTCTCCTACATTAAGTAAGTTACTTAAACAGTAATTGTAAGGGTTTGTTTATTTTTAAGGGAGTCCATAAATAGGAAAGGGTAAGGATGTTTTATTATACCACACATACTAAAGACTCATCAATAATCATTCATCACTAATCATTGATCACTCATCACTAACCACTCATCGCTCATTACTAATCACTTATCACTAAAACAATAATCACTCATTACTAATCACTCATCGCTCATTACCAATCACTCATCATTAATCACTCACTACTAATCACGTATTACTAATCATCCATCACTAATCGTTGATATGAAGTGAGGTGAGCTAAGAACAGACAACATTGCACTCAGGACATTCCCATAAGCTCTCTGTCCCCTCGTTCAACAGCCAGAGAAGAGTCATACTACTAATCGCACCCACCGCTATCTGATTGAAACTTCCCCTGGGCATCATCACTAATCACTCATCACTAATCACTCATTGCTAATAATTCATCACTTAGCACTTATCACAAATCCCTCTTCACTGGAACCGGCTGTCCACCTTATAACACCGTGGCTAAATTATGTGTCCACCTGATACGAAACCGACTCTTCCTCGAGGCTCGAGGTCCACCAACTGTGATGGTATTATCAAACCACAAACCTATTGCAGAAAACTGCAAGGAGACAATTTGTTGCTCACACCTCGCCCCCCCCCCCCCCCAACCGACAATATCTGCCACATGCCTCATCTATGTTGTGTCTTGTACATTCTCATTATTGTTCTTTCCTTTCAGATAGTACGAATCAATACTTATGCACGTATTTTCGTTATGTACTTCTTTGGGAGCTCGGCAGTGTCTAGCACTCTTACCTGCGGGTCCGATGGTCATGCGTTCAAATCTCTACAGAAGCGGAATTATATGTCAACTGACCTGGGCTCGAACGCCGACCCAGAGTACCGTGAGTAGCGGGAAATGCACACGAAAGAAAATGCGATTACCGTTATATTGACCACATCACCAATCGAATGCCGATTTGTCTATGACAGTTGTTCTCAACCTTTTTTTTTTTTTTGGCCCATGCACTCTTTCAGCATATGCTCAGAATGTCATTCCCCACCCCTTTTTTTCCAAAATGTCATTCTCCCCTTTACACACACACACCCACACCCACCCACACCCACACTCACCCACACACACACACACACACACATACACGCACACACACCGCCACTGCTCTTCATGTTGTGTCTGTTTCTTCCTTTCTTTCGCCTTCTTTCTTCCTCCTTCTATCTTCCTCCATCTTTCTTCCTTCTTTTTTTTTTTTTTTTGTTGTTGTTGTTGTTTATCCAGGAAGCCCTCATAGACATCAAATGTTGCCGCAATGGCCCAGGTGTCCTTCCCAAGCCAGTAATTCCCAAGACCTTTGGGAAGCATGTTACGTCTTTCCAAGTTTATGCTTCTGGTAAGAGAGGTAACCTTCTTATTTATAAATACTCTGCTCTGCTAAAGGAGACGACTTCATTGTCAAAGTAACTGCCGATGAGGAAGTACAATAATACTTCACAGTCCATCTCAAGTAACTGGATAAGGAAATATTTAAGTCAAGAACAAAGGTGCAAGACACGGTGTAAGTCTGTCTGCAGAGTACTGGACAGGTGAAAGCAGTTTTTCATCAATAGCTTTGTAGAAGACAAGTTTGATACAAGTTTAAAAATCGAAATATTGAAATCGGACTTTGTCGTGAAAGGGACGTAGTCAGCGCTTGGCCGCTGCTATAACCCTTATTGTTCAAAATAAATTGTGCATGTGCGGATGTCCAAGAAAGAAGGCGTTTCAGAAAATCTTCATATGGTCAACACAGTATGTATGGCAGTGGTGATCAGAGTTATGCACAGCCTCCTTTCTCTTGTACTGCCAAACATTTCTAATACTGATGTCCACAGCCTCCTGTCTCTTGTACTGCCAAACATTTCTAATACTGATGTCCACATCCTCCTGTCTCTTGTACTGCCAAACATTTCTAATACTGATGTTCCTCAACGCCATTATGTCAGACTGTCCAGCAACTTCTGTTTTAGTACACTCCCTCTCCCGCCCGCCTGTCTTTACCCCCAACTTGCCGTGTCACGATGTACTCCAGTTCTCGCCAGTCCATGAACTACCCACACAATGTGAAATTGATCCAATTCTATTTCTGAGTTAATGCCTTTCAAGATATCTTCATTACTCTATTTGTGTTATTCATCCAGTGTGTACTCATCGTTACAAGCACAACTCCGTTGCTTCCACATTATTCCTCACTTGTGCTCTAACTGTCAATGACAGGTTTCCGTACATCAGAATTGGTTCTTGAAGAGATGGTAAATGATATCTCGATTTAATGTGAGGTTGTTAAGGACAATGCTTCATTGATAAATGTCGATATATTAGACGTTGATTTTGACGTCTTCTTCTTCTTCTTCTTCTTCTTCTTCTTCTTCTTCTTCTTCTTCTTCTTCTTCTTCTTCTTCTTCTTCTTCTTCTTCTTCTTCTCTTTCGTTTGGAATCAACTTATATTTGAAATTGAGTTTCCTTCATGAATTGCATTGTCTTATGCAGATCCTGGAAGCATTCTTATAGTTTGACTTCTATGGTCATTTCATCTGGCCATAGAAAAGATTTTCTCGAGCTGTTTTTTTGTTTTTTGTTTTTTTGGTACAACGGTGTAGCATATACTCTGCAATTTCAGGTGCTTTGCCGCGTGTACATAGTGCTGTTAAACTTCTGCAACCTTAGGTGCGTGTACGCATGTACACGTTACTGTACAACCTCTGTAATTTGATTTGTATGTCCACATGTACACACTGCTGTAGAAACTCTGCACTTTAAGGTGCTTGCACGTATGTACACACTGATGAAGAACCTATCCCCAACGTGAAGTACACGTTAGTAATATGCTGAGAATGTGAGGAGTGATTGGTCGTGGGACCAGAAGGTCCGCTTCACATATGGTAGGACATGAGTTCGACCACCGATAAAGCACGGATTTAATCATTCTTCACCTCCAAAGAAATGCATGAAGTGTAGTGGTGTCCTCTTTTCTTCCCAAACAATTGCTTTTAATAAATTGAAAATTGTGTGGTACCCATGTTTGCGAGATTGGATCGACCCCAGAGCTGTAACCGTGGAAACAAATAATCCAGCCTCCGCTATGAATTGAACTCGGCCACTGTCTTGGCAGGCCAGCGCACTAATCACTATGCCATCCCGGGCAGTAAGTAATCAACAAGACTCAGCTTAACGGTTCTGCAAGGTGTTTGTAAAGTCTCACAACACTTTGTATGTAGAACACATTTGAAAAATGAAGTACATGATGTCATCAAACATGCTCCACGGTCCATCGTGAAGCAATATGCAGCGAATGGCTGTCGTCTGTTGGGGTAATTCTTTACACTCCAAACAGAATGGTGTTATCAACGGAAGAATGCATTTTTCAAATTTGTTCCACATACAAAGTGTAGTGAGACTTTACAAACACCCTGTAAATGTACGTGTGTTTAGGCTGTTAAAATTTTCAGTAAAAATTATGAAAACACATCTTTCCTGTGGTTTAATATTGATGTTGAGCCTTGCATCTTTTCGCAATCATTAAAGAAGAATATGTTTGATTTTTAACTTACATGTCGCAGGAAATATCTTAGAATATCGTGGATCAAGCATTAAAAAAACTACTGACATTCTATATAACATGAATATTGAAGAAAACTAGCTCATAAACAGCATTAGGTCTCGAAAACTGAACAGATTATGTGCCAAACAAAAATGCATGACGGAAAATGGGAACTAGGGGCGTGTTATATTTATGACTTAGAAGTTGTTAAAATGGTAGCAGGCATGTATTATATATCAAATTAAAGGGGTTACACGCGGAAAACTACTATGTATAAGCCCATAGAAGATGCGTAGGTCGCTTAAGATGATCAATCATCCCATGGCACTTTATCAGTTCAAAACTGTAGTCATATTAAACGTCACTTAATCGATAGTCGGTAGACATACGGTTCCAGCTTCATGGCAACTGGTGGTCCAATAATTGCCCTATTCCTATGTCAGCGAAAGCCATACGAAATGCATATCATTGTCCCACTGCAACTTGTGAAGGATGTCTTTAACATGACATTGATGTTCACTGTAGGAGAAGCCGGCCATCTGAGAGAAACCCCAGCAATCTATCTACACACGCATTATCGCATAAGGCTAGTCGCCGAAGTGCCGGCAGATAACCGTCCGTCGTTTTCTGAAATATACACTTTACAGTACAGACGTGTGCAGAAACATAATGCACTCTGATAGAAATCCATTTGTTTAAAAAAAAACACACATATTGGAAACAACAAGCTGCTATCAGAACTGACAATGATGTAGGTCATATCAGCCTATTAAAAGAGGTGTGAGACAGGAATGTGTAATGTCTCCAGATCTTTTTTCCCTGAACAGTAAAAATATTTTCAGAAATATAGAAGATATGGAAGGAATCAGCCTTGGGGAAAGATACATCAATAACATTAGATATGAAGATGATACAGTCTTTATTGCAGACAATGAACAGGACCTGCAACATTTAGTAGATACGGTTGTTGCACACGGTGAGCAATTAGGGTTAGAATTGAATTGTAAGAAGACACATATTGTGGTCGTTACTGGGAAGAAGGAAATACCACAATCTGATATACGAGTAAATGGGCATATTCTTAAGCAAGTTAATCGGTATAGTTATCTCACAACAGTCATAAAATCTGACGGGAGATGCTCTGAAGAGATTAGAACAAGAATTGCCATTGCGAAGGTAGCCTTTTGCAAGATGAAAAACATACTGACCAACAAAAAGATGTCAATTGAAACGAGAAAAAGAGTGTTGAAGTGCTGATAGAACCAGTACTTTTGTATGGATGTGAAGCGTGGACAATGAGCAGTCAAGATGAAAAACATATGATGGCTGTGGAAATTTGGTTTCTGAGGACAATGCAAAGAATACCATGGACAGACAGAAAAACCAATGAAAAATCTTCCAAGAAACAAACTAAAATCGTGAACTGATTAGAGTCATTAGATGTAGACAGTCACAATTTTTTGGGCATGTTATGAGAAGAAATGACTTGGAGACCTTGGTGACAACTGGCAAGATCGAAGGAAAGAGACCAAGAGGAAGACCGAGAAGTAAATACCTGGATGGCTTCGCCACGTGGCATAGTTGAGATAGGAACGCGGAGCTGATCCACGACTCTGGTGATCGAGTGAGAAGGCAAAACATGACCACCCACGCTTATTGGTATGGCACATGATGGATGGATCGAGAAATCGACAGCTCACAGTGTCGTACAAAGCACTCAACTCAGTAATTGGGCGATGGAACCGTGTCCTACAAGTCCACACGTGGGGAAAGTGCACTAGCAAACCTCGCCTGGAGACAAACGACCCTTTAAGACTTACCGTGTAGTCGCCATGTTGGCCAGGTAGTCCATTAAAGGTCACTCACTGTCGGTCGAAAAGAACAGTGATGGAAGACATGGTTCCTGGAAGAAGAGACTTAATTCGGCCAACACCAAGATTGGCACAGGGCATTGGTCATGAAATTTCATGAGACTGAGCACCGGCGGGCGATGACGAGAGCCATGTTCTGCAATGACCTACCCACGTAATGATGATTCTACACAAACACAACTGGCGAGGATTATGGCTGAGCTCTGGTAGGCGGCTACGCTAATCATGTCATGAGCGCCACCTGACGAGCGGCCCACGCCTACTTTCTTCGTCCAATAACAGAAGAAAAGACTGGCCATCTATTTCTGTGCGCATTCAGGACTACACAATGGGACGGTTCTTTCACATAACAGACGAATAGATGGTTCATGCTTTCGGAACATGTAGTTTTTTTTTTCAGGCGTATGGCATACCTATCTACTACTGACACCGTTTTGTTTTTCAAGATTTGACCTCCCGACCACTCTTATTCCTTCGACAAGTCATTAGTCGCATTAGTAAGTGACAAGTTCGAATTTCATTATACTACTAGTTTTAAGTTCTGTTCTCTAGTATATCTTTTTGGTTTATAAACCTCGCTTGTCTTTCTTTGAAAGCTAGTCATTCCATTGTACTGTGGTTATTATGTTACTTCAATGGCCTAGAGAGGTCCCTGGAGGTAGCTAATTTTGTGTTTTCCGAAACACACACACATACACACGCGCGCGCGCACACTCAGATGTTGTCTGATTAATAGCTGTTGTGTGTGTGGGTGTGTGTATGAGTTTTTGGTGGTGTGATTAGTGATTTCATGGACGTAACTGGACGTGAATCCATGTTTTTGTTGCCCGACGGCAAATGGCAAATTGACAGAAATGTCTGACGATAATTACATTTGCTGTGTTTTTATGGTCATTTAAAAATAATATAAAACTCAGGAAAACACGTTGAAGCTTTATTTGAACTTGTGTTGTTGTTGTTGTTGTTGTTGTTGTTGTTGTTGTTGTTGTTGTTGTTGTTGTTGTTGTTGTTGTTGTTGTTGTTGTTGTTGTTGTTGTTGTTGATGATGATGATGATGTTGTTGTTACTGCTATTGTTGTTGTTGTTATTGTTGCTGCTATTATTGTTGTTTCTTCTTCTTCGACGTCTTATTCTTCTTCTTCTGTTTCTTCTTCTATTTTATCTGCTGCTTCTTTATGTTATGTTGATTATTATTATTGTTGTTTGTTTGTTGACGCTCTTATTTTCTTCTTGTGTTTTTGCTGCTGCTGCTGCTGCATCTCTTCTTGTCGTCATCACTATTGCGGTTGTTGTTCTTCTTCTTAGTTTTCTTCTCCCGCGGTCTTCTTCTTCCTATTTTCTTCCTCCTCTTATCCTTCTCTTTCTCAATCCCTTTGCCTTCCATCTTCCTCTTCTTCAGCCTCTCTTCCTCCTCATTCTCCCCTTCCTGTCTAAACCTTCTTCCTCAACTCCTTCTCCCTCTCCAAATCCCCATGACGTCAACCTAAACATATATATGAAGAACTAATAACTGCGAGGATTACCACAAACTCCCCTACCATGTAAAATCCCTCTCCGCCATATCTCCCCTGGAACAGCAAACACCATCAACTCATTCGAAAACTAAAATCTTCCCCTGTCTTGGAAACGCAAACAAACCATTCAGAATTCCAACCACGTACAGTCCTTGATTTCAGCCAGTCCTATATCTTTCCCAACAATGGTTGTAAATTGCTGGGCGTCCTCTCCCGTCGCAAGCAGTGCAGATTTATTTCCAAAGTAATTTGGAAGGATTAGAAAGGACGCTAGTTTCAAATCCCTGCTCCGTCTAGTCCATTTTTTCAGAATGGTCCAAGAACTAAACAGGGATTATACTTTCCCAACTCTGCGGCCCCCAAAAAGAAGGCTGGCTGCTGTAAGGTTTAATCACGTGATTTCAATTACCAGCCAGTCTCCGTAAACAATGGTTAAATCTACCGGAATTAAACCCATATTTCCTGCCACGCCGGGCGAGTGATTTTTTTAGCGTGAATTATTTGTATCCAAAAACCTAGGTGATGCATTGGTTAGTGCACTTGCTTTGTGAGGCCGGTGGGACATGTTCACTTTCCCTCTTTGAATCTTTTACGCTTCTATGGTTCAAGTATTACTTGCACTGAACCACGAATATCCCCATACATGCTCAGTCTCCTACTTCAGTTGCCAACGAAGTGTTCCAAGGTTGATAGTACCAGATCTGATTAGGAGCCCATTGCATTTTCGCCTATGCGCTGTACAAGGCCACTACTTCTCCTCTAAAATTACTAGAGAATGCTTTATTTGCTACAAATCGTGTTTTCTCATCTCTATTTTTATAGATTTAAGAAAATTATTCAACTTTCATTCTCCTTTATTTCGCCCTGATGAATCTGAATATTCATAGGTCCGGCTGCTGCTTAGACCATGTTCTTCTATATACGTTGAGTTTTTTTTTTTTTTTTTAAATTCTAAATGTTCTTTTTCTCAGCATCAGGAATGCTGCTATCGTTTCAAGCAATTGCTGCTGTCCCCAAGCTGGGAACATGTCTATACTGTAGTTGGGTTTGGCTGTTGATATGTTAAGTATAGGACCAGTTCTAATCCTTATTTTTGCAGATTTTACAAAGTCCTTCCCCCTTCAAAGACCATTAACCATATTATTCATGGGGTTTCAATGATGTTCAAACCCATTAACGATATTATTCATGGGGTTTCAATGATGTTCAAACCCATTTGAACCAGAAGAAGGCCACGTAAAGGATGGATTTTTTTTTTCAATTCGCATATCATTTACAGGACATCGCTGTCAACAGCAGCATCTTTCAGCTGTCTGTTGATTTCTTGGCAAGATTACGCTCAGTAGTTTGCCATTGCTTTCTGAGCGGCCGGCTTAGTTACCCCACAAGTCACCAGCGGGGGTCGAACCGCTTCCAGCTCTCGCCCTCTACGAGACTCTGCGTGATAAACGGGATTACGGAGAAAGTGTTGTAACCCCTCGACCAGAGAGACCAGCTTAAAGGATGGATAGAGGGAATAAAAGAGTCAACGGGAATCTCGATTTATGAAACCCATAAACGGGCACTCTCCCTCTGTTTATGCTTTACCTCGACACCGAAAGGTACAAGAGAAGCAAGATTAAATGAGATGAGATGGTATGAGATGATATGAGATGAGAATAGATGAGATGAGATGATGAGATTATCTGTCAACCGTGTAAATTTATCTCCTTGTTTCTGGCTCTGCTATCTCGTCTTTTTTTTTTTTTCATTGGTTGTAAACATGTGCTCTTTTCCAGTTTGCCAAAGGTTATTGTCTACATGCCAGTTATGATTCGAATTCCTCGATTTTATTTTATTTGTTAAAGTTTAACTTAGCTGTTTAGCCCAAGCTGTAATTATATATTCAAGGACTGGTTACCCTTTCAATATATCATAATTATCATCATCATCCAGTGCCTTGTCGGCTGGTTTGAGCGATCATGCTTCTCCACAAACTGCGATCTCTGATAACGTGGATCAATCCGTGTGTTGACTCCCTTACGTGCCATGACACAAGACTCAAGAATTTTCTTACGCTATCTTCTTCAGTTTCTTTTTCCATAAATATTTCCGGTTGTCCCAACATGTTTCAGTTTTTGTCTTCTCATAATGCGGCCAAACAAGTTATGACTGCTTCTTTCTGATGTTTGTGACAAGTTGTCTTTGCGACCTAAATTCTCCCAAAATGTCCAGATTGCTCATTTTGGCTGTCCAATCAATTTTCAGCATTCGTCCATAAAACCACATCTCCTAGTAATCCACGGGAGATGTTCTCCTATTTGCTAAATGTCCAGGATTCGCAACTGGTTATTTCTAACAATTTATGCTTCTTTCCCTATAGTTTCTTGACTCTTTTATTCCCTCTATCCATCCTTTACGTGGTCTTCTTCGGAGGTGAATTGAGTCAAGAACCGATATCACAGCACTCGTGGCATTCCCATACATGCTCTTTCCATATCTTCAACAGCCAGCGAAAAGTCCCACTACTAACAGTACATTAGTCAGGAAGAAATTGTCTTTTCCTAACAAAGGACACGCTCCCCATGATGTACCAGCAAGAGTTTTCATGGTTGCCTCTCTTCGTCTTACTTTTGGTTGTTTTGTCTCGACCAACGTCTTCCATGTCCAGCCACGATCTAAGGTGACACTTAGGTAGTATGAATGTACTTCCAGACGCATTATTATTCTATTCAACACTAGTTTTGAGTGCTATTTTGTTGTGTGAGAGAGAAAGTACTGTGTATGTTGTTTTCTCCTCGTTGATCTTCACAAGCCACATTTTCACAATTCCTCTACGACCATTTTCCATTTTCGCCAGTTTGTAGTGCAGATAATGCATGAGTAAAGATGACTAGCTTTTGGCAGATTCTGAGATATGCGTCATGCGTACAGCCTGCACTATAGCACCAACTCCAGCATTATAACGGGTGTTTGTAACATCTCACTACACTTTACATGTAGAACACATTTAAAAAATGAAGTATGTCATTAAAAACATGTGCTAGAAAATTAATTAAATTAGTGACATTAGTTACTGCTATAGTCTAACCCGGTTTTGGGGAAGCTGGAAAGTACCAATGAAGTATTCATTATAACAGGTGTTGGAAATGTCCACCACGGGCTTCAAGACATGACTGTACACGTCTCTTCATATTGTCAAATACCTTCTACAACGTGTAGTATTTTATAAGAATATCTTACTATAAATCTTTAAACAACCATCCGTGTGTATCGACGACCATTTCAAAACACTTGTTCAACTAAAAAAGTATTTCTTCCGTTGATAACACTATTCTGTTTGGAGTGCAAATAATTACTCCTAGAGACGACAGCCATTCGCTGCATATTGCTTCACGATGGACTGTGAAGCACGTTTTCGATGACATCATGTACTTCACTTTTCAAATGTGTTCTACATACAAAGTATTAATGAGACTTTACAAATACCCTGTAGTTGTAACACCAGTGGGGATGTGTCTTGTCTCACAGTGGTTGTCAGATTATGAGAGATTGATGCCTGCATCTCCATTCTACACAACATCAGCCGCGGAATCATCAGTGTAGACGTGTATCCTTCATCGTTTAGGATAGCCTTCTTGGATGGTGCCCAATGTAGAAATTTATTCTACTCGTGTACACATAAGAAGGCCCTGGCTGATATATGGATGGTTCGGGTATCTCCTGCATGAATCCATGGTAGTGCATCAGGGGTTGGAGAGAATGGTGCTGCAGAGAGTGACCAGAGGATCTGGGCGACACTCAAACTCCTAAGAAAGGTCAGATGGACACATAATCAGACTGCTAATGGATGAACTGAGACTGAGACTGTGCCATGGAGGGATATCAGCAACTAGGTTGATCCAGAACAGCAAGGACCGACATCTAGGGAGATGCTTGAAAGCCAAGCCAATTGGCAGGGCTTGTGAGGATGATGCTATTTCATCCAATGCAGGCAATAACATATGATTTTGCAAATCCGACGACATAAAGCTGATAGCTTTGTCTGTTGGGTACAAAGATTTAAAGGGCAGCATCATGCAGACCTGTAAAGACCACGCCTTTCAGGTCCACTGTATGCCCACAATATACCATGGCTCGAGTTGAGGTGAATTGAATCAAGAACCGATATCACAACACTCGGGGCATTCCCATACATGCTCTTTCCATATCTTCAACAGCCAGCGAAAAGTCCCACTACTAATAGCACATTAGTCAGGAAAAAAATTGACTTTTCCTAACAAAGGACACGCCCACTTGTGTCCTCACTTCAGAATATGACATCAATCTTCGATCAAACTCCCAACTCTCACCCTTCTCTGTTTTTTTTTTCATCTCTCTCTCTCTCTCTCTCTCTCTCTCTCTCTCTCTCTCTCTCTCTCTCTCTCTCTCTCTCTCTCTCCCTCCCCTATCCCTGCGCATCCATAAATATGCATGCATGTATGTATTCATATGAGTGTGTGTGCGCGCGTGTGAGTGTGTGTGTGCGCGCGCGCCTGCCTGTCTCATAACGTCTAAATACGAGTTGTTATTTGTAGTTCATGTTTGTCACATTCATTTTACAACGTTTGTTTTTTTTTTTTTCTTATCCTATTTTCTTCAATGTAAATGTACCATTCATGATAAATACTTGGTGCGCGACAGACGAGAGGCTGGAAGGGCCGAACGCAATACGGACCTGCGTGCCCAAATTGTAACCCTTTGAATATGAAGTTCGTTTGTTCGTTCTCTCTTCCTCTCTCACTCCCTCTCTCTCCTCTCTCTGTCCCCTCTCTCACTCTCTCTCCCCCCTCTCTCTCCATCCCTCCTTCAAACCTTAAGAGAGCACCATTATGTAATCTACAAAAGGAACGACGGCTGTTCACAAAGAGCCAGTGCCGACTTTGACTTAATGGCAACATTAGACTCCTGCCTGGTGGCTCATTTCCCGCGTTGAAGGACCGTCGCTCCAAGGTCATGGATGAAAAATGGTGGCTCTCCGGCTACTCAATCCCATAATTTGAGTCTTGGAGAAGTACAACGTTTATCAGAAGAGCATCATCAGCCGCAGACGGGATTATCAATGGTGACGGTGGTGGTGGTGTTTGTGTGTTTGTGTGTGTGTGAGTGTGGGGGGGGGGGGGGGTGGAGTTGTAACGATGATTAAGATTTTGGTGTTAATTATGGTGATTATTATGATGATAATAGTGGCGGTGGTGATGAAAATGATAATGTACAGATAATGATGTTTATGATGATGATGATGATGATGATGATGATGATGATGATGATGATGATGATGATGATGATGATGATGATGATGATGATGATGATAGTGGTAGTGATGATGAAAATGATAATGTACAGATAATGATGGTGTTTCTATTGATGACGATGATGATGAAGATTATTGTAGTGGTGGTGATGAAAATGATAACGATGTGCAGTTGATGATGATGTTTCTGATGATGATAATGGTGAACTTTCTAATTACGAAGTAATTAGGATGATAATGGTTATGATAACGATGATGAAGAGGAGGAAGATGACGACGGTGATGATGAAAATGATAATGGTGACGATGACTAAAACTGCAATATTGATGACTACAGAGATCAGTGTGATGACAAGACAATCATTAAGGTGATACTGAGAGAGACAAAACAGTGTGTGTGTGTGGGGGGGGGGGAAGAATAACATAATTTAAGTTACAAGTACCTCTAAAGTCGGAGTGGGTTCGCCAGATAGCGAGCTACACTGGTAACATGAAAAGCTAATCCACACGTTAAAATCAGTCCAGTGCACTAGAAGTATAGGGTGTATTTTTAATGACTGTGGGGTTTTTGAAAACATTGCCGTTCCGAGTTTTGTTTTCACCCGCTGTGGAGTTCATGCAACATAAAAGGTAAATACAAAACTTGGAACGGCAATATTTTCAAGAACCCCACAGTTATTAGAAATACGCCATGTAGTAGCACGTGTGTTGTTGACTACGCATTGGTTCGAAGCGAGCGACAGGAAACAGAAAAGAATTTAAGGATCTACTTCATTGCACCGGGTGTTATCCCATACGGCTCGGATTCTTTCAGCAGGGCGGCCTGCCGAAAGCGTCGCACAAAGCACGAACTCCGTACCTCCAGTTACGATCCCCAGGAGTCACGGATAAAATTGCACTGAATGACACAGACCTTGAATCGAACCCACAACCTTCACACATATACTCATACACACACATAAACGCACACATACACACACATATACACACCATATAAACACGCACGACACACACACACACACACACACACACACACACACACACACGGACAGACATCTGTGTGAGAGTACAACATGATCCGATTTCTCTACACAATTATGACACCCACTGTCCATAACTGAGATTTGAACCTCTCTCTCTCTCTCTCTCTCTCTCTCTCTCTCTCTCTCTCTCTCTCTCTGTCTCTCTCTCTCTCTCTCACACACACACACACACACCCACACACACACATACACAGAAGGGCGCGCGGGCAGTAGGGCTGACGACAGGCGCATCAATGAACATACAGACAGACAAACAGGCCGACCGACGGGCGGGACGAGACGAGACGAGACGACCGAGACGGGCGGGCGGACGACCCACAGGGGCGACCCACCCACCTACCCACCCACCCACCTACCCACCCACTCAGAGACAGACAGATAGCCAGCCAGCCAGCCAGCCAGCCAGACAGACAGACAGACAGACAGACAGACAGACAGACAGACAGACAGACAGAAAGAAAGAAAGAAAGAAAGAAAGAAAGAAAGAAAGAAAGAAAGAAAGAAAGAAAGAAAGAAAGAAAGAAAGAAAGAAAGAAAGAAAGAAAGAAAGAAAGAAAGAAAGAAAGAAAGAAAGAAAGAAAGAAAGAAACCACAGACCAGCATCACAACATATTACCCGACCCAATACTAACAAGGATTAGCCGATGCTTACAAACAAAAATGGCTGCATCACGCTGAGAAATCGGACGAAAAATCGAATGAACGGATCATTACTCAGACCGCGCTGTGTTAGCGCTATCCTTTCTTCCGAAAAATCATTGACGTTTTCATTTTCCTCTCAATTATCCCCTCTAGCGCGAGTTCTTCCGCTGACTTCTGTTTTTCTTGATGTCTATCGAGACGGTAATACTTCAGTTGTGCTCCGTGAACGGAGAATTAGCTGCGGCATTACTAGGCCCGTGCACAGAGAAATTATACTGATTTTTCTTTCGGTTGGGCGATGATGTATATAATCAGATACAACATGTCGGCAATCAGTTGTTGGAGTACACTCCGCAGGAGTGAAACATTTCGTCTAGTTTAACTATAGGGACTATCAATGGTTGGAGTACTCTCTGGACTAGTGAAACATTTCGTCTAGTTTAACTATAGGGACCATCAGTTGTTGGAGTACTCTCCGAACTAGTGAAACATTTCGTCTAGTTTAACTATAGGGACTATCAGTTGTTGGAGTACTCGCTGGACTAGTGAAACATTTCGTCTAGTTTAACTATAGGGACTATCAGTTCTAGGAGTATTCTCTGAACTAGTGAAACATTTCGTCTAGTTTAACTATAGGGACTATCAGTTGTTGGTGTACTCTCTGAACTAGTGAAACATTTCGTCTAGTTTAACTACAGGGACTATCAGTTGTTGGAGAACTCTCTGTCAAGTGAAACATTTCTTCTAGTTTAACTATATTGACGATCGATTGTTAGAGTAGTGAATCTTTTCGTCTAGTTTAACCATCGGGACGATCGGTTGTTGGAGTAGTGAAACATTTCATCTAGTTTAACTATAGTGGCGATCAGTTGTTGGAGTACACTCCGGACTAGTGAAACAGTTCATCTAGTTTCTTCTTCTTCTGCGTTCATCCAGTGATGTTTTTTTTTTTCAGACGTAATTGCCGTGTGTCTCGTTATGCACCCTTGGTCCAAAACCCTTAGGCCAACACATCCGACTTTAGCGGGCGTTTTTTAATCAGGTTAGCTACCCTGGGGGACTCTCACTTTCATAGTCCCGTCAACATCCCAGGTGGTCAAGTTAGAACGGTCGAAGATTTCACGGTCATCCCTCAAGGGAAGGCAGGGGCAGTCCATGGACATTTACCGCCATCCAAGGAGACTTCTATAATTGGAGTGCCGCTATATAGTGCTCTTGTACTGGGCTCACCTAAGGAATCGCCACGTCCTGCACATGGCTGCTTTAATTCCTCACTTCAATGTATTTAGCATTTCGTTCGTCACAGGCCACTCCCCGCACAAACCAGGATGTAGTTGTTGTTTAAGGACTTTCGGTGGCGTAATGGCTAAACTCTGGCCAGCCGGTCAGGTGGTTATGGTTTGGATTCGGCATCGAGCGGATTTTGAAAATTAACCTGGGCGTTGGCGGTACATAGCCTCTCCAGAATAGATGTTGGTATGCCTAGTTTTAGTTGTTTGTCTTTGATGCGTTCCCTTATTATTTTCACTGTCTCATCTAATGGAACTGTGGTGAATAGGGAGGCTATATCCATGGATGCCATGTGTTTATTATTTCTGTCCATGGTATCCAATAATTCCACCAGTTCGAATGTATCTCTGAGTATTTTTAGATCGAAGGAGAGTCGTACTGGCTAACAAAGTCATACCGCCAAATTGACGGAGTGTCCATATGGAGTCCTCTTGGTCCTATTCTAGCGGACATCTTTATGGCACATTTAGAAGAAAAGAGATCCTCAGAAATTAACCTGGGCGCCTAAGGTCGATTCACCCTAAAGTTGATATCAGAAAATGTCTTGGGAAGTAAACACAGTAGCCGTAATATTGGACTCGCTGAGTAATGATTGCCCTACACACACCTAGGCCTAGAACCATATGTACAGTTGGCCATAAGATGTGTAAAGGGCTCTTTTACAAGAGGCAATGACAGAATCACTAAAACACCAGAAGTAGATTATGAGCTTTACTAGAACACGATTACAAGAAATAAAATGGATGTTGCGGATAAAAACCCTCGTCAGCACAGAACAAACAGGCACAAACCGACACGAGTACATGAAAATACAAAGGTTACTTATCTATAGCCGGCTCCGTTGCGAAGGCGTTATCGACGCAGTTTGTAATCCCGTTCGAAACACAGCTGCGGGCGATTTAGTAGCAGACCGCCTCTAATTGTTTTTTTTAACGAAATTGAATGGGTGCCGGTCGTTCAGAAAGAAATGGCAAACTATTCAACGTAACCTTGCCAAGAGATCACAATAGCAATTAATGCCGGTGTTGACTGCGACGTCCTGCAAAGGATATGCAACTAACTTAACTTGTCTGTATCCTTGTTGTGGCTGGATACGTCTTAAAGTGTCTTAAACGATCAACGCGTTTACAAGAGCAGTTGTTGGTGTGGGCTCCAGACCATTGCAATAACTGCCTGGTTTACCTATAGTACCGTCTCTGTGGCCTAGGGCAATGAACGCGATTGTGACAGCCTTCCTTTGATTTTCACAATTGTATGCGCAATGAGCAACAGCAAGCTACCGAACGCAAAAGTAACTAGAAAAATCACTAACAGAAGGACATGCAACTAACTTTAATTAAACTATAGTAAGAACAGTTGTTGATGTACTGTCCAGGCCACTGCAATAAGTTGCAATAAGTTTCGTCTAGTTTAGCTATTTTAAGATCGGTAATTGGGGTCTCTGTGGCTAAGGGCTTGCGAACGCGGTTTGTGAGCCCGTATGCCCGGGTTCGAAACACAGCGGTGCTGGTTTTTTTTTCGAAAAAGGTATAGGAGCCGGTCGTTCAGAAAGCAATGGCAAACTACTGAACGTAACCTTGCCAAGAGATCACAATAGCAATTAATGCCGGTGTTGACTGCGACGTCCTGCAAAGGATATGCAACTAACTTAACTTAACTTGTCTGTATCCTTGTTGTGGCTGGATACGTCTTTAACGATCAACGTGTTTACAAGAGCAGTTGTTGGGGTGGGCTCCAGACCATTGCAATAATTGCCTGGTTTACCTATAGTACCGGTTTCTTTGGCTTAGGGGCAATAAACGCGATTGTGACAGCTTTCCTTTGATTTTCACAATGGTATGCGCAATGAGCAACAGCAAACTACCGAACGCAAAAGTAACTAGAAAAATCACTAACAGAAGGACATGCAACTAACTTTAATTAACCTATAGTAAGAACAGTTGTTGATGTACTGTCCAGGCCACTGCAATAAGTTTCGTCTAGTTTAGCTATTTTAAGATCGGTAATTGGGGTCTCTGTGGCTAAGGGCTTGCGAACGCGGTTTGTGAGCCCGTATGCCCGGGTTCGAAACACAGCGGTGCTGGTTTTTTTTTCGAAAAAAGGTATACGTAAAATTTGCCCAGGAATCACGAACAGCGAAAATGCTGGGGTTGA
>OY992897.1:30897653-30925153 GCA_963921405.1 Cepaea hortensis
ACAGAATGTAATGCGGGTGGCGTCGCTTTAAGTTTCTTACGGAAAGGAATGTGAGCCGGTCGTTCACATATCAATGGCAAACAACTGAACGTAAAACTTGCCAAGATATCAAGAGCGGTTGAAAAATGCTGGTGTTGACTGCAATGTTTTGTAAATAGGATATGGGGGAGGGGGGGGGGCGATTATAGAAAACTATTACTTGTGTAATGTTATAACATACAGATTATAGAAAACCATTACTTGTGTAATGTTATAATATACAGATTATAGAAAACTATTACTTGTGTAATGTTATAACATACAGATTATAGAAAACTATTACTTGAGTAATGTTATAACATACAGATTATAGAAAATTCTTATTTGTATAATGTAGATATTATAGAACAGTGGTTCTCAACCTTTTTTGGCCCGTGCCCCCCTTCATCATATTTTCAGTACGTCATTCCCCCCCCCCCCCTTTTCATATTTCCTACCTAAACAATTTGGCCCGTGCCCCCCTTCACCATATTTTCAGAACGTCATTCCCCCCTTTCGTATTTCCTACCTAAAAATTCCGCCCCGCCCCTACACAGTTGTAGCATGATGGAGCAGAACTCCCCATTCCCAGCCCGACACATTCAGAAAAATACTTTCGATTTAAGTGGCGTTTCCAGATAGAAGGACGATTCTTGGAAATAGTATGTTCTAGAACGAGTTGGGGGAGGGCAGCGGTATATGCGCTTGTCTTTTGATTGGTTAATAAGTAATGAGCCCACGCTGTTTGCTAGACCACCTTTGAAAATTTGGCAGTTCGAGCCAAGATTCCAACTGGAGCGGTAGCTATTTTGTGATGTGTTGACAAAAATGCCCTAAAAGATTCAATAATATATTGTTCTCTGGACAACAGGTACCACTTTAAAACATACTTAAATGTTGTAGTTGTGCCTAGTGAACGAAAGAGAAGAATATAAGAGTAGTTTGTGAATAAAATGTGAAAGTGGAAAACCTAACTTCTGTGCGCCAGTATTCTGAACACTGCTTCTGCAAACCTGTCAGGTCTTTCACGCTGTATACTCCAAGTGCATATCAATCCCTTGTTGTGACTGGTTGCGTATGCTTGATGAATGTATAGTACACTCAATGCAAATTTGCAAACCCAAACCCCTTGTGCATTCTTCATGCCTAGGATGACTCATTCTTAAATCAACTGTACCTTTGCTCTCGCGAGTTAACATATGGCAGTCTGAATTGGAATGAGTGATGGAAACATGTACATGTGCCTTTGTAAAACGCTGAGAATGTTGGAGTGAGTGAGCTGGTGCTTTGATAAGTAGCCTCTCACATTAGTAGAAAGAAAGATGCTTCAAATATCCATATGTAAACAGGACGGTGATGGCACGCCAGAATTGCTAAGTCCATGTGATGCCTGGTGGCTATAAGCTCAAGAGAATTAATATAATTTCTCTCTGAAGTATTACACTGGTACCTTTACTGTTGGTTGGTTCATATAAACTAGTTCTTAAGAGAACCATAGGTGTGTGAACCTGTGTCTTAGTTGGCTGAATATAATGTATGGCTCATGCAAATTTACAAGGACTAAACATGTTTTTCCCATATGTGCTTTGGTGCATATGTGAACAATTGCTATGCAATTGAGCTTCTGTTACCGACTGTAGTAGACATGAACATTACTCAGTGGGGAAACAGCACATGATGATGATGATGATGTACCTGTGAGACAAGTCTGGTGAAAAAGGGGTGAGGTCTGGCATTGCTGTGTAAGTGTATATGGAATAGGACATTCATGCACCAACATCACAGCCATAGGAATGAATGTCTGGTCTGCTAATTGGGTAAATGCCATTAGTCAATACATAATGCAGATTGCAGTTGTAAATGCCTATTTTCCATTTCCCTTCACAATGCCTGTCCCATGTTACTATGTCACAACACTTGTTCATGATGCTTGCTGTACTGTGTCTGGTCCTACTTGTGCCCAGGTCTACTGGGGTTCAAACATGGTGGAACTTAGACCACATGAATGCTTGTAATTGTGTTAAGCTACCCTGTCTCAGCATATGGTCTTGTGATTACCACAGTACATCAGAGTGAAATACACGGCATCATCAAACTAGGAGAGGTGTGTTTGGACCACACCCATCCTTTTCCTCCCCATCCCCAATCTGTGTCTGTTGATGTATAATAACATTATCTTTTAACATATGTAAAGAGATGTTGTGCCATTTTGTATATCGACAGAGAACAGTATGGTGGAGAGGCCTTCCATATATCATCTGGGAAAACTAACCAGTAGTCCTAGAATCCAGAACCAACTCTCTATAAGTGAAATCTTCTAGAACCCACAATATGGGAATTTCCTAGAGACTTTCAGCTCAGCTCTCAAACAGCTGGATATAAATAAGGGAGTAAAATGGTTCTGAAGACTTCAGTGATCATAATTATCAATGACATCTGAGAACTAAACAACAAGTCTATGGTGCTGAACCTCATTCAAGACGTCTGGTGAAATGACTGGGACAATGGATTGTTTGGCTAGGACTTATCTTAGTTAATCTCCAGCCTGGTGCTCACACAGTGTTTTCAGAATGAAGACTTGTAAAGTAAGTGAGATAGACTAAGAAGAAAGAAGACTGGGACATATTTGTATCTTAGATCTTCCTCTACAGGGAAAAGTAGAACAAAACCCTAAGTCTCAACCTCATAAACAGTCAACTCACCGGTAACTTTTCTTCAAAACTGTGACAGTAGGGGATAATTAGTCTGACTTGGAAAATCATCATGGGGAGAACTGCAACCTGAGCTTGTCCAACACCCATCATAGGTGCTAAAAGGATTAAACAGACCAGTGGAGCAGAATGTCCCTATGCTTGCCCCAGGTTATGGCTTATCTTGGTTTTCCCTCATTAACAGTAGAAGAAAGGATAAAAGTCAATGGTTTAGTGGAGATTAGAGAGGAGAGGAGGAGGAGAGTTTGGTTATTGGTTGGAGGAGGGATCCGAGTGTGGTATCATGTTTCCCTACATGCATGTGTGACATATTTTATGCATTTTCTATGTAATGATTGAAGTGTTGACATGACAGAAAGAGGAACCATGGATCATCACTGGACTCACCATCAGCTCAATAAACAGTATTATTGAACCAGTGTTTTAAGTACATGTCCCCAGTGAATTTCTTGTACAGTTGCTGTCAAGTGTTGTCTCTGGTGACTGTCTTAAGTGCTGTGGTTGATTATACATATTGTGAAAAGTCTTGTATAGATGTTGTCAAGTATCTCTTATGATGTAAGTCTTGTACAATGGCTGGTGTACACAATTCCTTGTGAATGTATGTCCCAATTTTGTCAAGAAACTGTCATGTAGTTGTCTTGTCCAACAGATGTAATGTACAGCTGTTGTTGAGTTTGTCTACAAACCCTGAATCCTACAGTCCCAAAGAAAATTGGACAAAACTGATATAGGTCATACTGACAAAATAATTAAAGATCTAATGTGACGGACGAATAGCACACTGGCAACATTATGTTGAGTGAGAGGGATCCTCAGTTGTACAGGCGCTAATAGTTCAGATCTTCTCTGGCCTTGGGTGAACTATTTTACTTCTATTATAAATTTCTGTGTAGATACATGGTAGTCTCACAGTGGGGGTTTGAGCCAAAGAAAAGTGGTTCTCCAAAAAGGCTATTGCGGGAATGATTAGCTCATTTGAGTGACCTCTAGACAAAACGTGCTAAATCATATCCTTTATCTTGTTATTTATTATTCAAGATATATCTCCAGAGAACACTACAAACTAGGTCCTCTGTCAATCATCTAATTTGTCACAACAGTATACGTAATAATGGAAGCTAACTTTCATAGCACATACTGAAACAAGTCTATACGTCCACATAAAACATGATTTGTGGGTCTACTTACTTTATAAATTGAATTTTAGAAGGGTGAGACATACAGAACCGTACAGTATGAAGGGCAAAGCAATATCAAGTTATCGGTTCTTGTATTAACGCGATCTTGATATAATCTTAATTCCCTTCTGGAAACCCTAAAACTCCCCCCCCCCCCGGGGGGGGGGATTCTCCACCGGTTGAGAACCACTGTTATAGAAAACTATTACTTGTCGAATATTGTAACATTGTAACATATTGAAGACAATGGATTGACGACATCAAAGACATTGTACAATCACACAGTGCTACCCATCCGGCGCCAGAGCGTTAACTATTCCTCCCAACGACGCTTCATGGGAATAGTGGAAGATGATGATGATGATGATGATGATGATGATGATGATGATGATGATGATGATGATGATGATGATGATGATGATGATGATGATGATGATGATGATGATGATGATGATGATGATGATGATGATGATGATGATGATGATGATGATGATGATGATGATGATGATGATGATGATGATGATGATGATGATGATGATGATGATGATGATGATGATGATGATGATGATGATGATGATGATGATGATGATGATGATGATGATGATGATGATGATGATGATGATGATGATGATGATGATGATGATGATGATGATGATGATGATGATGATGATGATGATGATGATGATGATGATGATGATGATGATGATGATGATGATGATGATGATGATGATAATGATGATGGTGGTGGTGGTGATGATGATGATGATGATGATGATGATGAATTATAGCTACCTGTTTCGGGTGTGAACTTACAAATCCTTATTTTTAGTAACAGCTGATAAACTGAATGGAAAAAAAGAGTGCAGGAGAGGCAAAGAGATCAATCCCCGAATATCTTGACCACGTGGAATAACAAAGACATGAGCACAGACTTGATCCACGACTCTGATGATCGCATGAAATGGCGAATCATGATCGTCCATGTTTATCGGCATTGCAACTGTTGATAATGGCTGAGGTGTAATTTTATAACAGAGATATAGTTGTAAACTACTTTTTTTTCTTGTTACAGGGCCTTCGAGTGTGGGTTTTCCCCTCTCCACCACTCCTGTCTGTTCAATTATCACATGGGGCAGTGCGGGGCAATTTGTGTGATATAAACTGACACAGGTTAGTTAGTTGCATGTCCTATACAGAACATTGCAGTCAACACCAGTATTTTTTTATTTTTTTTGCTGTTGTGATCTCTTGGCAAGTTTACGTTCAGTAGTTTTCCATTGCTTTCTGAACAACCAACGCTCGTATCATTGCATGAAAACCGATGCAGGCGGTCTGTTTCAAAGTTGCCTGCCGCCGTGTTTCGACCGCGATGTACGGGATTACGAATCACGATCGTTTATATTTGTGTGAGTGCGCGCGCGCTCGCGCGTGTGTGTATGTATGTGTAAATATAGTCGTAATATCACTATGTACTTCTAGTTGTGTTGTTGTTGTTTATTTGTTTGTATGTCCTCATTATGTTGTGCCTTCTGGAACGTTCAGGGCAAAAGTACTAGAGGAAAACCTAAAAACACACGGAGAAGAGAAGTGGAAACAGGAAATGAACAATATATGGAGGGCATGGACAGAGCTGCATGGGGAGGGGGGGGGGGTGCGGTGAGTTTGATGAGGTAATATGACTCAATGGGGGACGGGGGGGGGAGAATAGAAGAATAATGAAGCTTTCACGAACAAATACATGACAATGTATTGTAAACTAAGGTTTTGAAATAGAAGGCGTAATAGAGACGGCAGAGAAGGCTGAGGCGGAGGCGACGGCCGTGGTGGTGGTGGTGGTGGTGGTGGTGGTGGTGGTGGTGGTGGTGGTGGTGGTGGTGGTGGTGGAGGAGGAGGAGGAGAAGAAGAAGAAGAAGAAAAGGAAGAGGGGGATAACAGCCACAATCCTGGGGAGGTAATAATTATGATAACATTGACGTTATGGATGACTATCTTAACTGTGATATCGGGCTCGATTTCAGTCATTATCTCCAGTGGTTAAACGGATTCCAGTGATTATACTGATTTCAGTTATTATACTGATTTTAGTTATTATCTCCAATGAATACTGTATAATATTCCCGTGCTTATACTGATTCCTGTGATTATACTTATTCCCGTGATTATACCGATTCCTGTGATTACACTTATTCCACAGATCATACAGGTAATAATGTTAATATTAGCAATATCAAAAGTGTACGCTTATGAATGCAATTCGAAATCCCTCATACCGCGTTCGAAACACAGGCGAGGGCACTTTGGAAGCAGACCGCGTTGCGTTCGTTTCCATACAATGGTATGAGTGACGGTCGTTTAGATGGCAATGGCAATCTACTTAACGTAAACTTGCCCAGGAATCACAAACAGCCAAAAACTGCTGGTGTTGACTGCTACGTCCTGTAAAGGATCTAGAACTAACTGTTTAGCAATACTGATGATATTAGTGAAAATGATGGTATAAGTGATAATGATATTAGCAATCACCTTGATATCAGTAACCAGATGGTATTTGTAATAACGATGATACTAGCCATACTGATGATATTTGTAATAGCCATGATATTAATAATGAGGATGATCTTAGTAATAAAGATGATATTAGTAATCACGATGATATTAGGAATAACGATGGTATTAGTTATATCGATGAGATTAGTAATAACGATGATATTAATCCTGATCATGATATTATTAATAACACTTATATTAGTGATAATGATGATTTTAGTAATAACGATGATATGTGTAATAGTTATGATATTGGTAATAATCTTGCCTAGTACATCAACAGCAGCTGAAAAAATGCTGGTGTTGACTGCAACATCCTGTAAAGGATATGCATAATAATAATAATAATAATAATAATAATAATAATAATAATATCAGCGTATAATCGTGATATTAGCAATAATGATATTAGCAATAATGATATTAGCAATAATGATATTAGCAATAATGATATTAGCAATAATGATATTAGCAATAATGATTATGCTCGCAATAATGATGAAGTTAACAGTAATGGTGATACTAGGAATTATAATGGTATTCGTTAAAGTAACGATATTAATCACAATGATAATATTAGCAATAATAATAATAGTCATCACGATGATATTATTGATAATGATGATATTATTGATAATGATGATATTATTGATAATGATGATATTAGTAATAGTGAGAACTTTAATAAAGAGGAAAATTATGATAATGATGATAATTATGGAAAGGACATCATTTTAGGGTAACAATGACGAGGCGTCGTTCAGGAAGATAATCGCACAACGATGATTAGGATGATGACAATGGCTGCTTCTTAACTTTAAGTAACTTTCACAACGACCTAAATGATCATGATAACGACAACAGCAATGATGCAGATGATGATGACGACGAAGACAATGTTATAAATGATACAATTACCGTCCTTTAACGTGATTTTGAAGACCTTATCTCCCTTTCCCGTGATGTTGAAGACCTTATCTCCCTTTCCTGGACATCAGCCCTCTCTGGTGGTTCTTTAGAAATGTCTGACTCCAATCAGAACAGACGAGTACCTCCCGTCCAAGACCACAAATTCTTCCTGATTTCATCCTTTCTTTAACATACCCCAGACAGCATGCGAGCTGAATTTCAATAAAGTTAACAGGCAGACACAATTTTGCTTCCATTTTTTTTTTACACTGGGACTCACCTTACAATATTTGTCAACCTAACAAAGCAATACGAACAGACAAGCTTTCGCTCACTGTCGCTTTGCGAAAAGGGACATGTTGGAATCGAACAGGAAAGCCCTTCTTTGTGGGCTAAAATTTGTAGCTGTCATGACTGGAAATATTGTTGTGGACATATGTCGGTAGTTAACTTTTCTGACTGTCTCTTTCTGGGGTATTTTGTTCTTTACTTTCAAGTTTGGAAAAAAATGTAGATTCCTAGTGCGATAACACATCTTTGAAGCGAGAAAGCGCAATAATGTTATGATTGTAATGGTAGTTATACTTGTGACTCAATACAGGTCGGACGACGACGATTTATACCTCTTCTTATATTCCATGCTGTGTGGTGTTGGTGGTCATGTCCGTCCACAATCTTCTGTTTCATGTACTGCCAGTATACTTATAGTTCATGTCGTGTGGTGTTGGTGATCTTGTCTGTCCACAATCTTCTGTTTCATGTACTGCCAGTATACTTATAGTTCATGTCGTGTGGCGTTGGTGATCTTGTCTGTCCACAATCTTCTGTTTCATGTACTGCCAGTATACTTATAGTTCATGTCGTGTGGCGTTTGTGATCTTGTCTGTCCAGTCTTCTGTTTCATGTACAGCAAATCCTCGTATAGTCCATGCCGAGCGGCGTTGATGAACATGTCTGTCCACAGTCTTCTGTCTCGTGTATTGCCAATCTTCTTATAGTCCATGATGTGTGGTGTTGTAATCCTGTTTGTCCGACCCCTTCTGTCAAGTGTTATGCCAATTTTTGTATAGCCCATGCTCTGTGGTGTTAGTAATCATGTCTGTATATTGCCTTCTGTCTGATGTACAACCAATATTCTTATAGTCCATGCCGTGTGGCGTTTGTAATCATGTTTTGTCCACGGCTTTCTGTCTCACGTACTGTCAATAATTTTTTGATACTGATATTCTTTTCTGCCATGACGTGAAATTGTCCAGTGTCTTCTCTCTTGGTCTCTCTCTCTCTATCTCTCTCTCTCTCTCTCTCTCTCTCTCTCTCTGCCTCTCATCTTTTCTCGTTGTCAAAAAGTATTCCAGCGTCCTTTTCCCATGATATGCTCACATAATGTGGACTGTCATCTCCTGCTGCAAATAACACTGATTTACACACATGTTGGTGCCTTAGATTATATAGCTAGTCTTGGGTAATTTTGTGTTGCTGATTCCACAAAGATAATCCGATTTGTTCTATCAGCTCTGGATTTTGAGATAACTAAGAATGACCTTCTTATTAGAGCAATTCTTATGTACAAGCCTAGTATGGCATTTTGACTGTAATGTGCATTCATCTTCTTCTTCTTCAGCGTTCCGAGCCATTGAGGTTCTTTGCTGCAAATACAATCTGTCTCCATTCGTCTCTCTGGTGGACCTTCTCTTGCCAGTCATAGATTCCAAGTGCTTGTAGGTCTGTATGTATATTATCTCTCCACCGCCTTCTTGGTCTACCTCGGGGTCTACGGTCATTTATTTCCTGAGTGTAAGCGAGTTTTGTTTCCCTATTATCTTCCATTCTTTCTATATGCCCCAGCCATTGTAGTCTATTAGCCTTCATGATACCAGTGATTAGCGGAGACTTATCATAAATGTCTTTGTTACTTCTTCTTTTCCACTCTCCACTTTGTGTATCCCTAATGGGTCCAAAGATGCGTCTTAAAATTTTGTTCTCAAAGGTTTGTAACAAGGCTTCGTCTCCTTTCGTTGTACTCCAGGTTTCAGAGCCATACAGCACAACTGGTCTGATCAGTGTTTTGTATATTGTGATTTTGGTGTTACGAGATAGCGCCTTTGATTTTAGTAGATGTTGTAGTGCATAGTACATCTTATTTCCAGAGTTGATTCTAGTTTGTATTTCTTCCCTTATGATGTTGGAGCAGTTGAAGATTGTACCCAGGTATTTGTATGTTTCCGTTCTTTTAATGGTCATATTATCTATTTGTATGTGGCCAGAGTTTTTAGCCATTCCGTCTCTTGAAATTACCATATATTCTGTCTTATCTTGGTTGATAACCAGCCCCATCTGCATTCATATTATATGTAATTACTGTGCATTTTATTTTTGTATATCTTATTTGCAGGACATTGCAGTCAACACCAGAATTTTTCAGCTGCTGTTGATGTCTTGGCAAGTTTTACATTCAGTAGTTCGTGCATGTATTACCTTCATATAAAATATCACAGATGTATTAAAACTTTATCACTAGCATTTTTTAAAAACCAATAGTCAACACCCAAAAAGCTTCTTTCCGATGATTTCCTGGAATATGATATGCCCGACAGTCACGCTTAAGTGTCCAACAGCAATCCGCTATCATGTGGACATCCAAAGTCCCTGGTATCTCTCTTCGATTGTATTTATGTAATGGTGAAATCTTTCACCTCTCTCCTCACTAAAGTCGCTAGGATTTTTGGGAAAGAAATGTAAATGATTATGGAGGTAGTGCAATTTTATGCTCATGCTGCATCCAAGCTTACAAAAACTCGACAGCATGTTTTCAACTAATTCAGAATAATTATCTGCTTTAAAGTTACCCAGACAGTTTTGCACAACTAAACCAAAATAATGACCAGGCTGTGAACTCTCTTATGTTCATCGAATTAATACAATTTGGATCACTGATGAACTTTGAAATTTGAGGTCCATCAAAATTCCAGCTTTACGTTTGCCTATGCTCAATTCCAGAAACTTTCTGCAAAAGCAATTAAAACATGCATCATCTTTGTTCAGTTCCTTAACACATTGCTTCATCAAGCCAGGCTTTATGTGTAGCGGTGGCAGTAGAACTATTTTTCGATCAATGAGAGTCTTGCTGATAATATTTTTTTTCTTCAACTTTAAATTCATCTCTCAACGACCACTGTTTCTTTGTCCAGTGCGTATGTTTTGTCCTGCTATCCCATAAATATATTAAAGCATGGTTATTTGGTGAATTCCCTTTGATGGCCAAGCAAGAAGTTCATCATTTTAAGATCTACACAGACCACCCAGTTATATTCTAACAACTTCAATTGTTCCAGCACTGTGCTTATTGTAGCATATTCCTTCTTCATTGTGGTAGAATGAGCCATTCGAATTGAGCCATATTTGTTACCATTGTGTACGAGAACGCCTTACAAACTTCTTTTAGAGCTGTCATTGAAATATCACCACTCATCTGATGTATTTCTTACATCCATGTCGTTTACGAGAACTCGTACATTAGCACAAAACACAAGGTTGTTTTCTTTACCAACGAATGGATGAAAACATTGCTCTCTACTGCAATAAAATGTAACCTTTGTTTCAGCAGTCAGTAATTTTTTGCTTTCAATCTTGAAGCCAAAAGATTCCTTGGAGAGATATAGATCTCAGATTAGATCATTCAGTTCACGCTGGTAGAATCACTATCACTGTCACTTTTCGTGACAGAAAAGGGAAGTAGGAAGAAACTGAGAACAGAAGAAGAAGACGACAAAGAAGTAGGAGGAGGATGATTAAGAGGAACAGGATGAAGATGAAGTCTTCCCTTTTCCCCGTGCAAACAATATCTTTGCTCGCCCCTCTTGCCTGCCACGCCATATCCACACGCTTACCTCATCCCACTGTAATGCTTCCCTCATCCCAGTGTAACATTTCCCCAAACTATTCTCGATTCCCACCGGAAACGTGTCCTGAATTATTTCGTCAATTGTCTCCTTTTTCTATTCCTCCATTTACCCCAGTAAAGGGTTCGGGGAGATGTAAACATTTTTTTGCGCTCTTTCTAATGTTCTTTGTAAGTTGGTATTCATTTCTCTAACGTCGTTCTTGATACAATCACTTCATCTTGTACGTGGC
Source organism: Cepaea hortensis (assembly GCA_963921405.1). Taxonomy (NCBI): domain Eukaryota; kingdom Metazoa; phylum Mollusca; class Gastropoda; order Stylommatophora; family Helicidae; genus Cepaea; species Cepaea hortensis. The sequence goes on from OY992897.1 coordinate 30,909,151, forward strand.
CTTCGCTTTGCTCTCTATCCATGATATTTCTTCAATGTGGCTGTTTGAGGCAGAGGGTACCAGGGATTTCTTGTGAGGTGGCCAAACCATTTAATCTCTTGGACTTCAATGAAGTGTTTGACTGGTTTCATACCTAGGCGTCTTCTATTAGGAGAGTTCATATGAAATCAGTTCGTGCCGCACCGCGCGAGATTGCGTACGTTGAACATGATCATGTCATAGTCATGTGGTAAGTATTGACCAATGAATAAAATAGCACCTGCTTATTATCCCATGATGCATAGGTTCTGTTTCTGACCGTTGATAAAATGGCGGGGTTGATCCAAAATCCGTCCAAAGAATTTCAAAGAGCGGTGATTCGATTTCTTTCATTTGAAGGATGTCGACCAGCGGACATTCATCGAAGAATGCAGGCAGCGTACGGTAACAAATGTGTGTCGAAGACAACAGTGACAGACTGGGCACGAATGTTTCGGAAAGGACGTCAGTTCACAAAAGATCTTCGACAGATATTGCTGCAACAGAAAAAAACCATCGCCAACATTGATGCAGCAGTACAGATGAACCGTTGTCGAATGTCGAAGCATACGTTCGCTAGCGAAAGAATTTGATGTGTCAATTGGGACAATTCAAAAGGACGTTCGTAAGAAATTGCAATATCGGAAGGTATGTTCACAGTCGGTACCACGGATGTTGACCGACCACCAAAAAGACATGGTGTTTGAACCACTTGCTGCGTTACAGACTGGAGGGTGATGCATTTCTCTTCCGCATAGTAACAGGCAATGAATCATGGTGTCACCACTTTTAGCCGAGCAGCAAAAGAGAGAGCATGCAATGGAAACATGCTGGATCACCAAAAGCCAAAAAATTCAAGTTACAGGTCTCCGCTGGTAAGGTTATACTGAGCGCATTTTTTTTTTTTACCATGAAGGGCTATTGTTGGCCACTTTAAAGAACCCGGTGTCAACACCAACTCTACCCACTACTTGGAAACACTAGAAAAGCTGCAAAAAGCCATCTAGAATAAAGATCCGGCATGCTTTCTCACGGTGTGATTTTGTTGCACGATAATGCTCGCCCGCATGTTGCAATGATTGTGCAGGAAGCATTAGCTTGGAAGAAGTGGGAAATTCTGCAACATCCAGCCTATAGTCCTGATTTTTCACCATGTGATTTGCATGTGTTCGGACCTCTAAAAAATGCTCTCAAGGGGCAACGATTTCACACAGATGCAGACGTAATGAACGCGGTAAAAACTTAGTTCAGTGAGCAACCACAATCCTTTTTTGTTGGCCAACGCCATCGCTTCCTACCTAAGCAATGGGATGCTTGCATGAATGCCTGCGGCGACTTCTTCTGACCAACCCATGGTGCATAATTCATTCAAAATGAATGCTTTAGTTAATTCTACCACACCTGTTAATGTTTCTTTCATGCTTTTGTAAAAAAGCCATTGGAACGGGTTTAAAATGAACGACCCTCTAATTTCCTCATTCCTAATTCTATTTCTCACGGTTACTTCCGCAGCTCTTCTAAATCATCTCGTCTCTCTTGTTATGATTTTACGCTCATTAGTTTGCAGTAAGCGTCTATGTTTGACATGTGTAGCATAGTATCGGCCAAACAACATAGTTCTTATGAGATTTGCTTTTGTACTTATAGATATCTTTGTATGCGACAGAAATAGCGATAGTTGTCCCAGCACCTGATTTGCTTTTCAATTATCGCTTGCGGAACGCAGAGGTGTTTCCAAGGCACCACGGCCGGGTTATATACTTGCCAAGACCTATTGACGCGTCCTCGTCGAGCGTCCTGAGCAACAGATCCTTTCGGGGTCCTGGCTAAAGTCAGTAGTCGGAGAGTGTCTGCCTATACGGCGAGGAACCACCAGTCTGCACACCAATAAGCCAGACATGGGACAACGGATACTCACGCAAACCTCAGGTCCTGTATGACATCACACTGATGTTGGACAACAGGATGCCTTCATCCGACATACAGGACTTCGCGTTGGAGCTCAAGCCAACGAACACAAGCAAGCAAGCAAGCAATTATAGCTTGCAGGAAAGTGTAGTGTATCGCCTGCTATACATAAATATACCACATTCTCACGTACCACATGCTCATATACCACATGCTCAGATTTTACATTTTGAAATACCACATTCTCACACATTACATTCTGTAAACCACATTCTCATATATTCACAACGCCCATGTACAGCGCAGAGAATAACAGCGCAGTTTCAAATCTCATTCCAGGCAGCCTAATATGTATCTATATTGAACACGCGACAGTAACAGGATTCCGGCAGTAATCTTATTGAACTTAAGTAGGATCAATTTACCGATCCCACAGCGGCTATCTGCCTTTCATGTCTCCTCATTTTGTATCCCGCCGCGTTAGGTTATTCCTGGTGTTATGTCTTACCTTTTTATTTTCTTTGTTGACACAAGATAGTTGTGGTAGGTGTCTTATTTCTGTCTGTCTGTCTGTTTGTCTGTCTGTGTGTGTGTGTGTGTCTGTCTGTCTGTCTGTCTGTCTGTCTGTCTGTCTGTCTGTCTGTCTGTCTGCCTCCTCCTCCTCTTCCACCTCCTCCTCCTCCTCCTCCTTCTTCTTGTCTTCTTCATGTCTTCTTCTTCTTCTTCTTCTTCTTCTTCTTCTTCTTCTTCTTCTTCTTCTTCTTCTTCTTCTTCTTCTTATCTTCTTCTTCTTCTTCTTCTTCTTCTTCTTCTTCTTCTTCTTCTTCTTCTTCTTCTTCTTAGTCTTCTTCTTCTTCTTTTTCTACTTTTCCCCCTCCACTTCCTGCTGCTGCTGCCCTTTATCCTCTATTGAACCATATGACTTCAAGCAACCCACGCCAAGTTGGTGTTTGTTTGTTTGTTTGTTTGTTTGTTTGTTTTTTTGCTATCTCCTCCATCTCGACCCACATCTTCCTAAAATTATTCATGCCTCTCATCCATACAATAGTTGTTTGGTGGGTTTTTAGTTAGTTTTTTTTAATTTTATTTTTAACCAGGGTAATTTCTTTGTAACTTCTGCTAATTTTATTGTCCTATATAAGTTCGTCTTGTGGTTTGTATTCTTATTTTACTATCTCTATCACTTCCGTATGCTTTTCTACATTATTATTTAAATAGGTGAATAGCTCTACCTCGTGCGGTAGAGATTTTCTACAGAGTTGAGTTGAGTCAAGAACCGATATTACAACATTCTGAACATTGCCAAACATACTCTGTCCTCATCTTCACCGATGATTTTCCAAAGAAGAACCCTGTTGTCACATGCGTCATTTATCCCCTTTATCTGTGGAGGAATATTGTGACAAAAGTGTTGTGAACGAAATGTTGTGACCGAAATGTTGTGACCAAAGTGTTGTGGCTGAAGTGTTGTGACTGAAGTGTTGTGCCTGAAGTGTTGTGACTGAAGTGTTGTGGCTGAAGTGTTGTGACTGAAGTGTTGTGACTGAAGTGTTGTGACTGAAGTGTTGTGATTTTGTGTGAGACAGGAAAGCAAAGTCGTCAGCGAAGACCATATCACCAAGCTGCTCTTTAGGGTTGCTTAGGGTTGTTTAGGGTTATTTAGGGTTGTTTATGGCTGTTTAGGGTTGTTTAAGGTTGTTTACGGTTGAGTCAGTTCCATTTCAAGCGTCACTTCCTCTCACATTCTCCCCTCAACAATTACCATATCTCCGTTGTTATCTTCGCTATGCTGTTTATTGTTAAGTTAGTTGCATAGCCTTTACATGACGTCGCAGTCAAAACCAGCATTTTGAGGTTGTTTGTGATTTCTAAAAATCTGGCGTTCGTTAGTTGTGCCATTGCTTTCTGAACGACCGGCACTCATACCATTGTGTGAAAACCGACATAAGGCGGTCTGTTGCCTGTTTCTAACGAGGTATGCGAGATTACGAATTGCGTCCGTAACCTCACCTCCCCCCCCCCCACCCTCACACGCACACGCACACGCAGGCGCACAGAGAGAGAGAGAGATAGAGAGAGCGAGAGAGCGAGAGAGAGAGAGAGAGAGAGAGAGAGAGAGAGAGAGAGAGAGAGAGAGAGAGAGAGAGAGACGGCCGTCAGTCTATAGTCAGTAAACATAATAAATGCGACACAAAGCATCCATGTCGTATTGCATTTTTAAATTTTTAAATGTTTGTGAAAGTTTTCCCTACATTTAGAGCCTTTCTATGCTGCATGTATTAACTGATTCAGTGCTGACATACAATATATCTCCTTATATGAACTCCCAAATGGACAGAAGAGAGATAGTTCGCCGTCGTTTTATTTGTTCTTTATCTATATTTTTTTTTCTTTCTTTCATTATAATATTTGTTCATTTGATTTAGCATCATGTTTGACCCAAACCTAATTTTTTATTTGGCACCGAATTAGTTAAGTTCGTGTTTTTCTCTTTGATCCTATACTGCTCCATCGATTTTTAAAAGGTTTCCCTATCAATGCTGTCAAAGGCCTTTTCGTAGTTCAGACATCCGATATAGTTAAAGTATGAGTAAAATTAGTGGAACTGCGGTAAAGCTGTGGAGATGTAAACAGTATACAATTACCCGAAGTAATGCAGCTTTACACCGGCTCCGTGGTGAAGGTGTTACGGACGAAGTTCGTTATCCCGCATACGTTTTCGAAACACAGCTGCAAGCGATTTGGCAGCAGATCGATTTGTGTTGGCTTTTTACGAAATGGGATGGATGCCGGACGTTCAGAAAGCAATAGCAAACTACTGAACGTAACATTGTCAAGAGATCACGCACAGCAATACAAAAAATGCTGGGGTTGACTGTGACGTCCTATAAAGGATAAGCAACTAACTTTTTTAATGCAGCTTCACAGTTATGGAAAACATAGGACGGTGCGGCGACTAGCCTTCATCAGAAAACAAATACACAAAACACAACATACGAGGGAGCTTCAAATCAAAACTTAAAAGTGTGATAGAAAATACAAAAACTGGGCCATTGTCTTGTAACCTGTCAATATTGTTGTTAATGATTTCAAGAGTGTTTAGCATGTGTCATCAAGGCGTACACGAACATTGTGACGTCGTAAGGACGGTTTAAAGATGGCCGCTCCACTTTTGACATGCACCAAAGAAAAAGCAGCGTTCTGTTTTTGTTTTGTTTTTTTTATCAGTGAACGGGTGAAACCTATAGACATTCATCGGCGAATGAAGGTCCAATATGGTGATGCATGCCTGTCAGTCCAGCAAGTGTATGAGTTGAGTAGGAAGTTTCAAAATTTTTCGGTCCGATGAAGAGTTATAACAGATGGTACGCGACCAAGAGAATTTCTTTTCTACTGCATGTTATCGGCGCTGGAGGACTTGCATTGAACGCAGTGGTGACTACATCGAAAAATTATACATTTGTTCCTTACTTTTGTAGAATACACACACACACACACACACACACACACACGCGCGCGCGCGCGCGCACACACACACACACACACACACACACACACACACACACACGTTTAAGGTTCTCATTTGAAGACCCCTTGTACAAAAAAAAAGGAAGACACTACGGTGACTACATTAAGGCAAAATAACCGAATGAGGAGTATGTAAAGATGAAAATAATGAGAAGAATTACAAGAAAATGAACACAGTGTCCTATTTATCTGAGAATCTCATTCTGTTTACAAATCCAATATAGGGCCTACGGTAGCTAGTTCAGTTCGATGCGTTATTCTATTCTTATGCGAATCGTGTCAGTCTGGTCCGTACCGTATCTGTTTGGTCGAAAGTCTGCCGGTTCACCCCATGGTTGTTTGTCATTGGCATCTATTATTTTTCTCTAGAATTCTCTCACACCCCCCCCCCCCCTCATCAATACCCTCTCAAATTATCTTTTCTTCTAATCTATCATCTCGTTCCAACTCTTCTCCTGTTGCGTCATTCTCATTACCTCTCTCTCACGACTTCCTCTCCTATTATCTTCTCTGTCATTCACTTCTCTCTCATTACCCTATAACATTACCTCCTCATCTATTACTCCATGCCATTGCTTCCCATAACATTATATCATCTCTCGTTACCCCATCTCGGACATACGAAGATTGTATAATCACAGCTGAGACAATACGTGCGGTGCTCAAGAAATCGCCTAACACCGCTCCAGGCCCAGACGGCATCCGATATGGTGACCTACTGGTGATGTCAGATGATTACATGGAAGAACTGGCCAGAGAATTCAACACCAGTATCCAGAGGGGTCAGATCAAAGAGGAATGGCTACACTGCTACTTGCTGCCCTGCCAAAATCGAACAAAGACCATTCCAAGATAAGCGGCTACAGAATCATTACGATGCAGAACACTGCTGACAAGCTACTGGAGAAAATTGTAGCACGCAGACTTGCTTATGACTTGGAACAACTCGGCTGCTTCCTGCCCACACTTGGAGGATACAGATGTAACAAAGAGTCATGGCTGAATGCGGCGGTCTTTGCTCAAGATGTTTACGAAGGATTTCATGTCAGAGAAGAGATATGTGCGGCCGCCATATACTTAGAGGACGCATAAAATAGAGTATCCTTCGAGTAGTTGATGCAATCCCTCCTCAGACTGAAAGTGCACCCTCACCTTGTACGATGGATAGCTGTAGTCCTGCTACAAAGGAAGATGGTGCTAAGATGCGGGAGTTGTTCCTCTGAGCCGATAACGATATGTCCAGGATTGTCGCAGGGTTCACCATTGTCACCAATAATATTCAACGTGTATATGGTGCCGATCACTGAACAACAGTTGGACGGGAGGGGTAGGACTCTGTCATTTACTGACAACATTCTCGTGTATCGACAGGGTCGAGATAAACAGGCGGTTGCCAATGGTATGCAGGGCGAACAAGATCGATTTCTCTCATGGTGTGCTAATGCCAATGCCCTTGTCAACCCTGCAAAGGCATCGGTTACATGGTTCTCCGTAAACAACCGTTTTGTGAACACAGACCTGCCGGCAGTGAGAATGGATGGATGCATTTTGAGTAGAACCCAGTCGATGATATATTTAAGCGTGAGGTTTGATCGTAGCCTGAATATCAGAGATCATGTCGATTATGTCTTAACAAAAGCTCGAAAAGGTTTGGCAGCAATAAGAGTCATGGCGACTGCCAATATCGAGCAAAGACTGCTAATACTTCTGTTCCAAGGACTGATACTTTCACGCATCGAGTATGCCCTGGCCATCCTCACTGTCAGCCCTACACAGATTGGAAGACTTGAAAAGGTACAAAACGAAGCCATGCGCACCATTTTGGGCTGCACGAGAGACACCAGCTGTGTAGCAATGAGATACCTCCTTGACTTCCCGACAATGGAACACAGGATCAAGATCTGGAGAGCTCGTGCATACTTAAAAATAAGTGCAGATGAGCAGCACCCTCTGCATGACGCTATTTTCAGAGAAAAGGGTGACAGGCTAAAGAGGGGCAAATCATGGATGGGTCGGGCGGAAGATGTCGCCAGACAGGTCAGCAGTCTTACCAGAATCAACCCCGGCAAAGAATGGGTGCCGGTGCCTCAAGCTTTTAAGTGCACTTTCTCCTGCATTATCACACTCGACAGACGGTGCAGAGAGCAAACCCTGCCGCTGTCAATGCAGAGGTCAACGCGCTCATCTATGAACACTCAGATAGCCCCGAAGTGCTCATCTATACAGATGGATCTGTTGTAAAGCAACAGAGAAGTGCATGAGCTATTACAGCCCGTTCAGCTTGCCTAACCGTTCACGAATCCAGTGGTGCCCACTCCATGACCACGAGCAGCATGACGATGGAGGTGATGGCAGTAACACAGGCTTTCATATGGCTAGAATCGCAGCAGTATACCAACGTGTGTGTACTAAGTGATTCAACGAGAATGATTCGGAAGGTCGAAGCTGGATCTGTACGTAGACAGTGGACTGAGTCGCTGCGGAAGTCGGTAAAGTCACCGTCATCTTCGTCCCGGGACATGCGGGAGTAGAAGGAAATGAACGAGCTGATAAACTGGCTCGTCCTGCACGCCCTGCAGATGGCCAGCCCATGAATTGTGCCGATGTTATTAACGTCTTTAAGGCTATGTCGAGAACAGAGGACTTTTACGTCAGTGAATCCACATCGCTGTCCGGGATAAAAGACTTGGGAGTAAAATTGGCATGGCCAGACACGAGAAGTAAATTGGGAAAACGAGGTGCCTCGTCAACCAACACAGAACTGGCACTATTAGCCACCGAGCGCTGATGCATATGCTGGGGGAGGGGGGATCTGAGCACCTATGGACCTGTCCGGAGTGTAATGAAGATACCCTGATAACTGATAACTGATACTCCATCCCTTTACTTCCCATAACATTATATCCTCTCTCATTACCCCATCCCATTACTTCCTACCACATTATCTTCTCGACCATTAACCCATTCCATTACTTCCTACCACAGTATCTCTTCAACCATTACCCCATTATCCTAAAATTGTCTTATCAGTCATTACCCCACTCTTTTATTTCCTATACCATTATATACTCTCTAGTGCTCCCCTCGCACCCCCCCCCCCTCCCAATCCCATTATTCACATTTAATTAGTTATCACTCATTGCTCTAGCGCATTACTTGCCCTCACATGAACTCCTTACTCATTACCCCATCTCCTAAACACACCATCAAATTACCTCCTCTCCCATTACTCCATCCCTGTACTTCCACTAACATTATTACAGCTGTTATTATCCCATCCCAGTACGTTCCTTCATATTATCACATTACTTCATCACATTACTTTCCCTCAAATTATCCTCTTGCTCATTACTCCTCCCCTTTACTTCTCATTCTATCTCATCTAATATTACCCTGGGGTTAGGACGCAGTTCGCACTCCCGTATACCCGCGTTCGAAACACAGCTGCGTGCTATTTGGCAGCAGACCGCCGTGCGTTGGTTTTTGACGAAATGGTATGGATGCCGGTCGTTCAGAAAGCAATGGCAAACTACTAAACGTAAACTTGCCAAGAGATCACAACAGCAAAAATGCTGGTGTTAACTGCGACGTCATGTAAAGCAGTGCTTCCCAAACGTTTCACTTTCGCGGACCGATATGAAATTTTCCATTGCACCAGGGACCGGTACCGTTTAAAAAAAAATTTTCTCCTTTTAATCTGGAATTTTATATGACCTCAATATACATTTTACAATAAATATAAGATTTTGCGTAATTGTGGGTGTTGTCTCGGTGAGCTAAATACTGCTCCATAATATTATTGGATGGCGGTGATTTATATAATGGTGATTCAATTTTCATGAGTAAAAATTTTATTGTAGAGATTCACAAATCAAAACATTTTTCAAATGTCAAAACTACATTTAGGTCTTCTTGTAAAGGTGTATATCTCGTATACACCGACAGTAATGAACACCAATATATAATAAAAATAAAATATATCTTGGAAAACGATACCAAATCAGATTTTAAACAAGCTGACTAAATTAGAATATGTTGTAATAAATTGATTTAATAATCAGCTGCTAACAGTATCTAGCAGGTCTCTGTGGCTAAGGGCTTGCGAACGCGGGTTGTGAGCCCGTATACCCGGGTTCGAAACACAGCGGTGCTGGTTTTTTCAGAAAAGATATAGGAGACGGTCGTTCAGAAAGCAATGGCAAACTACTGAACGGAAAATTTGCCCAGGAATCACGAACAGCGAAAATGCCGGGGTTTACTGCTACGCCCTGTAAAGTTTCACATTATCTACTCTCCCATTATCCCAACCTTATACTTCCTCTCACATTATCTACTCTCCCATTATCCCAACCCCATACTTCCTCTCACATTATCTACTCTCCCATTATCCCAACCTTATACTTCCTCTCACATTATCTACTCTCCCATTATCCCAACCCCATACTTTCTCTCACATTATCTACTCTCTCATTATCCCAACCTTATACTTCCTCTCACATTATCTACTCTCCCATTATCCCAACCCCATACTTCCTCTCACATTATCTACTCTCCCATTATCCCAACCTTATACTTCCTCTCACATTATCTACTCTCCCATTATCCCAACCTTATACTTCCTCTCACATTATCTACTCTCTCATTATCCCAATCTTATACTTCCTCTCACATTATCTACTCTCCCATTATCCCAACCTTATACTTCCTCTCACATTATCTACTCTCCCATTATCCCAACCTTATACTTCCTCTCACATTATCTACTCTCCCATTATCCCAACCCCATACTTCCTCTCACATTATCTACTCTCCCATTATCACAACCTTATACTTCCTCTCACATTATCTACTCTCCCATTATCCCAACCCAATACTTCCTCTCACATTATCTACTCTCCCATTATCACAACCTTATACTTCCTCTCACATTATCTACTCTCTCATTGTCCCAACCTTATACTTCCTCTCACATTATCTACTCTCCCATTATCCCAACCTTATACTTCCTCTCACATTATCTACTCTCCCATTGTCCCAACCTTATACTTCCTCTCACATTATCTACTCTCCCATTATCCCAACCTTATACTTCCTCTCACATTATCTACTCTCCCATTATCCCAACCTTATACTTCCTCTCACATTATCTACGCTCCCATTATCCCAACCTTATACTTCCTCTTACATTATCTACTCTCCCATTATCCCAACCTTATACTTCCTCTCACATTATCTACTCTCCCATTATCCCAACCTTATACTTCCTCTCACATTATCTACTCTCCCATTATCCCAACCCCATACTTCCTCTCACATTATCTACTCTCCCATTATCCCAACCTTATACTTCCTCTCACATTATCTACTCTCCCATTGTCCCAACCGTATACTTCCTCTCACATTATCTACTCTCCCATTATCCCAACCTTATACTTCCTCTCACATTATCTACTCTCCCACTATCCCAACCCTATATTGTTCCTCACATTACAGGAAGCCCCAGTTAACGTCGGGGTTACGTTCTTGGAAAACGCGACTTTAAGTGAAACGACGTACAGCGAAACACTGTTTCCCATAGAATTAAATTAAATACAGTGTATTATGTTTATTTTGATGGTTGCTGATATTTATTGGCTAAATAGTGGGTTGGGGCGAGTGGTGGAATTATTGGGACGTAGAGACATTAAAACAACGATTCGCTAAAAAAAAAACTACCATCAGCACTGCTAGTACTGCTCTCACCTGCTTTCTTAGCTAGATCTTCATAGAGAATCGTTGCTTTCTCTTGTATAGCCATCTTGCTCACAGGCATATTCCGTTGGTTCTGGTCTTCAGTCCAGAAGGTCAATATTGCTTCCATGTTCTCCATAAGAGTACTTCTGGTACGAGTAACCTTGGAAGCACTCAAAGGGGTTACGTTTTTAGCACCCTCATTGATTTTGTCAGCACCTGCACGAATTGTCCTTTCAGTGGTTGGAAGTAAACCATGGTCTTTACCGATATCAACAGCACGATCGTCAGCCTCAAAACGACATAACACATCTAACTTCACTTCAGTAGTAATACTTTTCCTAGTTCTATTACAACCAGACACACTATCAGCATTTACCGTGCGCTTTGAACTGATAATTATGGGTGATTACACGATAAAATTCTGGAAAAAAGCACTGCTCAAAATGTAAAATAACGACGTTAACGCAGCATAGCAACACAGGTGACGACGTTATGGTTGAGCGTAGCGACGCAAAGTGAAGTTATGTCCCATTGTGACAACCAGGTAGCGAAACGACGTAAACCGAAGCCACGTATAGCGGGGCCTTCCTGTATCTACTCACCCATTACTTTTCATCACATTTTCTACTCTACTAATAAAAAAATCGCTAAAAAGTCGACAGGGTCGGCTTCATTGCACCGGGTATTATCCCATATGGCTCAGTCTCTTTCCGCAGCGGGAAAGCATCTCACAAAGCATGAACTCCGAAGCTCCAGCGATGACCCTCAGGGGTCTCCGAAACAACGCACTCGTGATCACAAGGACGCGGCCCGGAATTGAACCCATAACCTTCGGAGCCCGTGTCAAACAGCTTGACCAGTTCGCCACGTAGACTTACCCCATCCCAATACTTCCTCTCACATTATTACTTCTACTTATACCTTATCCCATTACTTTCCCTCACAGTATCTCCTTACTCATTAACCCACCCCATCGTATCCCCTCGCATTATCTCACCAGCCATTAACCTATCCCATTACTTCTTACGTTCTGTCCTCTACCATTACCCTTTTCCATTACATTCCCTCACATTATCTCCTGGGTAGGTGCGGAATATGTGAGTTGACGGGGAGATGTGTGTGTGCGTGGGGGATGTGTGGCCGAGGAATGTGTGTTTGGCTGGGTGGTTGCAGGTGTGTGGGTGGAGGAGGATATGTGGGTGAGTGATTGTTGGTGGGTAATGGGACGGGTAGAGGATATGTGAGTGGGTCGAGGGATGTGTGTAGGTGGGTGGATGTGTGTGGGTGGGGATGTGTGGGTTGGAGAATGTATGAGTGCTTGGGGTGTGGGTGGATGGGATGTGTGTTGGCTGAGAGGTGTGTGTGGGTTGGGAGATATGTAGGTGTAGGGATGTGGTGGATGGGTGGGACCATGTATGTGTGTGTGGATTATGTGTGTGGTTGGGTGGGGGAGTTGGAGTGAATTGGGGATGTGTGGGCGGGTGGTGGATGTGTCTCATAACATAGTAATATGCATTGTTTATGTTTACAAAATTCATGTGACAATGTTTTATCCTATGCACTGTTGATGAAAGAAAGATGAGTGATTGGAAGGGCCGAATGTAAGACGGGCCTGCGTGCCAAATTTGTTACCCTTTGAAAATAAAGTCTGTTCGTTCGTTCGTTCGTTCGTTCGTTCGTTCCTTGCTCATTACTCCATCCCATTACTTTCCATCACATTATTCCCTCCCCCTCATTATCTCCTCTCTCATTACGACATCTCATTACCTCTCCTCCCAATTATCCCCCTCCCTTTACCTACGCTCCTATATTTCCCTTCCTATTAAGTCCTCTCTCCTTTACTCTCCTCTCATTACCCACCCTCTATTTACCTTCTCTCCAATCAGTCTACTCCCATTACCTCCTTTCTTATTTACTCCCTTCCCATTAACTTATCTATAACTACATCCCACATCGGAATTTAATTTATCTCTTACTACTTCCCTTCCAATTAATTCCTCTCTCATGAACTCATTTCCTACTGCCTCCCTTCCTATAAACTCTTCTACAATTATCTCCCCTCTCATGAACTCGCTACAATTATCTCCCCTCCCATAAACTCTTCTCAAATTATCTCCCCTCTCATAAACCATTCTACAATTATCTCCCCTCCCATAGACCCCTCTACAATTATCTCCTCTCCCATAAACCCCTCTACAATTATCTCTCCTCCCATAAACCCATTTACAATTATCTCTCCTCTCATACACTCCTCTACAATTATCTCCCCTCCCACAAACTCCTCTACAATAATGTCCCCTCCCATAAACTTATCTACAATTACCTCCCCTCCCATAAACCACCCTACAATTATCTTCCCTCCTATAAACTCCTCTTCCATAAATTTCTCTACAGTTATCTCTCCTCCCGTACACCCCTCTACCATTATCTCCCCTCCAATAAACTGTTCTACAAATATCTCCTTTCCCATAAACCCCTCTACAATTATCTCCCCCTCCCCTCCCCTAAACGCCTCTACAATTATCTCCCCTCCCATAAATCCTCTGAAATTATCTCCCCTCCAATAAACTCCTCTGCAATTATCTCCCCTCCCGTTGTCACCAACCAGTACAATGCCCATGTTCTCTTCATTTACTACTATAAAAGTAGGTGCCCGTATACTAAAGGATAGTGAACGCAGTTTCACAATCCAGACACACAGGGTACTGTAAAGCACATACAACTAACTGTACTACCCTAAACAATTTCTAAACATTCTCCAATTCCTTGTTTATATTTTAAAACAACTACCTCTAATCCATAAACACAATTTGCTTTTAATAAGTTTTAGAAACAAAGTCACAAAGTACATAACTGAAAACAAACCGTACCCAGATTGGGACTTTTAAGAATAACCAAGTTTGGACTTTTAAACTACATTAAAGGGTAATTTCAGGAAAGCACTAATCCAATCTGGCACACACCTAATTTACCAATGTAAATTTATAATTCAAAACGGAATTTCAGAGAGGATACAGCCGAGACTAATGGAAGTAGCGAAAAGCGCGCATCAAGATGCTTGAAGGGAAAAGTACGAAGTGAACTGCTTGAGTCAAATGAATACCAAAAACACGGGCGACATTGATCGGATATCAAAATGGACTCGGTTCCATAACTGTGTGCCAGGGAGTACATGAAACTTTTTGCTAAATTGTATTATTTGACAGCTGAAGTACATTAGCGTATTTCAAAGCATTAGGCTGAATTTTTATGGGCAGTGTTGAAACGGCAGCAGAGATTTTCAGACAGAGAGACGGAGGGGGGGGGGGGGGGGGAGAAATTGAGTGTGAAAGAGAGTAAGAGAAAAATATAGGGAGTGGGGCAGAGACAGGGTGAGAGAGATTGAAAGAAGGAGGGGTGAGGGCATGTGAGAGAAGTCATAGAAAGAGATTAAAGAGGACAGAGAGACCGTAAGGAAGATAGAGACAGAGTGTGTGATATAGAGAAAGAGGGTGAGAGAAAGAGAGGGGATGAGACATTGAGAGGGGGTGTGAGAAAAGTCAAAGACAGACAGACAGACAGACAGACAGACAGACAGACAGACAGACAGACAGACAGACAGACAGACAGACAGACAGACAGACAGACAGACAGACAGACAGACAGACAGACAGACAGACAGACAGACAGACAGACAGACAGACAGACAGACAGACAGACAGACAGACAGACAGACAGACAGACAGACAGACAGACAGACAGACAGACAGACAGACAGACAGACAGACAGACAGACAGACAGACAGACAGACAGACAGACAGACAGACAGACAGACAGACAGACAGACAGACAGACAGACAGACAGACAGACAGACAGACAGACAGACAGACAGACAGACAGACAGACAGACAGACAGACAGACAGACAGACAGACAGACAGACAGACAGACAGACAGACAGACAGACAGACAGACAGACAGACAGACAGACAGACAGACAGACAGACAGACAGACAGACAGACAGACAGACAGACAGACAGACAGACAGACAGACAGACAGACAGACAGACAGACAGACAGACAGACAGACAGACAGACAGACAGACAGACAGACAGACAGACAGTAAAAATGATAGTCAGAGAGTGAAAGAGATAGGGACAAAGTGAGAGACGGTGAGAAAGAGAGAGAGAAATACTGGGAGAGTGACAGACAAAAAGAATGAAACCAACCATCGATACAACAAGTAAAGGTGATCAGCGTAGCTGAATGAATAAGAATGCTCGCTCTTAAACTTCCGATGTGCTGATGGCGAGGTCGTGGGTTCAAACCTCTACACCGGTCAGTTGAACTAAAATGTTGACTTCTCGTCCCTAACTTGGGGACGTAGATTACAAGTGCCTGAGAACTATGAGTGGGTTCGCCTGAAGGCGAGGGACACGGGTAATATGTTTAAGCTGATCCGCCAGGCAAAAGTCAATCCATTGCACTAGAAGTAGTAACACATGTATTCACTACGCTTGAGTTCATAGCAAGTGAACAAACAAACAAAAAAGGTAAAAAAGTAAGGTACAGTGTGTATTTTTAATGCCTGTGCAGTTTTTGAAAATATTGCCGGTCCAAGTTTTGTATTTACATATTACGTTACATTGTGGCGCATGAACTCCACAGTAGGTAAATACAAAAACTTGGAACGGCAATATTTTCAAAAACTGCACAGGCATTAAAAATACACCCTATACTTTATGACAACTTCTTCTTTGGCTCTTCATCCTCCCTCCGATCCTTTGCTACCTCATTCAGCTCCGTCCACGTCCTTCCCACGTTACACATTTCT
>OY992897.1:30930153-31055153 GCA_963921405.1 Cepaea hortensis
CACCCAAAAATCAGTCCAGTGCTTGTAGAAGTAGTGCGTATGAACTATGCTGGAGTTCTAGAGAGCTCAAATAAAAAGAAATGCGGAATCGTTACAAATTAATTGGTAGGAGGGACGATGGACTGCCACAATTGGTGACGCCCATGGTACAAGCAGAAGACACAAACGCTCCAGGGGAAGCTGAACTATGGCGTCGATAACACGCTTGGTCACGTGAGAAAAGGGCTCAACTCGGCCTCGGCTGGTGCAAATAACTATGTCAGCGTGTTTATGTTACTGGCGGTCGTTGTCTCATACACACATAAACAAACAGGCAGACAGACAAAACAAAAACACGAAAATTGCCTCGCGATAGACATTGTGTTTTTTCACAAGTCACGTTAATATAGCGGTGTATGTAGAGTTTGTTTCTGGTTCTTGTATATATGTTTATGAGCTATTTGACTGCGGACATTACAGAGATACCTGGCTCATATATACAATACAGAATCACTTGGCTCTAATGTACAACTATATGGATACTTGGCTCTCATTTACAATTCAAAGATGCATGGCTCACAAGCACAATATAAAGATATATGGATGACAAACGCAATACAGAGATATTTGGCTGTCATTTATATTATAGGTTTACGTGACTCTCATTTACACTATAGAGATACATGGCTCTTACAACTATAGAGATATGTCGCTCTCATTTACACTATAGAGATATGTCGCTCTCATTTACAACTATAGAGATATGTCGCTCTCATTTACAACTATAGAGATATGGGCTCTATTTACAACTATAGTGTTACCCTTCTTTTTTTTTTCTTCTTCTTCTTCTTCTTCTTCTTCTTCTTCTTCTTCTTCTTCTTCTTCTTCTTCTTCTCTGCATCTTCTTCTTCTTCTTTTTCTTCTTCTTCTTCTTCTTCTTCTTCTTCTTCTTCTTCTTCTTCTTCTTCTTCTTCTTCTTCTTCTTCTTCTTCTTCTTCTTCTTCTTCTTCTCTGCATCTTCTTCTTCTTCTTCTTCTTCTTCTTCTTCTTCTTCTTCTTCTTCTTCTTCTTCTTCTTCTTCTTCTTCTTCTTCTTCTTCTTCTTCTTCTTCTCTGCATCTTCTTCTTCTTCTTCTTCTTCTTCTTCTTCTTCTTCTTCTTCTTTTTTCTTCTTTTCTTCTTCTTCTCTGCATCTTCTTCTTCTTCTTCTTCTTCTTCTTCTTCTTCTTCTTCTTCTTCTTCTTCTTCTTCTTCTTCTTCTTCTTCTTCTTCTTCTTCTTCTTCTTCTTCTCTGCATCTTCTTCTTCTTCTTCTTCTTCTTCTTCTTCTTCTTCTTCTTCTTCTTCTTCTTCTTCTTCTTCTTCTTCTTCTTCTTCTTCTCTGCATCTTCTTCTTCTTCTTCTTCTTCTTCTTCTTCTTCTTCTTCTTCTTCTTCTTCTTCTTCTTCTTCTTCTCTGCATCTTCTTCTTCTTCTTCTTCTTCTTCTTCTTCTTCTTCTTCTTCTTCTTCTTCTTCTTCTTCTTCTTCTTCTTCCTTCTTCTTCTTCTTCTTCTTCTTCTTCCTCTTCTTCTTCTTCTTCTTCTCTGCATCTTCTTCTTCTTCTTCTTCTTCTTCTTCTTCTTCTTCTTCTTCTTCTTCTTCTTCTTCTTCTCTCATCTTCTTCTTCTTTTTCTTCTCTGCTTCTTCTTCTTCTTCTTCTTCTTCTTCTTCTTCTTCTTCTTCTTCTTCTTCTTCTTCTTCTTCTTCTTCTTCTTCTTCTTCTTTTCTTCTTCTTCTTCTTCTTCTTCTTCTTCTTCTTCTCTGCATCTTCTTCTTCTTCTTCTTCTTCTTCTTCTTCTTCTTCTTCTTCTTCTTCTTCTTCTTCTTCTTCTTCTTCTTCTTCTTCTTCTTCTTCTTCTCTGCATCTTCTTCTTCTTCTTCTTCTCTGCATCTTCTTCTTCTTTTTCTTCTTCTTCTTCTTCTTCTTCTTCTTCTTCTTCTTCTTCCTTCTTCTTCTTCTTCTTCTTCTTCTTCTTCTTCTTCTCTGCATTCTTCTTCTTCTTCTTCTTCTTCTTCTTCTTCTTCTTCTTCTTCTTCTTCTTCTTCTTCTTCTTCTTCTTCTCTGCATCTTCTTCTTCTTCTTCTTCTTCTTCTTCTTCTTCTTCTTCTTCTTCTTCTTCTTCTTCTTCTTCTTCTCTCTTCTTCTTCTTCTTCTTCTTCTTCTTCTTCTTCTTCTTCTTCTTCTTCTTCTTCTTCTTCTTCTTCTTCTTCTTCTTCTCTGCATCTTCTTCTCTGCATCTTCTTCTTCTTCTTCTTCTTCTTCTTCTTCTTCTTCTTCTTCTTCTTCTTCTTCTTCTTCTTCTTCTTCTTCTCTGCATCTTCTTCTTCTTCTTCTTTCTTCTTCTTCTTCTTCTTCTTCTTCTTCTTCTTCTTCTTCTTCTTCTTCTTCTTCTTCTTCTTCTTCTTCTTCTTCTTCTTCTTCTTCTTCATATTATTTTTCTTCATATCCTTCTTCTTCTGTTCCACATCTTTCTTAGTACAAATATATATAATTAAAAAGAGCATCAGTCAACTTGAGCTTGTTAACATCTCCTTATGACAACACAGAGTATGTCCTCAGATGGAGTGTCTATAGACCAAAATAGTTTCCACTGTTCTGCGTGCGTGAACACCAGCAGTAGGTGTTTGGCTTGGCTGTAATTTTACCAATCCCACAGTTACTGCATTCATTGTGTGTCCACTTCTACCTTTGAATTTCCAGAAAGACAATAGAAGGTAAACATTCTCTAGGCATGTAGAACTAGTAGTACAGTTTATATTTGAGAAACGTTCAAGTCTAATCTAGTGCGTTGAAGCGATCGCTCGGCTGTGTAATGGAAAATCCAGCTAGATTTGATAGATTAACCAGCCAATGTACGAGAAGCTTAACTGTTTTTGGTCTCTTCACGATGGGGTAAGGAAATGGTCACCACACAGTGATCTAATATATGTGAAAGTCTAATACCTAACACACCTATGGCGGTAACGATATAGAACTATATCTGACCAAATTTTGAGAACATGTCTCCTAGAGACGAAAGCCAACTAAGAAATACAATGATTGTAAACACTTACCTGTTCGTTTATGTCTTTCCTTTAGAGAAGTATAGAATATGTGATGTATATCTTCTTAGAGATTTTTCCACAAGGTGTGAAATTGGTTCTCACTATCACAGGAAATCGTCTTGTATAGTTACTCTTTTTATCGTATAAACAATGAAATTCTTAACTAAACTCGAGATATAAACTTGAATTCACTTCGCCAGAATTTACTACAACCGCAGGTGAATTAAATTAACTGTGAGATCAGCCGCGGTAAACATCCTCTATGCGTGTAGTAGTACAGTTCATATTTTCAAAAACACACAAGTCTAAACAACCCAGTGTATTGAAGCGATCGCTCAGCTGTGTGAGGGACGATCCAACTATGAGCTAGTTCAGATTATCTAGCCAGGGAACTTAACTTAGCCTATACATCGAAGCGTAGCTGAGCTAACGAGAGTGCCGGCGTTGTCTGAACCAGCCAATATGCTAGAACGTGAAGCAGCGAATTCACAGCTATCTCGACAGGATTTAAGAAGCAACAAGTGATAAGTGTCCGGGGCTGAATTATCCTCTCTGAGGCTGAAAACTTTGCAGACCGTACCCTGCAGTTTTGCTAAGAGCAATCAATACGCAGCCAGTCTGGTTTTTTAGAGTCATATTTCGCCCAAAAGCATGCCAGGCACGAGATTCTACGCCGCCTAGACTGTCAGTTGGTGGCTGGCCTGGGGAGGGGTGTCTCAGGTAAACGCCTGGTGTCACATCAGTACGATAGAATGGATTGGTGACATGCAGGTTGGCAGAGACAATTACCTAGACATTATATATGTCGTTAGCAGGTACTTGTGGAGAATCTACTTCTTCTGCTTCTCGCCGCCCTGCTTCATCTCTTCTTCCTCCTCCTCCTCATCCTCCCCATTCTTCCTCTTGACACCTCTTCTTCTTCTTTTTCTTCTTCCTCTTCTTCTTCTACTTCTTCCCACCTCATCGTCTTCTTCTTCTTGTTCTCATCCTCCATACACTGCTTATTCTATTCGTAATTTTGTTCTTATTATTGTTGTTGTTCTAATTATTGCTGTTATTGTTGTTATTGTTATTGTGTTATTCTTCTTCTTCTTCTTCTCTTCTTCTTCTTCTTCTTCTTCTTCTTCTTCTTCTTCTTCTTCTTCTTCTTCTTCTTCTCTTCCTCCTTCACTTTCTCCTCTGTTTCTTCTTCTCCTTCTTCTTCTTCTTCTTCTTCTTCTTCTTCTTCTTCTTCTTCTTCTTCTTCTTCTTCTTCTTCTTCTTCTTCTTCTTCTTCTTCTTCTTCTTCTTCTTCTTCTTCTCCTCCTCCTCCTCCTCTTCTATATCCTTCCTATCTTCCTTTTCTTACTTACTCCTCCTGCACTGTTCCTCGTTGTTGTTCTTTTTTCTGTGCACCTACCTACCTATTTACTTTTCCTGCACTACTCTCTTATGAGCAAAAATCAATGTCTGCAAATGTATTTCTCGGGTTATTTCATTAACTTTAGCTGCAAAATATTTTGGCATATTTCGTTATTGACTTACGGGATTTAAAGTAGTCCGAACCCCCTGCTACAACTGTTTTCCCCATGTTTTAAAGTCGATAGTTGCCCATACAGTTGCTGCTAATAGGCACTGAACTGATGTTTGCGTGTGCGCACGCTTTCTCTATTATCTGTTATCAGTATCCCCTGCCATCAGGCGAACCAACATCGACTTCTGATGTACTTGTAATTTACGTCCTCAAGTCAAAGACGTCAGTATACTGCCAAATCACAGCCTTCTTGCTTGTGTACTGCTAATAGCCTTCTGTCTCGTGTACTACTGTCGTGAAATACTGAGAGTTAATGATTCCCAGATATACGACTGTATACACCGACCACCCAGGTAGAAGAAGGGTTAACAAACGAAGCAGTAAGGGTAACAAACAACGGGTTGACCAGACAGGTGTTTATAGGTCAAGACAGAAGGGGCCGCTAACCGCCCAAGTAAACTGTCGAGTGGAAAAATTGGTTTGCGACAAAGGCAGACAGTATTATTGGACAGCAGATTGCGGTATGGATGTGAAACGGTTCAGAGCTGTAATTTTCCACTAACCATGATAATGAAGTCTGGATGTGAGGTGTCCAGCAATGTCAAGGACTATGCGGCAAAGATGACATATAAAAGAGTGGCTACGTTTTTGTGTCGAGAGAGTGTGTTTCTGAGGTTTCGGGAGAGAAGGATTATGTAAAGGGTTGTGCTGCGTTCGGATGAACGTTTGTGTATCTATTGTGCATTAGTACTCCCAATTCAGACTAGGATGTTTATAAGGTATTAATATATTAGAGTATAGTTTAGCATATGAATATAGATGTAAGTGAATAGCATTTACCATGGCTTTCTATTAGTGGATAGTTTAGACTTTGGTGAATTCATATGTCTTATGCGGGTGTTCACTTCGGAAGCCTTGTCATTATGGCTGGAGAAGGACACTTGCATAAGTAGTAGTAAGGGGCAGACCCTTATCACTGGATTTGTTACACTTCTCCAGGTTCCAATCTCCTAGTGAAAGCAGAGAAGAGATGAAGAGGAATACCCTTGAGTAAATAACATACTTACATGGGACCAAACAGAATATGAGCAGGTTTTAAGATGAAGAAATAATCAATTCAAATACAGAACACTGTATGCTCAAATGAATATACCACTAAAACCCTTAAAAGGAAAAGATGTTAACCTGTGACAAGCAGGGATACTTAAAACTACATACGTCTTGTATGCAGACGGAAGAAAGAATAGACAATTAAAAAACAGTGCGAATAATAAAAGACAATAGGAAGAACCGTGACGATGTGGTGGTTTTTCGATGTTGGATACTTACCTTCATGAAACAGATTCAGGAGCATTCATAAACTTACGGGACTTTTATTACGGTACCTTGACTCAGTGGCGAACAGTTTTTGTTTCATTCAATAACGGATTTACCATCAGATTCAAGCATACGGATCATCCCGGGTGAGCTCTGTCCTGTTTGATGTGTTGTCCTGTGATCTTGAAGAATGAAAGGACGAGAAGCAACACAGCTGATAGACATTCAGAGTTCATATCTGGCAACCACACTAGAAGAACATACCAACAACATAGACAATATCCATACATACACCAGACATAGTTTTTTTATTAATAAATCTTTTATCTTATCGTTGAAAGGAACTGTTGTCGGAGTATGTGTTGAGGGAATAATAGAGAGAGAGAGAAAGAAATAGATATATGGAATGGAAGACAGAAGAGAGGAGTGTAGACCAAAGTCAGTCAATAATCCCAACAGATACTAAGTTTAAAGATGTGCTTGTTGATTCCAATCTCCTCTCGGGAATAACAGGACAACTACCAATTCTGTCACATGTACTACTATTTAACAGCTTCCTGTCTCGTGTACTGCCAATCATAGCTTGCTGTCTCGTGTACTATCAATTTACAACCTTCTGTCTCATATACTACCAATTAACATCCTACTTCCACGTGAACTGCCAATTCACAGCTTTCTGTCTCGTGTATTACCGATTATCACCTGACGATGGTGCAGATGATGATGGCAATGATGATTTTGATAATTTTGAAAATGAATGTGTGGTGATAATGATTTCGCACGCATCATCACAACACACGAGTCTTCCCTCATAATAAACATAGACAACAAACGTCCTTTTCTCATTCTCCATTTATCTCTTTCTATCTCCCCCATCTCCTAAACGGTCCCACCTAACCATATAAGCAGATGCATATTGTATATGCATAACTGCAGCCAGAAGAGCCTAAATAATGGCTAAACGTTAATACAATCAGGCATATCTGTCGTATGACAAAGTCCCCGGGTAATTCCACTCAGCTGAAGTCTAGACATGGGCAAGATTTCAAGTTGAGACAATCAAACATTCATTTGGCCTGTACAAAATCGAAACCGCCAAAATGTCTTTGCTGAGATGACAAGTAATTCCAAACACGCGAGGCGTCTTTGTGTAGACTTATCGTCTGTAAGAACAGCCGTCTGTTTCTATTTACCTCTGTAGAAACTATATGCTTACCAAATTATATCCTTACCTGTCTAGCTATCTGTGTATTTAGTTTGCAATCTTTAATAAACTACAAATAAGAAATACTGATACGAGTGGCTTTGAATGAAAACCTTAAAAGTGTGATGGAAATTACAATAAAAATGCCATTGTCTTGTAACCTGTCAGTATTGTTGTTGAGAATGCCAAGAGTGTCTAGCACGTGATATCACGGTACAGGCGAATATAGTGACATCATACTGACAGTTTACAGATGGCAGACCAATTTTTGTTATGCACCAAAGAGGAGAAGCGTTCTGTTATCCGTGTTTGATCAGTGAAGGTGTGAAACCTAAAGAAATTCGAAATTCATGGGCACATGAAGGTCCAGTATGGTGATGCATGCCTGTCAAGTCCAGCAAGTGTATGAGTGGAGTAGGGAGTTTTAAAAC
This sequence comes from Cepaea hortensis, assembly GCA_963921405.1. Lineage (NCBI taxonomy): Eukaryota > Metazoa > Mollusca > Gastropoda > Stylommatophora > Helicidae > Cepaea > Cepaea hortensis. The sequence goes on from OY992897.1 coordinate 30,937,681, forward strand.
GACATAACTTCTGTGACAGAATGTTCACGACCAGGTCAGGCATACCCAGTAGTGAACCCAGTGAGTCGATTTATCTACAGTAATCCAAGCACTTTATCGGCGGCGCTGGAGGAATTTGTATTGAAAGCAGTTGTGACTACATCGAAAAATGATACATTTGTTCTTTACTGCCCCCCCCCCCCCTCCAAAAAAAAAAAAATAATTGAAGTTTTGATTTGAAGCTGCTTCCAAAATGTGACTGTGGGACATAAAAGTGACAGCTAAACTTGTGTTGCAGCATAGGGTGCATTTTTAATGACTGTGGGGTTGTTAAAATAGTGCCGTTCCAAGTTTTGTATTTATCCTCTGTGGATTTCAAGCAACCTAAAAGGTACATACAAAGCTTGGAACGGCATTATTTTCAAAAACCCCACACCCATTAAAAATACACCCTTTAGTATCCAACATATGCAGAACGGAGAAAATTATTTTGGCCCACACCCGCTCCTTTGAGGACAAATTCTATGGGAATACCACCAAGTTCAAGGTGACTGCTGCTGGCTGTGGAGTTATTCATACTGACGGTAGAATGTGAAAGATGAAAGGAGTCTCCGTGGCGAAGTGTATGCGTCACAGTGTGAACGATGAAGGGAGTCTGCGTGGCGGAGTGGATGCGTCAAAGTGTGAACGATGAAGGGAAAGGAGTCTGCGTGGCGAAGTGGATGTGTCACAGTGTGAATGATGAACGCAGTGGATGCGTCGCCTGCCTCATGCACAGAAGGTTATGGGTTCGATTCTAGACTACATCATTCGGTGGCAGTGTGCAATTTTCGGGGTTCGTCGCTGGTGCTACAGAGTTCGTGCCTTGCGCGATGCTTTCGTCAGGCCGCCCTGGTGAAAGATGTCAGAGTCTAATGTATTGCCAGCAGAGATGCAGGGACATCGTTACGCCCGCCAGGCGAATAGTCCCTAGCGGGGATGCTGTAACATCGTTACGCCCGCCAGGCGAGTATTAGTTACCTGCCTGCGAGGTTGCCGGCTGACGAGACAGCCAGCGGTCAGGCAAGGACAAAGCAGGACGCACGCAGGCCTCGTGAAGCCACTTCAGGTGGGCAGGCGCGTTGCGAGAAATAGCCAGACAGCTCTGGGACTCGGACTCGACTGGACGTATGATGGGAGAAAGGCTTGTGTAGTTCTGTGGCCCGAAAGTCGAGTGCTTGTACATCTTGTGAGACTGATTGTAAGCTGTGGGTTGCTTGTAAGTGTATTGTTATAACTTATGTATTGTGATGATCATCTCTAGATCGTGATCTGTAAATAAATCCATCGAAACTTCGTGTCGTTTGAGTCTCAAGTCAAATCACGTTTGTACTTGTACTGTCTCACATGTGTTAGGTTAACGAGCCAGGTTTAAGACCCTGACAAAAGAGACCGAGCCATATGGGATAAAACCCGGTGATATGAAATAGATCGCCTTACTTTTTATTTTTGGAAGGGGACCTCGCTCGTTTTGAATAGCCGTAGTCTATACACACTAGTAGCACTAGACCAGTGGTTCTCAACATTTTTTGGCCCGTGCCTCCCTTCACCATATTTTCAGAACGTCATTCCCCCCACCCCTCCCCTTTCGTATTTCCTACCTAAAAATCCCCCCTCTCGCCCCTACACAGTATACGTAATAATGGAATCACATACTAAAACAAGTCTACACGTCCACATAAAACGTGATTTGTGGGTCTGCTTACTTTATAAAACGAATTTTAGAAGGGTGAGGCGTACAGAACCGTAAAGTATGAAGGGAAAAACAAGATCAAGTAATCGGTTCTTGTATTAATGCGATCTTGAAATAATCTTCATTCCCCCTGGAAACCCCAAAATTCCCCCCTGGGGAGGGGGGGGGGGAATTCCCCACCGGTTAAGAACCACTGCACTAGACTGAATTTTGCTCGTCGATTAGCTTCCCCTATTACCAGTGTCCCTCGCCATCAAGGAACCCACTTCGACTTCAGAGGTACTTGCAATTTATTACCCCAAGTCAAGGACGATAGGTTAACATTTTAGTCCAGCTGTCCGGTGTAGGGGTTGAACCGCTAACCTCGGCATCAGCACAACGGATGTTTTAGAACGCGCGTTCTTATCCATTCGGCCATGATGACCTCTCTCTTGCCTTTTAAACTTCTTTTTGTGAACGAAGAAGGAGGAAATAATGTCATCAAAGATGGGGGAACAGATTACAATAAATATTAACATAAAGAATTCAGAAGGCAATTGGAACTTTAGTTCTTCTTCTTATAGCAAATGCCACGTTGGTGTTCGTGTCTGTAAAAGTCTTCTGTCTCTTGTGCTGCCAATCTTGTTATAGTCCATGCCGTGTGGCGTTGGTGATCATGTCTGTCCACAGTCTTCTGTCTCGTGTACTGTCAATCTTCTTATAGTCCATGTCTTGGGTCGTTGGTGATCATGTCTGTCCACAGCCTTCTGTCTCGTGTACTGTCAATCTTCTTATAGTCCATGTCATGGGTCGTTGGTGATCATGTCTGTCCACAGCCTTCTGTCTCGTATACTGCCAATCTTCTTATAGTCCATATTGTGTGGTGTTGTTTATCATGTCTGTCCTCGGCCTTCTGTTTCGTATACTGACACATACACAGCCTTCTGTTTCGTATACTGACACATACACAGCCTTCTATCTCGACTACTGCCAATCTTCTTATAGTCCCTGCCGTGTGGCGTTGGGTATCATGTCTGTCTAGTCTAGGTGATAGGAATGAGAGAGATGACGATTAATAGGCGAAGTGAGTAGGACAAAACCTGGTCTGGCACAATCAAGGCCTGCATGCACTTATTTTCGCACTGGCGAAAGGCCATGCAAGCTTATGAGGCTTATGTTGACAAATATTACAAATAGTTCCCCCCCCCCCCACCCCACTCTTCCTCCCTCCTCTCTCTCTCTATCTCTTTCTCTCTCTCTTTCTCTCTCTCTCTCTCTCTCTCTCTCTCTCACTCACTCTCTCTCTCTCTCTCTCTGCTAAATGCTGGTGCAATTACGTTTGCTTAGAGAATATTTCAAATATCATAATAACATGATAGTAATGCCTTGATTGATCACTACACTTCAAGCATTCTGCCGAATTTTGTTTGCTTTTTCCTCATATCCTATTTACATCGATGTCAACAATAGCATTTTACCACTGTTGTTGATGTATTTGCAAGATTACGCACAGTATTTTGCATTGCTTACTGAGCGACAATCTCAGATACCCCTGTAAGTAACCAACGCGACCCGATTCTCTACCGAATCTCGCGCAGCTGTTTCCCCACACGTGGATATACGGGATTACGGAGAAAATCGTTAACACTTTCGCCAGGGAGAACGACTCCGCGGAATCGCTAGATATCTAAAAGAAAAACACCCCGACAAACAAAATTGATGGTCCTTCATTATTATTCTGATGATCATATTCTTCTTGTCTTGTATCATCATAAAGGTCTTTCACATAATCTGACCACGCATGTAAAATCTGATCGTTTTCTATTATGATTTTGCCATCTTTGGTTTTTAGGCAACCTGTTGATGTGTCTGTTATTTTGTTAGTGATGTCATTAATTCTTGTGTGCATTAATTTGGTATTCTGGGTGTTGTGTTGGTTTTCAATTTCCTTGCAATTTTCCTCAAGCCATGTTTCTTTTGCCTCTTTGCATAGCAGTAGCTTCCTAATTTTCCTGTGAATCTCTTCGTATATTTCCTTGTTATTTTTTTTATTTCTTCTTATTTCCATGAGTTTTAAGATGTCTTCCATCATCCATTTCTTGCGCCCTATTATCTTTATTTTTGGGATTAATATTGTTGTTAGTGCAGCTTCTTGACTGATTTCTTTTATATTTTCAATTGGTCACTGACGTCTTGAAATAATATTGCATTGCCATATCGGACAATGCATCGAATCTGTTCTTTACCTCTACGTTGAATTTACTTTTATCTCCTCACTCTTCAGTGTCTGTAGATCAAATTTTGCGTTTCTGTTTGTATAATTGACTTTCTTTAAGTTTATATGTAAATTATCTAAGATTAATCTATGGTTGCAGTAGCAGTCTGCGCTTAGTAGGGGGACATAAACATCTAATATTGTTACAAGGGAGATTACTAAAACTTGAAAAAGAAAATGGTATACCTAGCTACAATACCTACATCTGACATCAAAATCTTTTATTTTTATTTGAGAAATAAAAAAGTGAACACCGCAGTTAAATTGTTCAATCATGAGAAGAAAGTTATTAAAATGTTTATATAAAATTTGTTTAATCTTTTTCTACTTACATTTTATAATCAACTTTTTCAATTCTACGTTTATGTTTAATTTTTAAATCTGTACTTTTAATGATAGGTCTGTTGACTGGCGACGCATTTTCCCCTCTGTGGGGAAACAACATTTTTTTACTGGCCTCTTAAGGCCACCCACAATTTAAAGAAAATTTACTTACATTAACGGCGAAAGACCTTGGAAGTCTATGGGGTTTATGTTGATAAATACGTTTAGAGGAAATATCATTTATGTTTGTAAATTTCATTCAATTTGAACAAATAGTTCTCTCTCTCTCTCTCTCTCTCTCTCTCTCTCTCTCTCTCTCTCTCTCTCTCTCTCTCTCTCTCCCCCCCCCCCCAAATGCTGGTGCAATTACGTTTGCTTAGAGAATATTTAAAATATCATAATAACATGATAGTAATGCCTTGATGGGTGCCTCCTTCCCTCCGCTAGCCTATGGGACACCCTTGGGCAATGTGGAGTACCCGTTTAGCCTCCCGATCAGGGTTACGTGAAGCCATGTGTGCAGGTGGTGGATGAAGTTGAAGAGCAGCCGACAGATAGTTGTAGGTTATGGTCTCCACAGCTTCACGACGGAAGGCAGATGATCTCTTTTTCGGGAGACATTGGCTACGGTCATCGACCAGTATGGTCACTGCTAGGAAGGAAAGCAAAGGCAAACTACCTTCTTTACAGATGCCAAGAATATCATGTACTGAAGTCTTATCGATAATCAGAGAAACGGCGTAAATGTGTGCTCCATAGGAGCAACCTCGCCCGGTAGGGGTAGTCATGTGCACCAGGTGACTCCAGACCGTCATCAGGAGACTGAGTGCAAAAGAATATCAACATTGAAAGTAGGAACTTGTAATGTAAGAACTATGAGTGGGGATGGGAAATTTGATAACATTAAGAATGAAATTAGAAGATTAAATATTAACCTGTTAGGTGTACGTGTTACCAGATGGACAGGAATGGGCATTATAACATCTGAGAAATATAGAATAATCTATTATGATGGAGAGAAACAACAGCGAGGAATAGCAATTAAAATGGATACAGAGAGAGAAAAATCGATCAAAGGATATTGGACTGTATCAGACAGAGTGTTATTGGTGAAGTTGAGTGGAAGACCTTTTGATGTCAACGTCATACAAGTGTATGCACCAACAGCAGACAGTAGTGATGACATCATCGATGAATTTTATAGTGATTTAGAGAAAGCCTTCAAGAAATGCAAGAATTCTGAAGTAACTATCATAATGGGTGACTTGAATGCCAAAGTTGGAAATCAACAGGACGGATGCATAGTGGGCAAGTATGGACTAGGGCAGGGGTCACCAAACTTTTTTCACGGCGGGCCGGATAACTGACAAAATGATGAGCGCGGGCCGGATAACTGACAAAATGACGAGCGCGGGCCGGATACTCATTCTGTACTATACTTGCGCCGGTCTCCGTGGCGAAGATCTTACAGACGCGGTTCGTAATCCCGTATACCCACGTTCGAAATACAGCTGCGAGCGATTTGGCAGCAGACAACGTTGCGCTGGTTTTTACGCTATGTTATGGGTGCCAGTCGTTCGAAAAGCAATGGTAAACTACTGAACGTAAACTTGCCAAGACATCAATAACAGCAAACAATGCTGGTGTTGACTGTAAACGTCCTGTAAAGGATATGCAACTAACTTTAACAATAATAATAAGCTAGAACGAAAGCTCTGGGAAAAAAGACGAAAAACTAAGTTAATCATGGAAAGGGCGTGCAATACACATAAACAAACAAACAAACAAACAAACAAAGACAACCAACATATTTATGTTTATTTACTACACAAAGTTATCAAAGAAGGCGACTTTCGCAAAAAGATAGTTACATCAGACATATTGTGCACATATCCAAATCTCACAAACTAAGCAGCAAAAGAGGATAGTGAATTTTGTGAAACTGGCGTGTGGCTTTCAAAATACCATCAATGTTTGGTTTGGAATTGCTGCATCCAATCAAGAGAATTGCTTTCAAATGTTCATCAGTCAATCTCATTCAATGTGGTGACTTCACAGACTTCCTTTTTGAAAATGTTAGCTCACAGACATATGTTGTTCCAATGATGTCATACCAGCGGCAAATTTCTTAAGTTTCGGAAACTCAACATCAGGTAAGCAGCGGTACTTCCTTCTCTATGAGCTCCAACTGTAATTCAACTGGCACACCATTAAGGTTACAATCAAACGGATTCTGGAACAGAAGGATGTCTGTGACATAATCACCAACCTTCATTATACAGTGCGTCAACATTTACACACCAAAACAGAGAAAGTCATACAATTGACCGCACTAATGAGTACGACGAACAACTTGACACCGGAGATAGACAGATGTCGTCTAAATATAGAAATTACAGCGTCTACAACTAGAGAGATTATTGGAGGGAGCCGGTCACCTGACGATAACTTTGACCTGCGGTACGCGTTGAATATTGAAAATCGCGCACTTCTCCTACAGCAGCCCTGACGACCGGTCAGATAGATTGTGAGACCTGTCTTTTCAAATGAACGAAACGGAAGTTTGATCCGAAATCCGAGGTAAGCTTGTGAATCCTCAGATCAGTGTGATACTCAGATGTATACAGTAGAGGTATCCAGTGTTTGTGCGTCAAATTAAATGTATTACTAATAAAATAAAACCTCTGAAAATGTAAAATTGTCGACTGCAAACTTCTAGCTACACCGAGCCGTTTCCGCGGGAAAACTCACAATCTCATACTATCTAAAAACTGCAAACTCTGAAGTTCTTCAATACATCTGTTAGCTTTACTATGTGCATACTACAACAATCTATCACAGAAAAACAGTACGAGGTGAGAATTCAAACGCACTCTTATGCATTTCATCAAAACTGCTTAAATTGCTATCTGCTAATCACAAGATTAGCAAGAATTAGGAGGGTACTGATCAGAGAGTTGCTTTTTGCTGATGATGCTGCAGTTACGACCCACTCTGAGGAAGAATTGCAATGTCTACTATCTGCATTCTCCAATGCTTGTTCTGAATTTGGTTTAACAATTAGCAAAAAGAAGACACAGATTATGTCACAAGGTGCACATGGGGTACCATCAATCTTTATTGACGACGCCGAACTAGAGATAGTAGACCATTTTACATATCTAGGATCGGTGGTAAATAGCAAATTATCCCTAGATCAGGAAATCAACATCCGGATTGGTAAGGCAGCAACAACAATGAACAGGTTAAGAAAAAGAGTCTGGGAGAACAGGAAGCTTACTGCCAAAACAAAAGTCCTTGTCTATCAAGCCTGTGTCCTTAGTACTCTTCTCTATGGCAGTGAAACCTGGACAACTTACTCACACCAAGAGAACAATTTAAACAGCTTTCATATGCGGTGTCTGCGAAGAATTCTTGGTATTAAGTGGCAAGACAAAATCACAAATACTGAAGTATTGGAAAGATCAGGTTGTGTGACAGTTTATTCCGTGCTCAGTCTTCGTAGACTTAGATGGATAGGACATCTTAGGCGGATGGATGATGGTAGAATACCAAAGGATATCTTTTTTGGTGAATTACAGATGGGTAAGAGATCTCAGGGTCGGCCTCTACTACGATACAAAGATGTGTGTAAGCGGGACATGATTGATACAGGCATTGATAATGCACATTGGGAGCAAGTCGCCAATGAACGTGTTGCATGGAGGGCAAATATCAGAAATGGAATAAAGTCAAAGGAGAAAATTATTGCAGAAAAGTCACACACCAAGCGTTTGAGACGTAAGATGGTGCATGATGGTGGAAATGACCACGTGTTCACATGCACCCACTGTGAACGGACATTTACAGCGCAAATTGGCCTTATCAGTCACACTCGCTACTGCCATAGTTAAAAGTTATTATGCCTTTTTAAAGCACAAACTATCGTCTGTCAAGACGGCAAGGTGCCAATGTCAATCACAAGACAGTTTGTGCACAGGAACCACTGCCTCGCTTAAAAACGTACTTATTTCTGCCTATTCGCAATCTAAGGAGCTGAGAGAGACATTATATCTTTCCTTTCCTCTTCATGAATTGAAATAATAGGGTTTATAGAAATTAGTTGTATTTATGTGTCAGATTTTCACTTAGACAAAGCATTCATTAACTGCATTGCCTAGAACAGGTTACGCTTCACAGACGCCAATTGTGACAGACGGCCTAGTTAATCTGTCCAGATCAACAGGTAAACAAACCCTTTTTTCTATAGCCAACTGTTGATAGCCAACAGAATGGACATGATATGCACTGATATCAGAAGAAGAAGAAGAAATTAATATGTAGAGTAAGAGAAGAGGATTAGGAGATGTACATTTTGTAGCAACCTCTTACTAATGTATTGTTGTCATGATTTTGTATGGATTACATTTTGTAACAATTACACATCAGAAATTCTGTATGATGGCCATGAATAACAATAAAAGACTAGCTGAGTTATACTCATATTAACTGATGAAGATAGGGAAAATAGTACAAGCTATGAGAACCCAATCAACAGAAGTTAACTCTACACACTACACAACACAGCACTCCACACCACAATAACAGCAGGCAGAAGGAAATGATTTATAAGAAGAAGAAGACAAACTAGTTGATTTGGAAGGTACAGAGAAACATTTATATACACTATGCATAACCAAATGAGTTGATGAAGATGTTAAATTGAATGCCATTTATTACAATGCATCTTATCCTTGTCTTGGTCTTGCACTATCAGCTTGACTTAAATGCACAATGGAACAACACATCATCACTCCTATCTATCTCTGACTGTATATTTCTCACTGAACCCCAGGTACACTGAGAACATGCATACAGCAGATACCAGATGATAGCAGGTGCATACAGTGTAATAATCTCTGACCCCACACAAATTAACACAACACCAGATCAGAGGAAGGGGGGAGGGGGGGGGGACTAGTTCCTACTTTCCAGATGTTATGCTTCTTCCGACCTTATCCTTCCTGTTGTGTTTTGTTTTGTTCACACTTAATAACATGCTGGAAAATTTATATTGGTAGGATTATACATGCCTATGTGAATTTTACACAGTGATGTTCTTGGTGGTGACCTGACCAGAAGAGGGAGGCAGAGAAAGGAAGATCCCCACACATGAGATGGAAGATACCTCAGGCCTTGAGCAGAGCAAGGGCAGCCTTCAGGGTAGCTTTACTGGCAAGTACTGAAACGGATCCATCAGTCCATGGACCCAGGCTCAACCCAAATCTACCACTCAGAGGTGACTTTTTCTCGTGCCAACAAACCCAAATCACTCAGAGGAAAATGAGAGACAAAACCACAGAAAACACTATAAGGCTTGCTAAGATTTTTTTAGTAAACTTTCTTTACACTGAAAGAAGTCTTAAGACACACTCATGATCATCTTATTGATTATTCTTTATTGATTGTCTGTAATTGGTACTGATTTGCATTCTTTCACATTGATCATATGTCATTATGAACAGATGTCTAAAATGTGGAAATGTTTAAGAAAAGGCCAAAAGACACAGGCCCAATCGATAAACTCTATACACAGTAACTGAATCTCATAAATTAATTCCAGTCCACCCTGTCTGTTGATTATCTGTCTTATTGGTGTAAACAAGATGTCTATGTGTACCAGTATTTGTTAAATTCATTTACCAAATTACTAAACTCAATGAAATAACAGAGGGAAAAGAGAAGACTCTATATCTCTTGACTGTTCCAGACCCATGTTATTCTTCACCTGATTTATACTGAGGAAGTCGTTCAGACATTTCACAGAATATCAAACGGGGGTTCGAGAGCTATTAAATTCTTGGTGAAGGGGGCAGAGTCAGATCTAGTATTCACTACTTCTTAAAGAGGACCATTAACTCCTAGATAATAAATGAAACCGAGTCTGTAATACATCAAGTGTCGTATTCTTGATTTATTTACATATTAGAAGAGGATGGGGCCCAGCTTCTTTAACTAGAAAATGGGTTGTGCACTACATTGATCCCCAGTCCCTTCGGAATATACGACAATGTCACTCTCAAATCTGTCAAGATCTAAAAAATCTCTCCAAACTCTTTGAAACAGTGAAAATGAGAAAGGTTTTCTCCTTCCAGTTATGCTTCCAACAATGACAGATTTCTTCGAAATCCTTTGATGGTTCTGTAGAGATAACAGACGAGGTAATCTTTTCCCTGAAGCTTCAAGTTCAGTTCATTCATATCGACCAAAATTGACAACTTTGACAGCCAGGTAGCATCTGACAGCTGTGAATCAGCTTTATCTTTTTCAGTGAGGAAAACATCTATTTCGTTTCGGAGCTTGTAAAAACGAAGCACGACTTTACCGCAGCTGAGCCACCAGATTGATATGTGATAAGGCAAGTCACAGAATTCAGAATCAATTTCTTCAAGAAAAGACTAGAACTGACGGTGAATGAGTGCATGTTCCCGAATGAAGTTCACAGCAGAAACTACTGGTTTCAGTACACAAGAAATATCTAAATCTTTCCCACAGAGTACTTGCTGATGTACGATGCAGTGTATGAACAGAGCGCCCGGAATTTGCAAATCTTCCAAATGAGTCCTGATCTGCTCCAACAGACCCTTCCTCACTCCAGTCATGTTTTTTTCCCTCATCAACTGTAACATCTCGAAGCTGATTCCATCGAAGGTTATAGTCTTGGAAAATTGTTTGTACTTCCACGAAAATGACTTTCCCAGTTGTTGTTCCATGCATGCTGCAAACGGACGCCAACTCTTCCGTTATCTGAAAGTCCAAATTGACACCACAAATGAACACGAGAAGTTGTGACGTACTCGAGAGATCAATAGACTCGCCCAGCGCCAGAGAATACTACAACAAGTTCCTAGCTTTCTCGTGTATCTGTAGCACTATGTTCTCTCCAAGTTCTTCTGTTCTCCCCACAACTGAACTTGCCGAAAGGCTGATAGTTCCAAACAAATCGGCTTTCTCAGGATACAAATCATTTGCTACTTCGATCACACACACTCTTTAATGACGTTGCCATCAGTAAACGGTTTTCCTCGTTCTGCCATCTTATGCACTGTTTTGTAACTTATACGAGTGATAGATTCATTTTCAGCAAATTTTCTCGTGAAGAGATTTCTTTGCGTTTCAAAACCACGTTTAATGGCCTAATATTTCCCAGAGCGTAATTTTCCAGAAAACTTTTAATATGTTGATGGATGTTTTGTTTCGTAGTGACGCCGAAGATTGTATTCTTTCAAAACGGCAACACTTTCGCTGCATATTACGCAGCTGGTTTTCTGGTCCTTTGTTTCCAGAAAGAAGTACTTTACTCCTCACTCGGCGTCCACTTTTCTTTTCCTACTAGCCATAATTAAGGGTGAAGTACACGAGATCTGAAAAAGAAAAAGACATTACATTAGAAACATAATTAAAATCCTATTGAAACACAAGAAAATCATAGGACTAGGAGTCACTGGTGAAACTACAGCTCATCAAAGGTACATATACCGTTTATAGGTACCTTTGTGTATCCGCACAGTGATGATAGAGATAATAGCACAACGCCGACTGTTCATGGGCCGTAGAAAAAGAGAGGAATAAGAAGACAAAGAGAATCTCATTCTATCTCTACGGCTAACAAGAAAAAAACAACGATTTAGAGATATAAGAAGAAATTCAGGTCAGTGTACAGGGAATCAGAATAATGTAATTATAAAGATACAACAACATCTGATTAATAATGCCAATGCCCTAATATATAAAATTCATGATTAGATGCAATGACAAAATAGTCATCCCCATGAATAAACATACACATGAACATCCTTCACAGTACCATTGATATTCCATCACAGCTTGGGTAGTCATCAAACACAGTACCAGTGATCTTCCATCACAGCATGGGTAATCATCCAACACAGTACCAGTGATCCTCATCACAGCATGGATTATCATCCAACACTGTAACTGTAGTCTGATACACAACACCAGCAATTATCAGACAACAAGATGGAACAATGGTCATTCATTCAGTAGCATGTCCTTTGCAGAACCTCGCTCCCATAACAACCTTCCGGAAAACCTCTCGATTATAAGCAAGATTTCCCGCTTGAGATACATCCATCTGGAGATCATCCGCCACATCCTGCACCCATCTTCTCTTTGGCTTTCCTCTTCTTCTCTTCCCAGACATATATCCCTCCATTATTGTTCTCAGGCATAGAATAGCTATTGTATTCCTATATTCCTATTTAAACTATGAAGGTTCGTTCAAAACTCACCCCACAGCAGATAATCGTCAATCCACAATCAAGATCCTCTTGGATCTTTTCGATCTTCACAGGGCCTGTCTACCCTCTCAACTGCGGTCTGGAAAAACAGTGGCTACACTCTGCCGTGCCTGGGGCATGTTCGCCCATCTACTTGGTAGTGGCTCAGGGGTTTAAGTTCAAACCCTGTGCTGAAAATTAGACATCAGCATCTCTTCGGCCTAAGTTGTTCCCAAGGCCAAAGAGGCGGGAACATGGCGTTACTGGGCTGTTATAGGCACGCCAACACACTATCCCAGCATCCCATACATTTTTTACCAGGGTATCAAGGGATATGCTACTCCATACTCTTGTAGAGTCGCGGCAGGCGGCTTCATTTGGTAATAGAATATATCTCATAATAAGGTTCGCGAAATTTATAAATAGGGCCACCTAAATAAACAACCTAGTGCAGCCAGGAGGTCTCCGCACGTGTGAAGATCTCCTATTATTCTAAACATAATATTTACATTGAAATTGTATCACAACGTCTCGTGTGTCATAGTTATATCAGGCAAGTTCGAGTACCATCGGCGGGCCGGATGAAATGACGTCGCGGGCCGGATCCGGCCCGCGGGCCGTAGTTTGGTGACCCCTGGTCTACCGCATTGTCTCGCGTATTGTCAATGAGAATCACACTGTATAGAGAGATTTAAAATAACAATCTAGAATTAGAAGTATATCCTTACACATCTAGCTCTCTACCTGTTCAGCTAGCAATGGATACAAAGTTGGGAAATTTAATATTCATTTTAATACCACAAAAGACAAGCGGAACTTTCATTTTTATTCTTTTCATAGTCCATATTATGTGACGTTGGTTATCATGTTTGTCGACATCGTTATGTCCCGTGCACAGCCAATCTTCTTATAGTCCATGCCGTGTGTCGTTGGTTATTATGTCTGCCCACATCTTTATGTCTCTTGCACAGCCAATTCTCTTATAGTCCATGCCGTGTGTCGTTGGTTATCATGTCTGCCCACATCTTTATTTCCCGTGCACTGTTAATGATAACTATAATGAGAACAAACTCTACTACGGTACAAAGATGTGTGTAAGCGGGACATGATTGATACAGGCATTGATAATGCACATTGGGAGCAAGTCGCCACTGAACGTGTTGCATGGAGGGCAAATATCAGAAATGGAATAAAGACAAAGGAGAAAATTATTGCAGATAAGTCACACACCCAGCGTGTGAGACGTAAGATGGTGCATGATGGTGGAAATGACCACGTGTTCACATGCACCCAATGTGAACGAACATTTACAGCGCGAATTGGCCTTACCAGTCACATCCGCTTCCGCCCTAGATAAAAGTTATTATGCCTTTTTAAAGCAGAAACTATCGTCTGTCAAGACGACAAGATTCCAATAAATGAATGAGAACAACACTACAGAGAGATGTAAAATAACAGTCTATAAAGATAACAACAATATAGAGAGATGTAAGATAACAGTCTATAACGATAACAACACTACAGAGAGATGTAAGATAACAGTCTATAAAGAGAACAACACTACAGAGAGATGTAAGATAACAGTCTATAAAGAGAACAACAATATAGAGAGATGTAAGATAACAGTCTATAACGATAACAACACTACAGAGAGATGTAAGATAACAGTCTATAAAGAGAACAACACTACAGAGAAATGTAAGATAACAGTCTATAAAGAGAACAACACAACAGAGAGATGCAAGATAACAATCTATAAAGAGAACAACACTACAGAGAGATGTAAGATAACAGTCTATAAAGAGAACAACACTACAGAGAGGTGCAAGATAACAGTCTATACAGAGAACAACACTACAGAGAGGTGCAAGATAACAGTCTATACAGAGAACAACACTACAGAGAGGTGCAAGATAACAGTCTATACAGAGAACAACATTACAGTGAGATTTAAGATAACAGTCTATAAAGAGAACAACACTACAGAGGCATGTAAGATAATAGTCTATAAAGAGAACAACACTACAGAGAGATATAAGATAACAGTCTATAAAGAGCACAACACACCAGAGAGATATAAGATAACAGTCTATAAAGAGAACAACACTACAGAGAGATATAAGATAACAGTCTATAAAGAGAACAACACTACAGAGAGATGTAAGATAACAGTCTATAAAGAGAACAACACTACAGTGAGATGTAGGATAACAGTCTATACAGAGAACAACACTACAGAGAGATGTAAGATAACAGTATATACAGAGAACAACACTACAGAGAGATGCAAGATAACAGTCTATAATAAGAACAACATTACAGAGAGATGTAAGATAACAGTCTATAAAAAGAACACCGCTACAGAGAGATATAAGATAACAGTCTATACAGAGAATAACACTACAGAGAGATGTAAGATAACAGTCTATAAAGAAAACAACACTACAGAGAGATGTAAGATAATAGTCTATACAGAGAACAACACTACAGAGAGATACAAGATAACAGTCTATAATGGGAACAACACTACAGAGAGATGTAAGATAACAGTCTATAAAGAGAACAACACTACAGAGAGATGCAAGATAACAGTCTATAATGAGAACAACACTACAGAGAGATGTAAGATGACAGTCTATAAAGAGAACAACACTACAGAGAGATGTAAGATAACAGTCTATACAGAGAACAACACTACAGAGAGATGTAAGATAACAGTCTATACAGAGAACAACACTAGAGAGAGATGTAAGATAACAGTCTATAAAGAGAACAACACTACAGAGAGATGTAGGATAACAGTCTATAAAGAGAACAACACTACAGAGAGAAGTAAGATAACAGTCTATAAAGAGAACAACACTACAGAGAGATGTAAGATAACAGTCTATAAAGAGAACAACACTACAGAGAGATGTAAGATAACAGTCTATACAGAGAACAACACTACAGAGAGATGTAAGATAATAGTTTTTACAGAGAACAACACTACAGAGAGATGTAAGATAACAGTCTATACAGAGAACAATACTACAGAGAGATGTAAGATAACAGTCTATACAGAGAACAACACTACAGAGAGATGTAAGATAACAGTCTATACAGAGAACAACACTACAAAAAGATGTAAGATAACAGTCTATACAGAGAACAACACTACAGAGAGATGTAAGATAACAGTCTATAAAGAGAACAACACTACAGAGAGATGTAAGATAACAGTCTATAAAGAGAACAACACTACAGAGAGATGTAGGATAGCAGTTTATACAGAGAACAACACTACAGAGAGATGTAAGATAACAGTCTATACAGAGAACAACACTACAGAGAGATGTAAGATAACAGTCTATAAAGAGAACAACACTACAGAGAGATGTAGGATAACAGTTTATACAGAGAACTACACTACAGAGAGGTGCAAGATAACAGTCTATACAGAGAACACCACTACAGAGAGGTGCAAGATAACAGTCTATACAGAGAACAACACTACAGAGAAATGCAAGATAACAGTCTATACAGAGAACAACACTAAAGAGTGATGTAGGATAACAGTCTATAAAGATAACAACACTACAGAGTGATGTAGGATAACAGTCTATACAGAGAACAACACTACAGAGAGATGTAAGATAACAGTCTATAAAGAGAACACCAAAACAGAGAGATGTAAGATAACAGTCTTTAAAGAGAACAACACTACAGAGAAATGTAAGATAACAGTCTATAAAGAGAACAACACTACAGAAATATGCAAGATAACATCTATAAAGAGAACAACTCTACAGGGAGATGTAAGATAACAGTCTATAAAGAGAACAACACTACAGAGAGATGTAAGATAACAGTCTATACAGAGAACAACACTACAGAGAGATGTAAGATAACAGTCTATAAAGAGAACAACACTACAGTGAGATGTAGGATAACAGTCTATATAGAGAACAACACTATAGAGAGGTGCAAGATAACAGTCTATACAGAGAACAACACTATAGAGAGGTACAAGATAACCGTCTATACAGAGAACAACACTACAATGAGATGTAAAATAACAGTCTATAAAGAGCACAACACTACAGAGAGATGTAAGATAACAGTCTATAAAGAGAACAACACTACACAGAGATGTCAGATACCAGTCTAAAAAGAGAACAACACTACAGAGAGATGTAAGATAACAGTCTATAAAGAGAACAACACTACAGAGAGATATAAGATAACAGTCTATAAAGAGAACAACATTACAGAGAGATAAAATAACAGTCTATAAAGAGCCCAACACTACAGAGAGATGTAAGATAACAGTCTATACAGAGAACAACACTACAGAGAGATGCAAGATAACAGTCTTTAATGAGAACAACACTACAAAGAGATGTAAGATAACAGTCTATAAAGAGAACAACACAACAGAGAGATGTAGGATAACAGTCTATAAAGAGAACAACACAACAGAAAGATGTAAGATAACAGTCTATAAAGAGAACAACACTAAACAGAGGTGCAAGATAACAGTCTATACAGAGAACAACAATACAGAGAGATGTAAGATAACAGTCTATAAAGAGAACAACATTACAGAGAGATGCAAGATAACAGTTTATACAGAGAAAAAGACTACAGAGAGGTGCAAGATAACAGTCTATAAAGAGAACAACACTACAGAGAGATGTAGGATAACAGTCTATACAGAGAACAACACTACAGAGAGAAGTAAGATAACAGTCTATAAAGAGAACAACTCCACAGAGAGATGTAAGATAACAGTCTATACAGAGAACAACACTACAGAGAGATGTAAGATAAAAGTCTATAAAGAGAACAACACTACAGAGAGATGTAAGATAACAGTCTATAAAGAGAACAACACTACAGAGAGATGCAAGATAACAGTTTATACAGAGAAAAAGACTACAAAGAGGTGCAAGATAACAGTCTATAAAGAGAACAACACTACAGAGAGATGTAGGATAACAGTCTATAAAGAGAACAACACTACAGAGAGATGCAAGATAACAGTCTATACAGAGAACAACACTACAGAGAGGTGTAAGATAACAGTCTATATAGAGAACACCAAAACAGAGAGATGTAAGATAACAGTCTATAAAGAGAACAAAACTACAGAGAGATTTAAGATACCAGTCTATAAAGAGAACACCACTACAGAGAGATGCAAGATAACAGTCTATAAAGAGAACAACTCTACAGAGAGATGTAAGATAACAGTCTATAAAGAGTACAACAATACTGAGCGATGTAAGATAACAGTCTATACAGAGAACAACACTACAGAGAGATGTAAGATAACAGTCTATATAGAGAACACCAAAACAGAGAGATGTAAGATAACAGTCTATAAAGAGAACAACACTACAGAGAGATTTAAGATAACAGTCTATAAAGAGAACACCACTACAGAGAGATGCAAGATAACAGTCTATAAAGAGAACAACTCTACAGAGAGATGTAAGATAACAGTCTATAAAGAGTACAACAATACTGAGCGATGTAAGATAACAGTCTAAAAAGAAAACAACACTACAGAGAGATGTAGGATAACACTCTATACAGAGAACAACACTACAGAGAGGTGCAAGATAACAGTCTATACAGAGAACAACACTACAGAGAGATGTAAGATAACAGTCTATACAGAGAACAACACTACAGAGAGGTGCAAGATAACTGTCTATACAGAGAACAACATTACAGAGAGATGTAAGATAACAGTCAATAAAGAGAACAACACTACAGAGAGATGCAAGATAACAGTCTATACAGAGAACAACACTACAGAGAGGTGCAAGATAACAGTCTATACAGAGAACAACACTATTGAGAGATGTAAGATAGTCTAGAAAGAGAACAACACTACAGAGAGGTGCAAGATAACAGTCTATACAGAGAACAACACTACAGAGAGGTGCAAGATAACAGTCTATACAGAGAACAACACTACAGAGAGATGTAAAATAACAGTCTATAAAGAGAACAACACTACAGAGAGATGTAAGATACAGTCTATAAAGTGAACAACACAACAGAGAGATGTAAGATAACAGTCTATAAAGAGAACAACACTACAGAGATGTGCAAGATAACAGTCTATACAGAGAACAACACTACAGAGAGATGCAAGATAACAGTTTATATAGAGAAAAACACTACAGAGAGGTGCAAGATAACAGTCTATAAAGAGAACAACACTACAGAGAGATGTAGGATAACAGTCTATACAGAGAAAAACACTACAGAGAGATGTAAGATAACAGTCTATAAAGAGAACAACACTACAGAGAGATGCAAGATAACAGTCTATACAGAGAACAACACTACAGAGAGGTGCAAGATAACAGTCTATACAGAGAACAACACTACAGAGAGATGTAAGATAACAGTCTATACAGAGAACAACACTACAGAGAGGTGCAAGATAACAGTCTATACAGAGAACAACACTACAGAGAGGTGCAAGATAACAGTCTATACAGAAAACAACACTACAGAGAGATGTAAGATAACAGTCTATACGGAGAACAACACTACAGAGAGATGTAAGATAACAGTCTATAAAAAAAACAACACCACAGAGAGATGTAGGATAACAGTCTATAAAGAGAACAACACTACAGAGAGATGTAAGATAACAGTCTATACAGAGAACAACACTACAGAGAGATGTAAGATAAAAGTCTATAACGAGAACAACACGACAGAGTTTTGCAAGATAACAGTCTTTACAGAGAACAACACTACAGAGAGATGTAAGATAACAGTCTATAAAGAGAACAACAATACAGTGAGATGTAGGATAACAGTCTATAAAGATATCAACACTACAGAGAGATGTAAGATAACAGTCTATACAGAGAACAACACTACAGAGAGGTGAAAGATAACAGTCTATACAGAGAACAACACTACAGAGAGATGTAAGATAACAGTCTATAAAGAGAACACCAAAACAGAGAGATGTAAGATAACAGTCTTTAAAGAGACCAACACTACAGAGAGATGTAAGATAACAGTCTATAAAGAGAACACCACTACAGAAAGATGCAAGATAACAGTCTATAAAGAGAACAACTCTACAGGGAGATGTAAGATAACAGTCTATAAAGAGAACAACACTACAGAGAGATGTACGATAACAGTCTATACAGATAACAACACTACAGAGAGATGTAAGATAACAGTCTATAAAGAGAACAACACTACAGTGAGATGTAAGATAACCGTTTATACAGAGAACAACACTACACTGAGATGTAAAATAACAGTCTATAAAGAGCACAACACTACAGAGAGATGTAAGATAACAGTCTATAAAGAGAACAACACTACAGAGAGATGTCAGATACCAGTATATAAAGAGAACAACACTACAGAGAGATGTAAGATAACAGTCTATAAAGAGAACAACACTACAGAGAGATGTAAGATAACAGTCTATAAAGAGAACAACACTACAGAGAGATATAAAATAACAGTCTATAAAGAGAACAACACTACAGAGAGATGTAAGATAACATCTATAAAGAGAACAACACTACAGAGAGATGCAAGATAACAGTCTATACAGAGAACAATACTACAGAGAGGTGCAAGATAACAGTCTATACAGAGAACAATACTACAGAGAGGTGCAAGATAACAGTCTATAAAGAGAACAACACTACAGAGAGATGTAAGATAACAGTCTATACGAAGAACAACACTACAGAGAGATGTAAGATAACAGTCTATAAAAAGAACAACACCACAGAGAGATGTAAGATAACAATCTATACAGAGAACAGCACTACAGAGAGATGCAAGATAACAGTCTATAAAGAGAACAACACTACAGAGTTTTGCAAGATAACAGTCTATACAGAGAACAACACTACAGAGAGATGTAAGATAACAGTCTATACGGAGAACAACACAACAGAGAGATGTAAGATAACAGTCTATAAAAAAAAAACACCACAGAGAGATGTAGGATAACAGTCTATAAAGAGAACAACACTACAGAGAGATCTAAGATAACAGCCTATACAGAGAACAACACTACAGAGAGATGTAAGATAAAAGTCTATAACGAGAACAACACGACAGAGTTTTGCAAGATAACAGCCTTTACAGAGAACAACACTACAGAGAGATGTAAGATAACAGTCTATAAAGAGAACAACAATAAAGTGAGATGTAGGATAACAGTCTATAAAGATATCAACACTACAGAGAGATGTAAGATAACAGTCTATACAGAGAACAACACTACAGAGAGGTGAAAGATAACAGTCTATACAGAGAACAACACTACAGAGAGATGTAATATAACAGTCTATAAAGAGAACACCAAAACAGAGAGATGTAAGATAACAGTCTTTAAAGAGAACAACACTACAGAGAGATGTAAGATAACAGTCTATAAAGAGAACACCACTACCAAAAGATGCAAGATAACAGTCTATAAAGAGAACAACTCTACAGGGAGATGTAAGATAACAGTCTATAAAGAGAACAACACTACAGAGAGATGTACGATAACAGTCTATACAGATAACAACACTACAGAGAGATGTAAGATAACAGTCTATAAAGAGAACAACACTACAGTGAGATGTAAGATAACCGTTTATACAGAGAACAACACTACACTGAGATGTAAAATAACAGTCTATAAAGAGCACAACACTACAGAGAGATGTAAGATAACAGTCTATAAAGAGAACAACACTACAGAGAGATGTCAGATACCAGTATATAAAGAGAACAACACTACAGAGAGATGTAAGATAACAGTCTATAAAGAGAACAACACTACAGAGAGATATAAGATAACAGTCTATAAAGAGAACAACACTACAGAGAGATATAAAATAACAGTCTATAAAGAGAACAACACTACAGAGAGATGTAAGATAACATCTATAAAGAGAACAACACTACAGAGAGATGCAAGATAACAGTCTATACAGAGAACAATACTACAGAGAGGTGCAAGATAACAGTCTATACAGAGAACAATACTACAGAGAGGTGCAAGATAACAGTCTATAAAAAGAACAACACCACAGAGAGATGTAAGATAACAATCTATACAGAGAACAGCACTACAGAGAGATGCAAGATAACAGTCTATAAAGAGAACAACACTACAGAGTTTTGCAAGATAACAGTCTATACAGAGAACAACACTACAGAGAGATGTAAGATAGTCTATAAAGATAACAACACTACAGAGAGGTGCAAGATAACAGTCTATACAGAGAACAACACTACAGAGAGGTGCAAGATAACAGTCTATACAGAGAACAACACTACAGAGAGATGTAAGATAACAGTCTATAAAGAGAACAACAAAACAAAGAGATGAAAGATAACAAGCTATAAAGAGAACAACACTACAGAGAGATGTAAGATAACAGTCTATAAAGAGAACACCACTACAGAAATATGCAAGATAACATCTATAAAGAGAACAACTCTACAGGGAGATGTAAGATAACAGTCTATAAAGAGAACAACACTACAGAGAGATGTAAGATAACAGTCTATACAGAGAACAACACTACAGAGAGATGTAAGATAACAGTCTATAAAGAGAACAACACTACAGTGAGATGTAGGATAACAGTCTATATAGAGAACAACACTATAGAGAGGTGCAAGATAACAGTCTATACAGAGAACAACACTATAGAGAGGTACAAGATAACCGTCTATACAGAGAACAACACTACAATGAGATGTAAAATAACAGTCTATAAAGAGAACAACACTACAGAGTTTTGCAAAATAACAGTCTATACAGAGAACAACACTACAGAGAGATGTCAGATACCAGTCTAAAAAGAGAACAACACTACAGAGAGATGTAAGATAACAGTCTATAAAGAGAACAACACTACAGAGAGATATAAGATAACAGTCTATAAAGAGAACAACATTACAGAGAGATAAAATAACAGTCTATAAAGAGCCCAACACTACAGAGAGATGTAAGATAACAGTCTATACAGAGAACAACACTACAGAGAGATGCAAGATAACAGTCTTTAATGAGAACAACACTACAGAGAGATGTAAGATAACAGTCTATAAAGAGAACAACACAACAGAGAGATGTAGGATAACAGTCTATAAAGAGAACAACACAACAGAAAGATGTAAGATAACAGTCTATAAAGAGAACAACACTAAACAGAGGTGCAAGATAACAGTCTATACAGAGAACAACAATACAGAGAGATGTAAGATAACAGTCTATAAAGAGAACAACATTACAGAGAGATGCAAGATAACAGTTTATACAGAGAAAAAGACTACAGAGAGGTGCAAGATAACAGTCTTTAAAGAGAACAACACTACAGAGAGATGTAGGATAACAGTCTATACAGAGAACAACACTACAGAGAGAAGTAAGATAACAGTCTATAAAGAGAACAACTCCACAGAGAGATGTAAGATAACAGTCTATACAGAGAACAACACTACAGAGAGATGTAAGATAAAAGTCTATAAAGAGAACAACACTACAGAGAGATGTAAGATAACAGTCTATAAAGAGAACAACACTACAGAGAGATGCAAGATAACAGTTTATACAGAGAGAAAGACTACAAAGAGGTGCAAGATAACAGTCTATAAAGAGAACAACACTACAGAGAGATGTAGGATAACAGTCTATAAAGAGAACAACACTACAGAGAGATGCAAGATAACAGTCTATACAGAGAACAACACTACAGAGAGGTGTAAGATAACAGTCTATATAGAGAACACCAAAACAGAGAGATGTAAGATAACAGTCTATAAAGAGAACAAAACTACAGAGAGATTTAAGATAACAGTCTATAAAGAGAACACCACTACAGAGAGATGCAAGATAACAGTCTATAAAGAGAACAACTCTACAGAGAGATGTAAGATAACAGTCTATAAAGAGTACAACAATACTGAGCGATGTAAGATAACAGTCTATACAGAGAACAACACTACAGAGAGATGTAAGATAACAGTCTATATAGAGAACACCAAAACAGAGAGATGTAAGATAACAGTCTATAAAAAGAACAACACTACAGAGAGATTTAAGATAACAGTCTATAAAGAGAACACCACTACAGAGAGATGCAAGATAACAGTCTATAAAGAGAACAACTCTACAGAGAGATGTAAGATAACAGTCTATAAAGAGTACAACAATACTGAGCGATGTAAGATAACAGTCTAAAAAGAAAACAACACTACAGAGAGATGTAGGATAACAGTCTATACAGAGAACAACACTACAGAGAGGTGCAAGATAACACTCTATACAGAGAACAACACTACAGAGAGATGTAAGATAACAGTCTATACAGAGAACAACACTACAGAGAGGTGCAAGATAACTGTCTATACAGAGAACAACATTACAGAGAGATGTAAGATAACAGTCAATAAAGAGAACAACACTACAGAGAGATGCAAGATAACAGTCTATACAGAGAACAACACTACAGAGAGGTGCAAGATAACAGTCTATACAGAGAACAACACTATTGAGAGATGTAAGATAGTCTAGAAAGAGAACAACACTACAGAGAGGTGCAAGATAACAGTCTATACAGAGAACAACACTACAGAGAGGTGCAAGATAACAGTCTATACAGAGAACAACACTACAGAGAGATGTAAAATAACAGTCTATAAAGAGAACAACACTACAGAGAGATGTAGGATAACAGTCTATACAGAGAACAACACTACAGAGAGATGTAAGATAACAGTCTATACAGAGAACAACACTACAGAGAGGTGCAAGATAACAGTCTATACAGAGAACAACACTACAGAGAGGTGCAAGATAACAGTCTATACAGAAAACAACACTACCGAGAGATGTAAGATAACAGTCTATACGGAGAACAACACTACAGAGAGATGTAAGATAACAGTCTATAAAAAAACAACACCACAGAGAGATGTAGGATAACAGTCTATAAAGAGAACAACACTACAGAGAGATGTAAGATAACAGTCTATACAGAGAACAACACTACAGAGAGATGTAAGATAAAAGTCTATAACGAGAACAACACGACAGAGTTTTGCAAGATAACAGTCTTTACAGAGAACAACACTACAGAGAGATGTAAGATAACAGTCTATAAAGAGAACAACAATACAGTGAGATGTAGGATAACAGTCTATAAAGATATCAACACTACAGAGAGATGTAAGATAACAGTCTATACAGAGAACAACACTACAGAGAGGTGAAAGATAACAGTCTATACAGAGAACAACACTATAGAGAGATGTAAGATAACAGTCTATAAAGAGAACACCAAAACAGAGAGATGTAAGATAACAGTCTTTAAAGAGAACAACACTACAGAGAGATGTAAGATAACAGTCTATAAAGAGAACACCACTACAGAAAGATGCAAGATAACAGTCTATAAAGAGAACAACTCTACAGGGAGATGTAAGATAACAGTCTATAAAGAGAACAACACTACAGAGAGATGTACGATAACAGTCTATACAGATAACAACACTACAGAGAGATGTAAGATAACAGTCTATAAAGAGAACAACACTACAGTGAGATGTAAGATAACCGTTTATACAGAGAACAACACTACACTGAGATGTAAAATAACAGTCTATAAAGAGCACAACACTACAGAGAGATGTAAGATAACAGTCTATAAAGAGAACAACACTACAGAGAGATGTCAGATACCAGTATATAAAGAGAACAACACTACAGAGAGATGTAAGATAACAGTCTATAAAGAGAACAACACTACAGAGAGATATAAGATAACAGTCTATAAAGAGAACAAGACTACAGAGAGATATAAAATAACAGTCTATAAAGAGAACAACACTACAGAGAGATGTAAGATAACATCTATAAAGAGAACAACACTACAGAGAGATGCAAGATAACAGTCTATACAGAGAACAATACTACAGAGAGGTGCAAGATAATAGTCTATACAGAGAACAATACTACAGAGAGGTGCAAGATAACAGTCTATAAAGAGAACAACACTACAGAGAGATGTAAGATAACAGTCTATACGAAGAACAACACTACAGAGAGATGTAAGATAACAGTCTATAAAAAGAACAACACCACAGAGAGATGTAAGATAACAATCTATACAGAGAACAGCACTACAGAGAGATGCAAGATAACAGTCTATAAAGAGAACAACACTACAGAGTTTTGCAAGATAACAGTCTATACAGAGAACAACACTACAGAGAGATGTAAGATAACAGTCTATAAGGAGAACAACACAAAAGAGAGATGTAAGATAACAGTCTATAAAAAAACAACACCACAGAGAGATGTAGGATAACAGTCTATAAAGAGAACAACACTACAGAGAGATCTAAGATAACAGTCTATACAGAGAACAACACTACAGAGAGATGTAAGATAAAAGTCTATAACGAGAACAACACGACAGAGTTTTGCAAGATAACAGCCTTTACAGAGAACAACACTACAGAGAGATGTAAGATAACAGTCTATAAAGAGAACAACAATAAAGTGAGATGTAGGATAACAGTCTATAAAGATATCAACACTACAGAGAGATGTACGATAACAGTCTATACAGAGAACAACACTACAGAGAGGTGAAAGATAACAGTCTATACAGAGAACAACACTACAGAGAGATGTAAGATAACAGTCTATAAAGAGAACACCAAACCAGAGAGATGTAAGATAACAGTCTTTAAAGAGAACAACACTACAGAGAGATGTAAGATAACAGTCTATAAAGAGAACACCACTACAGAAAGATGCAAGATAACAGTCTATAAAGAGAACAACTCTACAGGGAGATGTAAGATAACAGTCTATAAAGAGAACAACACTACAGAGAGATGTACGATAACAGTCTATACAGATAACAACACTACAGAGAGATGTAAGATAACAGTCTATAAAGAGAACAACACTACAGTGAGATGTAAGATAACCGTTTATACAGAGAACAACACTACACTGAGATGTAAAATAACAGTCTATAAAGAGCACAACACTACAGAGAGATGTAAGATAACAGTCTATAAAGAGAACAACACTACAGAGAGATGTCAGATACCAGTATATAAAGAGAACAACACTACAGAGAGATGTAAGATAACAGTCTATAAAGAGAACAACACTACAGAGAGATATAAGATAACAGTCTATAAAGAGAACAACACTACAGAGAGATATAAAATAACAGTCTATAAAGAGAACAACACTACAGAGAGATGTAAGATAACATCTATAAAGAGAACAACACTACAGAGAGATGCAAGATAACAGTCTATACAGAGAACAATACTACAGAGAGGTGCAAGATAACAGTCTATACAGAGAACAATACTACAGAGAGGTGCAAGATAACAGTCTATAAAGAGAACAACACTACAGAGAGATGTAAGATAACAGTCTATACGAAGAACAACACTACAGAGAGATGTAAGATAACAGTCTATAAAAAGAACAACACCACAGAGAGATGTAAGATAACAATCTATACAGAGAACAGCACTACAGAGAGATGCAAGATAACAGTCTATAAAGAGAACAACACTACAGAGTTTTGCAAGATAACAGTCTATACAGAGAACAACACTACAGAGAGATGTAAGATAGTCTATAAAGATAACAACACTACAGAGAGGTGCAAGATAACAGTCTATACAGAGAACAACACTACAGAGAGGTGCAAGATAACAGTCTATACAGAGAACAACACTACAGAGAGATGTAAGATAACAGTCTATAAAGAGAACAACAAAACAAAGAGATGAAAGATAACAAGCTATAAAGAGAACAACACTACAGAGAGATGTAAGATAACAGTCTATAAAGAGAACAACACTACAGAGAGATGAAAGATAACAGTCTATAAAGAGAACAACACTAAAGAGAGATGTAAAATAACAGTCTATACAGAGAACAACACTACAGAGAGGTGCAAGATAACAGTCTATACAGAGAACAATACTACAGAGAGGTGCAAGGTAACAGTCTATACAGAGAACAACACTACAGAGAGATGTAAGATAACAGTCTATACGGAGAACAACACTACAGAGAGATGTAAGATAACAGTCTATAAAAAGAACAACACCACAGAGAGATGTAAGATAACAGTCTATAAAGAGAACAACACTACAGAGAGATGCAAGATAACAGTCTATAAAGAGAACAACACTACAGAGTTTTGCAAGATAACAGTCTATACAGAGAACAACACTACAGAGAGATGTAAGATAGTCTATAAAGATAACAACACTACCGAGAGGTGCAAGATAACAGTCTATACAGAGAACAACACTACAGAGAGGTGCAAGATAACAGTCTATACAGAGAACAACACTACAGAGAGATGTAAGATAACAGTCTATAAAGAGAACAACAAAACCATTGAGATGTAAGATAACAAGCTATAAAGAGAACAACACTACAGAGAGATGTAAGATAACAGTCTATAAAGAGAACAACACTACAGAGAGATGTAAAATAACAGTCTATACAGAGAACAACACTACAGAGAGGTGCAAGATAACAGTCTATACAGAGACCAACACTACACAGAGATGTAAGATAACAGTCTATACAGAGAACAACAATACAGAGAGGTGCAAGATAACAGTCTATAAAGAGAACAGCACTACAGATAGATGTAAGATAACAGTCTATAAAGAGAACAACACTACAGAGAGATGTAAGATAACAGTCTATACAGAGAACAACACTACAGAGTGGTGCAAGATAACAGTCTATACAGTGAACAACACTACAGAGAGGTGCAGGATAACAGTCTATACAGAGAACAACACTACAGAGAGGTGCAAGATAACAGTCTATACAGAGAACAACACTACAGAGAGACTAAGATAACAGTCTATACAGAGAAAAACACTACAGAGAGATGTAAGATAACAGTCTATAAAGAGAACAACACTACAGAGAGATGTAAGATAACAGTCTATAAAGAGAACAACACTACAGAGAAATGTAGGATAACAGTCTATACAGAGAACAACCCTACAGAGAGATGCAAGATAACAGTCTATACAGAGAACAACACTACAGAGAGATGCAAGATAACAGTCTATACAGAGAACAAAACTACAGAGAGATGAAAGATAACAGTCTATACAGAGAACAACACTACAGAGAGATGCAAGATAACAGTCTATACAGAGAACAAAACTACAGAGAGATGCAAGATAACAGTCTATACAGAGAACAACACTACAGAGAGATGCAAGATAACAGTCTATACAGAGAAAAACACTACAGAGAGATGCAAGATAACAGTCTATAAAGAGAAGAACACTACAGAGAGATGTAAGATAACAGTCTATAAAGAGAACAACACTACAGAGAGATATAAGATAACAGTCTATAAAGAGAACAAGACTACAGAGAGATATAAAATAACAGTCTATAAAGAGAACAACACTACAGAGAGATGTAAGATAACATCTATAAAGAGAACAACACTACAGAGAGATGCAAGATAACAGTCTATACAGAGAACAATACTACAGAGAGGTGCAAGATAACAGTCTATACAGAGAACAATACTACAGAGAGGTGCAAGATAACAGTCTATAAAGAGAACAACACTACAGAGAGATGTAAGATAACAGTCTATACGAAGAACAACACTACAGAGAGATGTAAGATAACAGTCTATAAAAAGAACAACACCACAGAGAGATGTAAGATAACAATCTATACAGAGAACAGCACTACAGAGAGATGCAAGATAACAGTCTATAAAGAGAACAACACTACAGAGTTTTGCAAGATAACAGTCTATACAGAGAACAACACTACAGAGAGATGTAAGATAACAGTCTATAAGGAGAACAACACAAAAGAGAGATGTAAGATAACAGTCTATAAAAAAACAACACCACAGAGAGATGTAGGATAACAGTCTATAAAGAGAACAACACTACAGAGAGATCTAAGATAACAGTCTATACAGAGAACAACACTACAGAGAGATGTAAGATAAAAGTCTATAACGAGAACAACACGACAGAGTTTTGCAAGATAACAGCCTTTACAGAGAACAACACTACAGAGAGATGTAAGATAACAGTCTATAAAGACAACAACAATAAAGTGAGATGTAGGATAACAGTCTATAAAGATATCAACACTACAGAGAGATGTAAGATAACAGTCTATACAGAGAACAATACTACAGAGAGGTGAAAGATAACAGTCTATACAGAGAACAACACTACAGAGAGATGTAAGATAACAGTCTATAAAGAGAACACCAAAACAGAGAGATGTAAGATAACAGTCTTTAAAGAGAACAACACTACAGAGAGATGTAAGATAACAGTCTATAAAGAGAACACCACTACAGAAAGATGCAAGATAACAGTCTATAAAGAGAACAACTCTACAGGGAGATGTAAGATAACAGTCTATAAAGAGAACAACACTACAGAGAGATGTACGATAACAGTCTATACAGATAACAACACTACAGAGAGATGTAAGATAACAGTCTATAAAGAGAACAACACTACAGTGAGATGTAAGATAACCGTTTATACAGAGAACAACACTACACTGAGATGTAAAATAACAGTCTATAAAGAGCACAACACTACAGAGAGATGTAAGATAACAGTCTATAAAGAGAACAACACTACAGAGAGATGTCAGATACCAGTATATAAAGAGAACAACACTACAGAGAGATGTAAGATAACAGTCTATAAAGAGAACAACACTACAGAGAGATATAAGATAACAGTCTATAAAGAGAACAACACTACAGAGAGATATAAAATAACAGTCTATAAAGAGAACAACACTACAGAGAGATGTAAGATAACATCTATAAAGAGAACAACACTACAGAGAGATGCAAGATAACAGTCTATACAGAGAACAATACTACAGAGAGGTGCAAGATAACAGTCTATACAGAGAACAATACTACAGAGAGGTGCAAGATAACAGTCTATAAAGAGAACAACACTACAGAGAGATGTAAGATAACAGTCTATACGAAGAACAACACTACAGAGAGATGTAAGATAACAGTCTATAAAAAGAACAACACCACAGAGAGATGTAAGATAACAATCTATACAGAGAACAGCACTACAGAGAGATGCAAGATAACAGTCTATAAAGAGAACAACACTACAGAGTTTTGCAAGATAACAGTCTATACAGAGAACAACACTACAGAGAGATGTAAGATAGTCTATAAAGATAACAACACTACAGAGAGGTGCAAGATAACAGTCTATACAGAGAACAACACTACAGAGAGGTGCAAGATAACAGTCTATACAGAGAACAACACTATAGAGAGATGTAAGATAACAGTCTATAAAGAGAACAACAAAACAAAGAGATGAAAGATAACAAGCTATAAAGAGAACAACACTACAGAGAGATGTAAGATAACAGTCTATAAAGAGAACAACACTACAGAGAGATGAAAGATAACAGTCTATAAAGAGAACAACACTAAAGAGAGATGTAAAATAACAGTCTATACAGAGAACAACACTACAGAGAGGTGCAAGATAACAGTCTATACAGAGAACAATACTACAGAGAGGTGCAAGGTAACAGTCTATACAGAGAACAACACTACAGAGAGATGTAAGATAACAGTCTATACGGAGAACAACACTACAGAGAGATGTAAGATAACAGTCTATAAAAAGAACAACACCACAGAGAGATGTAAGATAACAGTCTATAAAGAGAACAACACTACAGAGAGATGCAAGATAACAGTCTATAAAGAGAACAACACTACAGAGTTTTGCAAGATAACAGTCTATACAGAGAACAACACTACAGAGAGATGTAAGATAGTCTATAAAGATAACAACACTACCGAGAGGTGCAAGATAACAGTCTATACAGAGAACAACACTACAGAGAGGTGCAAGATAACAGTCTATACAGAGAACAACACTACAGAGAGATGTAAGATAACAGTCTATAAAGAGAACAACAAAACCATTGAGATGTAAGATAACAAGCTATAAAGAGAACAACACTACAGAGAGATGTAAGATAACAGTCTATAAAGAGAACAACACTACAGAGAGATGTAAAATAACAGTCTATACAGAGAACAACACTACAGAGAGGTGCAAGATAACAGTCTATACAGAGACCAACACTACACAGAGATGTAAGATAACAGTCTATACAGAGAACAACAATACAGAGAGGTGCAAGATAACAGTCTATAAAGAGAACAGCACTACAGATAGATGTAAGATAACAGTCTATAAAGAGAACAACAATACAGAGAGATGTAAGATAACAGTCTATACAGAGAACAACACTACAGAGTGGTGCAAGATAACAGTCTATACAGTGAACAACACTACAGAGAGGTGCAGGATAACAGTCTATACAGAGAACAACACTACAGAGAGGTGCAAGATAACAGTCTATACAGAGAACAACACTACAGAGAGACTAAGATAACAGTCTATACAGAGAAAAACACTACAGAGAGATGTAAGATAACAGTCTATAAAGAGAACAACACTACAGAGAGATGTAAGATAACAGTCTATAAAGAGAACAACACTACAGAGAAATGTAGGATAACAGTCTATACAGAGAACAACACTACAGAGAGATGCAAGATAACAGTCTATACAGAGAACAACACTACAGAGAGATGCAAGATAACAGTCTATACAGAGAACAAAACTACAGAGAGATGCAAGATAACAGTCTATACAGAGAACAACACTACAGAGAGATGCAAGATAACAGTCTATACAGAGAACAAAACTACAGAGAGATGCAAGATAACAGTCTATACAGAGAACAACACTACAGAGAGATGCAAGATAACAGTCTATACAGAGAAAAACACTACAGAGAGATGCAAGATAACAGTCTATAAAGAGAAGAACACTACAGAGAGATGTAAGATAACAGTCTATAAAGAGAACAACACTACAGAGAGATGTAGGATAACAGTCTATACAGTGAACAACACTACAGAGAGATGTAAGATAACAGTCTATAAAGAGAACAGCACTACAGAGAGATGTAAGATAACAGTCTATACAGAGAACAACACTACAGATCGATGTAAGATAACAGTCTATAAAGAGAAAACACTACAGAGAGATGTAAGATAACAGCCTATAAAGAGAACAACCATACAGAGAGATGTAAGATAACAGTCTATAAAGAGAACAACACTACAGAGAGATGTAAGATAACACACTATAAAGAGAACAACACTACAGAGAGATGTAGGATAACAGTCTATAAAGAGAACAACACAACAGAGAGATGTAAGATAACAGCTAACAAATATATATAGTTAAAAAGAGCATCAGTCAACTTGAGCTTGTTAACATCTCCTTATGACAACACAGAGTCTGTCATCAGATGGAGTGTCTATAGACCAAAATAGTCTCCACTGTTCTGCGTGCGTGGACACTGGCAGTAGGTGTTTGGCTTGGCTGTCGTTTTACCAATCCCACAGTTCCTGCGTTCATTGTGTGTCCACTTCTACCTTTGAATTTCCAGAAAGACAATCGAGGTAAACATTCTCTAGGCATGTAGAACTAGAAATATAGTTTATATCTGAGAAACATACAAGTCTAAATTAGTGCGTCGAGGAGATCGCTTGACTGTATAATGGAAAATCCAGCTAGATTTGATAGATTAACCAGCCAATGTACGTGAAGCTTAACTGTTTGTTTTTCTTTCTTAAAAGTGGGGTAAGGAAATGGTCACCACACAGTGATCTAATATATGAGAAAGCCTAATACCTAACACGCCTAAGGCGGTAACGATATAGAACTATATCTGTAAACATATTTTATGTAAACAAGATTGTAAAACACTTACCTGTTCGTTTATGTCTTTGCTTTAGAGAAGTATAGAATATGTGATGTATATCTTCTTTGAGATTTTTCCACAAGGTTTGAAATTGGTTCTCACTATCACAGGAAATCGTCTTGTATAGTTACACTTTTTATAGCATAAACAATGAAATTCTTAACTAAACTTGAATTATCAACTTGAATTCACTTCGCCAGAATTTACTACAACCGCAGGTGAATTAAATTTACGGTGAGTTCAGCCGTGGGAAACATCCTCTATGCGTGTAGCAGTACAGTTCATATTTTCAAAGACACAAGTCTAACAACCCAGTGTATTGAAGCGATCGCTCAGCTGTGTGAGGGACAATCCAACTATGTGCTAGTTTAGATTATCTAGCCATGGAACTTAACTTAGCCTATACATCGAAACGTAGCTGAGCTAACGAGAATGCCGGCGTTGTCTGAACTAGCCAATATGCTAGAACGTGAAGCAGCGAATTCACCGCTATCTCGACAGAATTTAAGAAGCAACAAGTGATAAGTGTCCGGGGCTGAATTATCCTCTCTGAGGCTGACAACTTTGCAGACCGTACCCTGCAGTTTTGCTAAGAGCAATTGAATTTGTTAAACATCCGGTGTGCTGATGCCGAAGTAGCGGGTTCAGTCCCTACACCGGTTAGTTGGACTAAAATGTTAACTTTTCGTCTTTGACTTAGGGATGTAAATTACAAGTACCTCAGAAGTTGGAGTGAAATGGTGAGGGACAATGGTAATAGGTAAAGCTAACCCACACCCAAATATCAGTCCAGTGCTTGTAGAAGTAGTATGTATGAACTATGCTGGAGTTCTAGAGAGCTCAAATAAAAATAAATGCGGAATCGTTACAAATTAATTGGTAGGAGGGACGATGGACTGCCACAATTGGTGACGCCCATGGTACAACAAGCAGAAGACACAAACGCTCCAGGGGAAGCTGAACTATGGCATCAATAACACGCTTGGTCACGTGAGAAAAGGGCTCAACTCGGCCTCGGCTGGTGCAAATAACTATGTCAGCGTGTTTATGTTACTGGCGGTCGCTGTCTCATACACACATAAACAAACAGGCAGACAGACAAAACAAAAACACGAAAATTGCCTCGCGATAGACATTGTGTTTTTTCACAAGTCACGTTAATATAGAGGTGTATGTAGAGTTTGCTTCTGGTTCTTGTATATATGTTTATGAGCTATTTGACTGTGGACATTATAGAGATACCTGGCTCACATTATACAATACAGAATGACTTGGCTCTAATGTACAACTATATAGATACTTGGCTCTCATTTACAATTCAAAGATGCATGGCTCACAAGCACAATATAAAGATATATGGATGACAAACGCAATACAGAGATATTTGGCTGTCATTTATATTATAGGTTTACGTGACTCTCATTTACACTATAGAGATACATGGCTCTTACAACTATAGAGATATGTCGCTCTCATTTACAATATAGAGATATGTCGCTCTCATTTACAACTATAGAGATATGTCGCTCTCATTTACAACTATAGAGATATGTCGCTCTCATTTACAACTATAGAGATATGTCGCTCTCATTTACAACTATAGAGATATGTCGCTCTCATTTACAACTATAGAGATATGTCGCTCTCATTTACAACTATAGAGATATGTCGCTCTCATTTACACTATAGAGATACATGGCTCTTATAACAATAGAGATATGTGGCTATCATTTACAACTATAGAGATATGTCGCTCTCATTTACACTATAGAGATACATGGCTCTTATAACAATAGAGATATGTGGCTATCATTTACAACTATAGATGTTATCCTTCTTCTTCTTCTTTTTCTTCTTCTTCTTCTTCTTTTTCTTCTTCTTCTTCTTCTTCTTCTTTTTCTTCTTCTTCTTCTTTTTCTTCTTCTTCTTCTTCTTCTTCTTCTTCTTCTTCTTCTTCTTCTTCTTCTTCTTCTTCTTCTTCTTCTTCTTCTTCTTCTTCTTCATATTATTTTTCTTCATATCCTTCTTCTTCTGTTCCACATCTTTCTTAGTACAAATATATATAATTAAAAAGAGCATCAGTCAACTTGAGCTTGTTAACATCTCCTTATGACAACACAGAGTATGTCCTCAGATGGAGTGTCTATAGACCAAAATAGTGTCCACTGTTCTGCGTGCGTGAACACCAGCAGTAGGTGTTTGGCTTGGCTGTCATTTTACCAATCCCACAGTTACTGCATTCATTGTGTGTCCACTTCTACCTTTGAATTTCCAGAAAGACAATAGAAGGTAAACATTCTCTAGGCATGTAGAACTAGTAGTACAGTTTATATTTGAGAAACGTTAAAGTCTAATCTAGTGCGTTGAAGCGATCGCTCGGCTGTGTAATGGAAAATCCAGCTAGATTTGATAGATTAACCAGCCAATGTACGAGAAGCTTAACTGTTTTTGGTCTCTTCACGATGGGGTAAGGAAATGGTCACCACACAGTGATCTAATATATGTGAAAGTCTAATACCTAACACACCTATGGCGGTAACGATATAGAACTATATCTGACCAAATTTTGAGAACATGTCTCCTAGAGACGAAAGCCAACTAAGAAATACAATGATTGTAAACACTTACCTGTTCGTTTATGTCTTTCCTTTAGAGAAGTATAGAATATGTGATGTATATCTTCTTTGAGATTTTTCCACAAGGTTTGAAATTGGTTCTCACTATCACAGGAAATCGTCTTGTATAGTTACTCTTTTTATAGCATAAACAATGAAATTCTTAACTAAACTTAAATTATAAACTTGAATTCACTTCGCCAGAATTTACTACAACCGCAGGTGAATTAAATTAACTGTGAGTTCAGCCGCGGTAAACATCCTCTACGCGTGTAGTAGTACAGTTCATATTTTCAAAAACACACAAGTCTAAACAACCCAGTGTATTGAAGCGATCGCTCAGCTGTGTGAGGGACAATCCAACTATGTGCTAGTTTAGATTATCTAGCCAGGGAACTTAACTTAGCCTATACATCGAAGCGTAGCTGAGCTAACGAGAGTGCCGGCGTTGTCTGAACCAGCCAATATGCTAGAACGTGAAGCAGCAAATTCACAGCTATCTCGACAGAATTTAAGAAGCAACAAGTGATAAGTGTCCGGGGCTGAATTATCCTCTCTGAGGCTGACAACTTTGCAGACCGTACCCTGCAGTTTTGCTAAGAGCAATCAATACGCAGCCAGTCTGGTTTTTTAGAGTCATATTTCGCCCAAAAGCATGCCAGGCACGAGATTCTACGCCGCCTAGACTGTCAGTTGGTGGCTGGCCTGGGGAGGGGTGTCTCAGGTAAACGCCTGGTGTCACATCAGTACGATAGAATGGATTGGTGACATGCAGGTTGGCAGAGACAATTACCTAGACATTATATATGTCGTTAGCAGGTACTTGTGGAGAATCTACTTCTTCTGCTTCTCGCCGCCCTGCTTAATCGCTTCTTCCTCCTCCTCCTCATCCTCCCCATTCTTCCTCTTGACACCTCTTCTTCTTCTTTTTCTTCTTCCTCTTCTTCTTCTACTTCTTCCCACCTCATCGTCTTCTTCTTCTTGTTCTCATCCTCCATACACTGCTTATTCTATTCGTAATTTTGTTCTTATTATTGTTGTTGTTCTAATTATTGCTGTTATTGTTGTTATTGTTATTGTGTTATTCTTCTTCTTCTTCTTCTTCTTCTTCTCTTCTTCTTCTTCTTCTTCTTCTTCTTCTTCTTCTTCTTCTTCTTCTTCTTCTTCTTCTTCTTCTTCTTCTCTTCCTCCTTCACTTTCTCCTCTGTTTCTTCTTCTTCTTCTTCTTCTTCTTCTTCTTCTTCTTCTTCTTCTTCTTCTTCTTCTTCTCCTCCTCCTCCTCCTCTTCTATATCCTTCCTATCTTCCTTTTCTTACTTACTCCTCCTGCACTGTTCCTCGTTGTTGTTCTTTTTTCTGTGCACCTACCTACCTATTTACTTTTCCTGCACTACTCTCTTATGAGCAAAAATCAATGTCTGCAAATGTATTTCTCGGGTTATTTCATTAACTTTAGCTGCAAAATATTTTGGCATATTTCGTTATTGACTTACGGGATTTAAAGTAGTCCGAACCCCCTGCTACAACTGTTTTCCCCATGTTTTAAAGTCGATAGTTGCCCATACAGTTGCTGCTAATAGGCACTGAACTGATGTTTGCGTGTGCGCACGCTTTCTCTATTATCTGTTATCAGTATCCCCTGCCATCAGGCGAACCAACATCGACTTCTGATGTACTTGTAATTTACGTCCTCAAGTCAAAGACGTCAGTATACTGCCAAATCACAGCCTTCTTGCTTGTGTACTGCTAATAGCCTTCTGTCTCGTGTACTACTGTCGTGAAATACTGAGAGTTAATGATTCCCAGATATACGACTGTATACACCGACCACCCAGGTAGAAGAAGGGTTAACAAACGAAGCAGTAAGGGTAACAAACAACGGGTTGACCAGACAGGTGTTTATAGGTCAAGACAGAAGGGGCCGCTAACCGCCCAAGTAAACTGTCGAGTGGAAAAATTGGTTTGCGACAAAGGCAGACAGTATTATTGGACAGCAGATTGCGGTATGGATGGGAAACGGTTCAGAGCTGTAATTTTCCACTAACCATGATAATGAAGTCTGGATGTGAGGTGTCCAGCAATGTCAAGGACTATGCGGCAAAGATGACCTATAAAAGAGTGGCTACGTCTTTGTGTCGAGAGAGTGTGTTTCTGAGGTTTCGGGAGAGAAGGATTATGTAAAGGGTTGTGCTGCGTTCGGATGAACGTTTGTGTATCTATTGTGCATTAGTACTCCCAATTCAGACTAGGATGTTTATAAGGTATTAATATATTAGAGTATAGTTTAGCATATGAATATAGATGTAAGTGAATAGCATTTACCATGGCTTTCTATTAGTGGATAGTTTAGACTTTGGTGAATTCATATGTCTTATGCGGGTGTTCACTTCGGAAGCCTTGTCATTATGGCTGGAGAAGGACACTTGCATAAGTAGTAGTAAGGGGCAGACCCTTATCACTGGATTTGTTATACTTCTCCAGGTTCCAATCTCCTAGTGAAAGCAGAGAAGAGATGAAGAGGAATACCCTTGAGTAAATAACATACTTACATGGGACTAAACAGAATATGAGCAGGTTTTAAGATGAAGAAATAATCAATTCAAATACAGAACACTGTATGCTCAAATGAATATACCACTAAAACCCTTAAAAGGAAAAGATGTTAACCTGTGACAAGCAGGGATACTTAAAACTACATACGTCTTGTATGCAGACGGAAGAAAGAATAGACAATTAAAAAACAGTGCGAATAATAAAAGACAATAGGAAGAACCGTGACGATGTGGTGGTTTTTCGATGTTGGATACTTACCTTCATGAAACAGATTCAGGAGCATTCATAAACTTACGGGACTTTTATTACGGTACCTTGACTCAGTGGCGAACAGTTTTTGTTTCATTCAATAACGGATTTACCATCAGATTCAAGCATACGGATCATCCCGGGTGAGCTCTGTCCTGTTTGATGTGTTGTCCTGTGATCTTGAAGAATGAAAGGACGAGAAGCAACACAGCTGATAGACATTCAGAGTTCATATCTGGCAACCACACTAGAAGAACATACCAACAACATAGACAATATCCATACATACACCAGACATAGTTTTTTTATTAATAAATCTTTTATCTTATCGTTGAAAGGAACTGTTGTCGGAGTATGTGTTGAGGGAATAATAGAGAGAGAGAGAGAAAGAAATAGATATATGGAATGGAAGACAGAAGAGAGGAGTGTAGACCAAAGTCAGTCAATAATCCCAACAGATACTAAGTTTAAAGATGTGCTTGTTGATTCCAATCTCCTCTCGGGAATAACAGGACATAATTGGTGGAGCGAGCGGGGTAGGAAAAATACCCATATGACCTGGGCATAACAGGGCATATGCATAAAGGGGTACTTGCATATTGGCACAGGTATAGCGGAGTACCTGCATGTTGGGACATACTGATTGGAAGAAATATAAGTGTATATTGATGACTTTTAAGGGAAGGACGTCCATTGGATATATGGTGCCATTACATTTATGGTAGAAACATTTCATTAATGCTGGTGACTTTACAGTGAGAAAGTTCCAGACAGAGTGAATGTGGATAGGTGGTAAGACACATTACATACCTAGTCACACGGTCACACGTCTACATAAGTCTTTATCCCATATCTCCTCTTGTGGATGAGAGAGTGGTTGTGATGTACTGCGTGGTGTTGTAGATTTATAATATTAGATAGACATAGATTAATGATATAGGGTCTAACTGGAATATAATTGTATAGTGAGTACTTCTTTACTGCCTTGAGGTGTCTTTACTCAACGTGCTGACTTACCTGCTTTAACTATGGGCACTCCCAAACTAACTACAGCAGAACTTAGGGCCAACGGAGAAGAAATTGGGTTGGCTGGTTCAGACTTAACTGATTACATCCAGGAAAGAGAGCGAGAGATTCGTCAAGCGGAACGAGAAGATCGCAAGACCGAGTGGGAAGTGAGAAGAATAGAGGTGGAGACCAAGCAACTGGAAATGGAACAAGAGGCCAAGAAAATGGACCAGGAGACCAAGCGACTGGAAATGGAACAAGAGGCCAAGAAAATGGACCAGGAGACCAAGCGACTGGAAATGGAACAAGAGGCCAAGAAAATGGACCAGGAGACCAAGAAACTGGAAATGGAACAGACTGCCAGGAGACAAGAAATGGAACATGAATACCGCTTGAAAGAGTTAGAACTCAAGACACAAACTAAGGGTGAAGTAGATGCAGCAGAAGGAAGTTCATCTTCACCTGGGGCAACCCACATGAGTGGACAGGGTTACCATGCCATGAAGTTTCCCTTGGCGGTCTTTGATGAAAGTAAAGAGAAGATATACCAGTTTTTGGATCGGTTCGAGGCTATGGCAGTCGCTATGGGACTGGATAGAACCAGATGGGCTCTTAAATTATCCCAGTCTTTACGTGGTTCGGGGTACGAGGTCTACACACGCCTACCACCAGGACAGGAAAATCAGTATGAGGAATTGAAAGCCGCTTGGATGAAACATTATGAAGTCACAGCACAAACGTATAGGAAGAAGTTTAGATCGTCTAGACGAGAGCCGGGAGAACTATTCGCCGCCTACAGTCTAAGGCTGAAATCCTATC
Source organism: Cepaea hortensis (assembly GCA_963921405.1). Taxonomy (NCBI): domain Eukaryota; kingdom Metazoa; phylum Mollusca; class Gastropoda; order Stylommatophora; family Helicidae; genus Cepaea; species Cepaea hortensis. Next base: position 30,978,394 of record OY992897.1, read on the forward strand.
TCCAGAAATGGATGGACTTGGCAGAATTCAAGAGGGATTATGAGAGTCTCGAAGAGATGATGGTGGTCGACCAGATGCGAAAGCAAATGTCGAAACCTCTCAGAACCTTCTTGGGAGAACAAGGGGCGGAACGGATTGAGGCTGTGAATAAGCTGGCGGAACGATTCGTGGAAGTACATGGTGAAACTGAGGAACTAAGTACACAAACCAAAGGTCAGGAGAAACCAGAGAAAAAGAAACCTTAAAACTGGGAAGGAGAAAAAGGGGAACCTTATATAAAGCACACAGAGGAGAGTTCAGAGAAGGTGAAGGTAGGAAACCAGAGCACCTCGAATTCTCAAGCGAAACGACAGTGGTCTGAGAAGTGGTGTTCATTTTGCAAGGCGGCCTCTCACAACACCAAAGACTGCAGATCGAAACCTAAAAGTTCTTACTTCGCAGCATGCAAAGTGATTCCTACATCGGTGATCACAGACAAGGCTGAGGTCGGCGAAGGAGAAAGGAACAAAAAGGACACACGGAAACCTAGGAAAGGAACATGGTGCACACACTGCCAGTCGATAACACATAATACTGTGGACTGCAGATGCAAGGCAAACGACGGCATTGCATAACCAACCTCGAGGAATTAAAAGAGGAAGGCAAGGAAACGGTCAAGGAGATGAAAGACACTCAGGACCAAGAGAGACCACCTGTGGTTGAACTGATTGAAGTCAATGGCCAGCAGGTTGTTTGTCTCTACGATACAGGTGTGGATGGGGAAGCGGTGGTGGACGCCAGCTTGGTAAGCCCAGACCAACTTACAGGGGAGACCATAGAGATACAGCCGGCAATGAGGAGTGCTGTTACCATGACGCTGCCAATCGCCAAGGTGGAGATTAAATCCAGGTACGTCACGGGCATTATTCCAGCTGCTGTATTATCTGACTCCTTATTTCCCATGATCATTGGCACGAAATATGTCTTTTTGGGGATGCCCAAACAGCCAGCCCAAAAGGGAACAGTAGTCAGTGGATCTCAAGGGAAGGAAAAAGAGGCAGTGACACTATGCGACAACTCAGGGATAGGAGAATTGCATACTGCCCAGAGGAAAGATACTACGTTGCATCCTTGCTACAGGAAGCTGCAAAGAAGTGCTGAGCCACCAGAACGGGGACAGTACTTTCTGAAGAATCAACTACTCTATCGGAGAGCTGGGAGGGGAGATAACCTGCATGAGCAGTGGGTGGTTCCAGAGACCCACCGTCCTCACATTCTTCAGAGTGGACACCTCATAGGCGAGAATCGACATATGGGTGTCAGAGAGACCTTGCAGCAAATATCCGGCCATTATTGCTGGCCAGGAATGACCGGAGATGTACGCCGGTGGGTGAAGTCTTGTTCGGAGTGCCAGAAAGCACCACCCAACAAGCGAATTAAGAGGAAACTAGCTCTTAAAGTGGAAGACAAAGTGGAAGTGTGGAGTCCAGCAGAGACCAATATACTCCAAGTAGGATGGAAAGGACCTTATCCTGTGGAAAAGGTGGTGTCCAAGAACATCTACAAAATACGGATCGGGGAAGAGAAGAAAAATCTCCCTAGACATCTCATTAGGAAATATGAAGAGAGATCCGGGAGCAAAGCTTCGCACTTTATGGTGATGGCAGCCATTGGGACAAAGGTTACCAGTCCAGACGAAGACCAGAGATCGCCAGTACAACATAGGAGGGCCTATGGGACAGTACGTGATAGGTCAGATTTACCCAACGACCGGAGGAGGGAAATCACAAGTCAGGGAAAGGACAAGAGTGAAAGTTTCACCGGTAACCAAGTTCAGAAGGGGTGGGTAACGTCGGGAAAAGCGAGAATTACCCAGGACTCCAACCGAAGATTGGCTGACCAGATACAATATCGCCCAAGATGGTCCTGGAAGCAAAAGTCCAGGAGATTGGGGAAAGACGACTCGGTCCAACGAGGACGAGGCGAAACATCCCCAGAGGCAAAGCCGGGGGAAACCAAGAGGACATGGAAGCAGTGTTACAATCAGGATGGGACAATCCGTCTGTATTGTGAGCCGTCGCTGACGCAAGTCGAAAGTAGGTCGACCGGACGTACAGGAGCGAGGAGCCAACACTAGTTTCAGTCGTGAGTAGTATAGTAGGGGGTCAATTAGAGCGCCTACTGGATAAGGAGGTGAGCCATGTGAGGATCCGATCATATCATCAACACGTGATGTTAATAGCCACTTCGCAGAAGCTCAACGCACGGTGGATGTGATGGACGTTGTTGCTGCAACTGGACTTCACAGTGGAATACATCCTTGGTAAGGAGAATGTATGAGCAGATTTCTTATCCAGACATCCAGCTCCGGAGGAAGAAGACTAGGGTTGTGGATCATGGGAATCAAACCTACAGTGAGAAAGATTCGACGCGGTCTAATCTCTTAAGAGGGGGCCTATGTCGTGAAATACTGAGAGTTAATGATTCCCAGATAGACGACTGTATACACCGACCACCCAGGTAGAAGAAGGGTTAACAAACGAAGCAGTAAGGGTAACAAACAACGGGTTGACCAGACAGGTGTTTATAGGTCAAGACAGAAGGGGCCGCTAACCGCCCAAGTAAACTGTCGAGTGGAAAAATTGGTTTGCGACAAAGGCAGACAGTATTATTGGACAGCAGATTGCGGTATGGATGCTAAACGGTTCAGAGCTGTAATTTTCCACTAACCATGATAATGAAGTCTGGATGTGAGGTGTCCAGCAATGTCAAGGACTATGCGGCAAAGATGACCTATAAAAGAGTGGCTACGTTTTTGTGTCGAGAGAGTGTGTTTCTGAGGTTTCGGGAGAGAAGGATTATGTAAAGGGTTGTGCTGCGTTCGGATGAACGTTTGTGTATCTATTGTGCATTAGTACTCCCAATTCAGACTAGGATGTTTATAAGGTATTAATATATTAGAGTATAGTTTAGCATATGAATATAGATGTAAGTGAATAGCATTTACCATGGCTTTCTATTAGTGGATAGTTTAGACTTTGGTGAATTCATATGTCTTATGCGGGTGTTCACTTCGGAAGCCTTGTCATTATGGCTGGAGAAGGACACTTGCATAAGTAGTAGTAAGGGGCAGACCCTTATCACTGGATTTGTTATACTTCTCCAGGTTCCAATCTCCTAGTGAAAGCAGAGAAGAGATGAAGAGGAATACCCTTGAGTAAATAACATACTTACATGGGACCAAACAGAATATGAGCAGGTTTTAAGATGAAGAAATAATCAATTCAAATACAGAACACTGTATGTTCAAATGAATATACCACTAAAACCCTTAAAAGGAAAAGATGTTAACCTGTGACAAGCAGGGATACTTAAAACTACATACGTCTTGTATGCAGACGGAAGAAAGAATAGACAATTAAAAAACAGTGCGAATAATAAAAGACAATAGGAAGAACCGTGACGATGTGGTGGTTTTTCGATGTTGGATACTTACCTTCATGAAACAGATTCAGGAGCATTCATAAACTTACGGGACTTTTATTACGGTACCTTGACTCAGTGGCGAACAGTTTTTGTTTCATTCAATAACGGATTTACCATCAGATTCAAGCATACGGATCATCCCGGGTGAGCTCTGTCCTGTTTGATGTGTTGTCCTGTGATCTTGAAGAATGAAAGGACGAGAAGCAACACAGCTGATAGACATTCAGAGTTCATATCTGGCAACCACACTAGAAGAACATACCAACAACATAGACAATATCCATACATACACCAGACATAGTTTTTTTTATTAATAAATCTTTTATCTTATCGTTGAAAGGAACTGTTGTCGGAGTATGTGTTGAGGGAATAATAGAGAGAGAGAGAAAGAAATAGATATATGGAATGGAAGACAGAAGAGAGGAGTGTAGACCAAAGTCAGTCAATAATCCCAACAGATACTAAGTTTAAAGATGTGCTTGTTGATTCCAATCTCCTCTCGGGAATAACAGGACAACTACCAATTCTGTCACATGTACTACTATTTAACAGCTTCCTGTCTCGTGTACTGCCAATCATAGCTTGCTGTCTCGTGTACTATCAATTTACAACCTTCTGTCTCATATACTACCAATTAACATCCTACTTCCACGTGAACTGCCAATTCACAGCTTTCTGTCTCGTGTATTACCGATTATCACCTGACGATGGTGCAGATGATGATGGCAATGATGATTTTGATAATTTTGAAAATGAATGTGTGGTGATAATGATTTCGCACGCATCATCACAACACACGAGTCTTCCCTCATAATAAACATAGACAACAAACGTCCTTTTCTCATTCTCCATTTATCTCTTTCTATCTCCCCCATCTCCTAAACGGTCCCACCTAACCATATCAGCAGATGCATATTGTATATGCATAACTGCAGCCAGAAGAGCCTAAATAATGGCTAAACGTTAATACAATCAGGCATATCTGTCGTATGACAAAGTCCCCGGGTAATTCCACTCAGCTGAAGTCTAGACATGGGCAAGATTTCAAGTTGAGACAATCAAACATTCATTTGGCCTGTACAAAATCGAAACCGCCAAAATGTCTTTGCTGAGATGACAAGTAATTCCAAACACGCGAGGCGTCTTTGTGTAGACTTATCGTCTGTAAGAACAGCCGTCTGTTTCTATTTACCTCTGTAGAAACTATATGCTTACCAAATTATATCCTTACCTGTCTAGCTATCTGTGTATTTAGTTTGCAATCTTTAATAAACTACAAATAAGAAATACTGATACGAGTGGCTTTGAATGAAAACCTTAAAAGTGTGATGGAAATTACAATAAAAATGCCATTGTCTTGTAACCTGTCAGTATTGTTGTTGAGAATGCCAAGAGTGTCTAGCACGTGATATCACGGTACAGGCGAATATAGTGACATCATACTGACAGTTTACAGATGGCAGACCAATTTTTGTTATGCACCAAAGAGGAGAAGCGTTCTGTTATCCGTGTTTGATCAGTGAAGGTGTGAAACCTAAAGAAATTCGAAATTCATGGGCACATGAAGGTCCAGTATGGTGATGCATGCCTGTCAAGTCCAGCAAGTGTAGGAGTGGAGTAGGGAGTTTTAAAACGACATGACTTCTGTGACAGAATGTTCACGACCAGGTCAGGCATACCCAGTAGTGAACCCAGTGAGTCGATTTATCTACAGTAATCCAAGCACTTTATCGGCGGCGCTGGAGGAATTTGTATTGAAAGCAGTTGTGACTACATCGAAAAATGATACATTTGTTCTTTACTGCCCCCCCCCCCTCTCCCCTCCCCCCCCCCCCCCCCCAAAAAAAAATTAAAAATTGAAGTTTTGATTTGAAGCTGCTTCCAAAATGTGACTGGGTCATGAAAGTGACAGCTAATCTTGTGTTGCAGCATAGGGTGCATTTTTAATGACTGTGGGGTTTTTAAAATAGTGCCGTTCCAAGTTTTGTATTTATCCTCTGTGGATTTCAAGCAACCTAAAAGGTACATACAAAGCTTGGAACGGCATTATTTTCAAAAACCTCACACCCATTAAAAATACACCCTTTAGTATCCAACATATGCAGAACGGAGAAAATTATTTTGGCGCACACCCGCTCCTTTGAGGACAAATTCTATGGGAATACCACCAAGTTCAAGGTGACTGCTGCTGGCTTTGGAGTTATTCATACTGACGCTAGAATGTGAAAGATGAAAGAAGGCTCCGTGGCGAAGTGGATGCGTCACAGTGTGGACGATGAAAGGAGTCTGCGTGGCGATGTGGATGCGTCACAGTGTGAACGATGAAGGGAGTCTGCGTGGCGAAGTGGATGCGTCCCAGTGTGAATGATGAAGGGAAAGGGGTCTGCGTGGCGAAGTGGATGCGTCACAGTGTGGACGATGAAAGGAGTCTGCTTGGCGAAGTGGATGCGTCACAGTGTGAACGATGAAGGGAGTCTGCTTGGCGAAGAGGATGCGTCACAGTGTGAACGATGAAGGGAGTCTGCGTGGCGATGTGGATGCGTTACAATGTGAATGATGATGGGAGTCTGCGTGGCGAAGTGGATGCGTCACAGTGTGAACGATGAAGGGAAAGGAGTCTGTTTGGCGAAGTGGATGCGTCACAGTGTGAACGATGAAAGGAGTCTGCTTGGCGAAGTGGATGCGTCACAGTGTGAATGATGAAGGGAAAGGGGTCTGCGTGGCGAAGTGGATGCGTCACAGTGTGGACGATGAAAGGAGTCTGCTTGGCGAAGTGGATGCGTCACAGTGTGAACGATGAAGGGAGTGTGCGTGGCGATGTGGATGCGTCACAGTGTGAATGATGAAGGGAGGCTGCGTGGCGAAGTGGATGCGTCACAGTGTGAATGATGAACGGAGTCTGCTTGGCGAAGTGGATGCGTCTCAATGTGAATGATGAACGGAGTGGATGCGTCGCCTGCCTCATGCACAGAATGTTATGGGTTCGATTCTAGACTACATCATTCGGTGGCGTTGTGCAATTTTCGGGGTTCGTCGCTGGTGCTACAGAGTTCGGGCCTTGCGCGATGCTTTCGGCAGGCCGCCCTGGTGAAAGAGACCGAGCCATATGGGATAAAACCCGGTGATATGAAATAGATCGCCTTACTTTTTATTTTTGGAAGGGGACCTCGCTCGTTTTGAACTCGGCCGTAGTCTATACACGCTAGTAGCACTAGACCAGTGGTTCTCAACATTTTTTGGCCCGTGCCTCCCTTCACCATATTTTCAGAACGTCATTCCCCCCACCCCTCTCCCTTTCGTATTTCCTACCTAAACATCCCCCTCCCGCCCCTACACAGTATACGTAATAATGGAATCATATACTAAAACACGTCTACACGTCCACATAAAACGTGATTTGTGGGTCTACTTACTTTATAAAACGTAGAAGGGTGAGGCGTACAGAACCGTAAAGTATGAAGGGAAAAACAAGATCAAGTAATCGGTTCTTGTATTAATGCGATCTTGAAATAATCTTCATTCCCCCCTGGAAACCCCAAAATTCCCCCCTGGGGAGGGGGGGGGGGAATTCCCCACCGGTTGAGAACCACTGCACTAGACTGAATTTTGCGCGTCGATTAGCTTCCCCTATTACCAGTGTCCATCACCATCAAGGAACCCACTTCGACTTCAGAGGTACTTGCAATTTATTACCCCAAGTCAAGGACGATAGGTCAACATTTTAGTCCAGCTGTCCGGTGTAGGGGTTGAACCGCTAACCTTGGCATCAGCACAACGGATGTTTAAGAACGCGCGTTCTTAGCCATTCGGCCATGATGACCTCTCTCTTGCCTTTTAAACTTCTTTTTGTGAACGAAGAAGGAGGAAATAATGTCATCAAAGATGGGGGAACAGATTACAATAAATATTAACATAAAGAATTCAGATGGCAATTGGAACTTTAGTTCTTCTTCTTATAGCAAATGCCATGTTGGTGTTCGTGTCTGTCAAAGTCTTCTGTCTCTTGTGCTGCCAATCTTTTTATAGTCCATGCCGTGTGGCGTTGGTGATCATGTCTGTCCACAGTCTTCTGTCTCGTATACTGTCAATCTTCTTATAGTCCATGTCTTGGGTCGTTGGTGATCATGTCTGTCCACAGCCTTCTGTCTCGTATACTGCCAATCTTCTTATAGTCCATATTGTGTGGTGTTGTTTATCATGTCTGTCCACAGCCTTCTATCTCGACTACTGCCAATCTTCTTATAGTCCCTTTCGTGTGGCGTTGGGTATCATGTCTGTCTAGTCTAGGTGATAGGAATGAGAGAGATGACGATTAATAGGCGAAGTGAGTAGGACAAAACCTGGTCTGGCACAATCAAGGCCTGCATGCACTTATTTTCGCACTGGCGAAAGGCCATGCAAGCTTATGGGGCTTATGTTGACAAATATTACAAATAGTTCCCCCCCCCCACTCTTCCTCCCTCCTCTCTCTTTCTCTCTCTTTCTCTCTTTCTCTCTCTCTCTCTCTCTCTCTCTCTCTCTCTCTCTCTCTCTCTCTCTCTCTCTCTCTCTCTCTCTACTAATGCTGGTGCAATTACGTTTGCTTAGAGAATATTTCAAATATCATAATAACATGATAGTAATGCCTTGATTGATCACTACACTTATGTTCAAGCATTCTGCGGAATATTTTTTTTTCGCATATCCTATTTATATCGCTGTCAAAAACAGCATTTTACCGCTGTTGTTGATGTCTTTGCAAGATTACACACAGTATTTTGCATTGCTTACTGAGCGACAATCTCAGATACCCCTGTAAGTAACCAACGCGACCCGATATTCTACCGAATCTCGCGCAGCTGTTTCCCCACACGTGGATATACAGGATTACGGAGAAGATCGTTAACACCTTCGCCAGGGAGAACGGCTCCGCGGAATTGCTAGATATCTAAAAGAAAAACACCCCGACAAATAAAATTGATGGTCCTTCATTATTATTCTGATGATCATATTGTTCTTGTCTTGTATCATCATAAAGGTTTTTCACATAATCTGACCACGCATGTAAAATCTGATCTTTTTCTATTATGATTTTAACATCTTTGGTTTATAGGCAACCTGTTGATGTGTCTGTTCTTTTGTTAGTGATGTCACTAATTCTTGTGTGCATTAATTTGGTATTCTGGGTGTTGTGTTGGTTTTCAATTTCCTTGCAATTTTCCTCAAGCCATGTTTCTTTTGCCTCTTTGCATAGCAGTAGCTTCCTAATTTTCCTGTGAATCTCTTCGTATATTTCCTTGTTATTTTTTTTATTTCTTCTTATTTCCATGAGTTTTAAGATGTCTTCCATCATCCATTTCTTGCGCCCTATTATCTTTATTTTTGGGATTATTATTGTTGTTAGTGCAGCTTCTTGACTGATTTCTATTATATTTTAAATTGGTCACTGACGTCTTGAAATAATATTGCATTGCCATATCGGACAATGCATCGAATCTGTTCTTTACCTCTACGTTGAATTTACTTTTATCTCCTCACTCTTCAGTGTCTGTAGATCAAATTTTGCGTTTCTATTTGTATATTTGACTTTCTTTAAGTTTATATGTAAATTGCCTAAGATTAATCTATGGTTGCAGTAGCAGTCTGCGCTTGGTAGGGGGACATAAACATCTAATATTGTTACAAGGGAGGTTACTAGAACTTGAAAAAGAAAATGGTATACCTAGCTACAATACCTCTATCTAACAAAAAAATCTTTTATTTTTATTTGGTAAATAAAGTAGTAAATACCGCAGTTAATTTTTGCAATCATGAGAAGAAAGCTATTAAAGTTTTTATACAAAATTTGTTTAATCTTGTTTTACTTACATTTTATAACCAACTTTTTCAATTCCACGTTTATGTTGAATTTGTAAAACTGTACTTTTAATGATAGCTCGTCTTCATTTGGTTGTAAATTTCCCCTCTGTGGGGAAACAACATTTTTTTACTGGCCTCTTAAGGCCACCCACAATTTAAAGAAAATTTACTTACATTAACGGCGAAAGACCTTGGAAGTCTATGGGGTTTATGTTGATAAATACGTTTAGAGGAAATATCATTTATGTTTGTAAATTTCATTCAGTTTGAACAAATAGCTCTCTCTCTCTCTCTCTCTCTCTCTCTCTCTCTCTCTCTCTCTCTCTCTCTCTCTCTCTCTCAAATGCTGGTGCAATTACGTTTGCTTAGAGAATATTTAAAATATCATAATAACATGATAGTAATGCCTTGATGGGTGCCTCCTTCCCTCCGCTAGCCTATGGGACACCCTTGGGCAATGTGGAGTACCCGTTTAGCCTCCCGATCAGGGTTACGTGAAGCCATGGGTGCAGGTGGTGGATGAAGTTGAAGAGTAGCCGACAGATAGTTGTAGGTTATGGTCTCCACAGCTTCACGACGGAAGGCAGATGATCTCTTTTTTTTTGTAGACATTGGCTACGGTCATCGACCAGTATGGTCACTGCTAGGAAGGAAAGCAATGGCAAACTACCTTCTTTACAGATGCCAAGAATATCATGTACTGAAGTCTTATCGATAATCAGAGAAACGGCGTAAATGGGTGCTCCATAGGAGCAGCCTCGCCCGGTAGGGGTAGTCATGTGCACCAGGTGACTCCAGACCGTCATCAGGAGACTGAATGCAAAAGAATATCAACATTGAAAGTAGGAACTTGGAATGTAAGAACTATGAGTGGGGATGGGAAATTTGATAACATTAAGAATGAAATGAGAAGATTAAATATTAACCTGTTAGGTGTACGTGAGACCAGATGGACAGGAATGGGCATTACGACATCTGAGGAATATAGAATAATCTATTCTCATGGGGAGAAACAACAGCGAGGAGTAGCAATTATAATGGATACAGAGAGAGAAAAATCGATCAACGGATATTAGACTGTATCAGACAGAGTGTTATTGGTGAAGTTGAGTGGAAGACCTTTTGATGTCTACGTCATACAAGTTTATGCACCAACAGCGGACAGTAGTGATGACAGCATCGATGAATTTTATAGTGATTTAGAGAAAGCCTTCAAGGAATGCAAGAATTCTGAAGTAACTATCATAATGGGTGACTTGAATGCCAAAGTTGGAAATCAACAGGACGGATGCATAGTGGGCAAGTATGGACTAGGGCAGGGGTCACCAAACATTTTTCACGGCGGGCCGGATAACTGACATAATGACGAGCGCGGGCCGGATACTCATTCTGTACTATACTTTCGCCGGACTCCGTGGCGAAGGTCTTACAGACGCGGTTCGTAATCCCGTATACCCACGTTCGAAATACAGCTGCGAGCGATTTGGCAGCAGACAACGTTGCGCTGGTTCTTACGCTATGTTATGGGTGCCGGTCGTTCGAAAAGCAATGGTAAACTACTGAACGTAAACTTGCCAAGACATCAACAACAGCAAACAATGCTGGTGTTGACTGTAAACGTCCTGTAAAGGATATACAACTAACTTTAACAATAATAATAAGCTAGAACGAAAGCTCTGGGAAAAAAGACGAAAAACTAAGTTAATCATGGAAAGGGCGTGAAATGCACACAAACAAACAAACAAACAAACAAACAAACAAACAAACAAAGACAACCAACATATTTATGTTTATTTACTAAACAAAGTTATCAAAGAAGGCGACATTAGCTAAAAGATAGTTACATCAGACATATTGTGCACATATCCGAATCTCACAAACTAAGCAGCAAAAGAGGATAGTGAGTTTTGTGAAACTGGCGTGTGGCTTTCAAAATACCATCAATGTTTGGTTTGGAATTGCTGCATCCAATCAAGAGAATTGCTTTCAATTGTTCAGCAGTCAATCTCATTCGATGTGGTGACTTCACAGACTTCCTTTTTGAAAATGTTAGCTCACAGACATATGTTGTTCCAAACAATGATGTCATACCAGCGGCAAATTTCTTCAGTTTCGGAAACTCAACATCAGGTAAGCAGCGGTACTTCCTTCTCAATGAGCTCCAACTGTAATTCAACTGGCACACCATTAAGGTTACAATCAAACGGATTCTGGAACAGAAGGATGTCACTCTCAAATCTGTCAAGATCTGAAAATCTCTCCAAACTCTTTGAAACAGTGAAAATGAGAAAGGTTTTCTCCTTCCAGTTATGCTTCCAACATTGACAGATTTCTTCGAAATCCTTTGATGGTTCTGTAGAGATAACAGACGAGGTAATCTTTTCCCTGAAGCTTCAAGTTCAGTTCATTCATATCGACCAAAATTGACAACTTTGACAGCCAGGTAGGATCTGACAGCTGTGAATCAGCTTTATCTTTTTCAGTGAGGAAAACATCTATTTCGTTTCGGAGCTTGTAAAAACGAAGCAGGACTTTACCGCAGCTGAGCCACCTGATTGATATGTGATAAGGCAAGTCACAGAATTCAGAATCAATTTCTTCAAGAAAAGACTAGAACTGACGGTGAATGAGTGCATGTTCCCGAATGAAGTTCACAGCAGAAACTACTGGTTTCAGTACACAAGAAATATCTAAATCTTTCCTAAAGAGTACTTGCTGATGTATGATGCAGTGTATGAACAGAGCGCCCGGAATTTGCAAATCTTCCAAATGAGTCCTGATCTGCTCCAACAGACCCTTCCTCACTCCAGTCATGTTTTTTTTCCTCATCAACTGTAACACCTCGAAGCTGATTCCACCGAAGGATATAGTCTTTGAAAATTGTTTGTACTTCCACGAAAATGACTTTCCCAGTTGTTGTTCCATGCATGCTGCAAACGGACGCCAATTCTTCCGTTATCTGAAAGTCCAAATTGACACCACAAATGAACACGAGAAGTTGTGACGTACTCGAGAGATCAATAGACTCACCCAGCGCCAGAGAATACTACAACAAGTTCCTAGCTTTCTCGTGTATCTGTAGCACTATGTTCTCTCCAAGTTCTTCTGTTCTCCCCACAACTGAACTTGCCGAAAGGCTGATAGTTCCAAACAAATCGGCTTTCTCAGGATACAAATCATTTGCTACTTCGATCACACACACTCTTTAATGACGTTGCCATCAGTAAACGGTTTTCCTCGTTCTGCCATCTTATGCACTGTTTTGTAACTTGTACGAGTGATAGATTCATTTTCAGCAAATTTTCTCGTGAAGAGATTTCTTTGCGTTTCAAAACCACGTTTAATGGCCTAATATTTCCCAGAGCGTAATTTTCCAGAAAACTTTTAATATGTTGATGGATGTTTTGTTTCGCAGTGACGCCGAAGATTGTATTCTTTCAAAACGGCAACACTTTCGCTGCATATTACGCAGCTGGTTTTCTGGTCCTTTGTTTCCAGAAAGAAGTACTTTACTCCTCACTCGGTGTCCACTTTTCTTTTCCTACTAGCCATAATTAAGGGTGAAGTACACGAGATCTGAAAAAGAAAAAGACATTACATTAGAAACATAATTAAAATCCTATTGAAACACAAGAAAATCATAGGACTAGGAGTCACTGGTGAAACTACAGCTCATCAAAGGTACATATACAGTTTATAGGTACCTTTGTGTATCCGCACAGTGATGATAGAGATAATAGCACAACGCCGACTGTTCATGGGCCGTAGAAAAAGAGAGGAATAAGAAGACAAAGAGAATCTCATTCTATTTCTACGGCTAACAAGAAAAAAACAACGATTTAGAGATATAAGAAGAAATTCAGGTCAGTGTACAGGGAATCAGAATAATGTAATTATAAAGATACAACAACATCTGATTAATAATGCCAATGCCCTAATATATAAAATTCATGATTAGATGCAATGACAAAATAGGCATCCCCATGAATAAACATACACATGATCATCCTTCACAGTACCAGTGATATTCCATCACAGCTTGGGTAGTCATCAAACACAGTACCAGTGATCTTCCATCACAGCATGGGTAATCATCCAACACAGTACCAGTGATCCTCATCACAGCATGGATAATCATCCAACACTGTAACTGTAGTCTGATACACAACACCAGCAATTATCAGACAACAAGATGGAACAATGGTCATTCATTCAGTAGCATGTCCTTTGCAGAACCTCGCTCCCATAACAACCTTCCGGAAAACCTCTCGATTATAAGCAAGATTTCCCTCTTCAGATACATCCATCTGGAGATCATCCGCCACATCCTGCACCCATCTTCTCTTTGGCTTTCCTCTTCTTCTCTTCCCAGACATATATCCCTCCATTATTGTTCACTGGCATAGAATAGCTATTGTATTCCTATATTCCTATTTAAACTATGAAGGTTCGTTCAAAACTCACCAAACAGCAGATAATCGTCAATCCACAATCAAGATCCTCTTGGATCTTTTCGATCTTCACAGGGCCTGTCTACCCTCTCAACTGCGGTCTGGAAAAACAGTGGCTACACTCGGCCGTGCCTGGGGCATGTTCGCCCATCTACTTGGTAGTGGCTCAGGGGTTTAAGTTCAAACCCTGTGCTGAAAATTAGACATCAGCATCTCTTCGGCCTAAGTTGTTCCCAAGGCCAAAGAGGCGGGAACATGGCTTTACTGGGCTGTAATAGGCACGCCAACACAACATCCCAGCATCCTATACATTTTTTACTAGGGATATCAAGGGATATGCTACTCCATACTCTTGTAGAGTCGCGGCAGGCGGCTTCATTTGGTAATAGAATATATCTCATAATAAGGTTCGCGAAATTTATAAATAGGGCCACCTAAATAAACAACCTAGTGCAGCCAGGAGGTCTCCGCACGTGTGAAGATCTCCTATTATTCTAAACATAATATTTACATTGAAATTGTATCACAACGTCTCGTGTGTCATAGTTAGTTAGTTAGTTAGTTATCAGTTGGGGTATCTTCGTTGCACTCCGGACATGTCCATAGGTGCTCAGATCCTCCCCCCAGCATATGCATCAGCGTCCGGTGGCTAATAGTGCCAGTTCTGTGTTGGTTGGCGAGGCGCTTTGTTTTCCCGATGTACCTCTCGCGTACATAGTCATATCATAGTTATATCAGGCAAGTTCGAGTACCGACGGCGGGCCGGATGAAATGACGTCGCGGGCCGGATCCGGCCCGCGGGCCGTAGTTTGGTGACCCCTGGTCTACCGCATTGTCTCGCGTATTGTCAATGAGAATCACACTGTATAGAGAGATTTAAAATAACAATCTAGAATTAGAAGTATATCCTTACACATCTAGCTCTCTACCTGTTCAGCTAGCAATGTATACAAAGTTGGGGAATTTAATATTCATATTAATAACACAAAAGACAAGCGGAACTTTCATTTTTATTCTTTTCATAGTCCATATTATGTGACGTTGGTTATCATGTTTGTCGACATCGTTATGTCCCGTGCACAGCCAATCTTCTTATAGTCCATGCCGTGTGTCGTTGGTTATCATGTCTGCCCACATCTTTATGTCTCTTGCACAGCCAATTCTCTTATATTCCATGCCGTCTGTCGTTGGTTATTATGTCTGCCCACATCTTTATGTCCCCTGCACAGCCAATCCTCTTATAATTCCTGCCGTGTGGCGTCGGTTATCATGTCTGCCCCCATATCTTTATGTCTCGTGCACAGCCAATCCTCTTATAGTCCCTGCCGTGTGTCGTTGGTTATCATGTCTGCCCACATCTTTATTTCCCGTGCACTGTTAATGATAACTATAATGAGAACAAACTCTACTACGGTACAAAGATGTGTGTAAGCGGGACATGATTGATACAGGCATTGATAATGCACATTGGGAGCAAGTCGCCACTGAACGTGTTGCATGGAGGGCAAATATCAGAAATGGAATAAAGACAAAGGAGAAAATTATTGCAGATAAGTCACACACCCAGCGTGTGAACGAACGAACGAACGAACAAACTTTATTTTCAAAGGGTTAAGAATTGGGCACGCAGGCCCGTCTAACATTCTGCCCTTCTATCACTCTCTTTCATACATTATTTCATTCACACATCATTCAAGGCTAACAGAGAACAGCAACAATATAAAAGATATGCATTATAAAGGCATGGGCAAAATGCGAACATCAAAACTACACGACACAGTAAAATTAGATAATGGTCTGACACTTGTTATTAGCCATGTGGAGTATACTGGCCTACCAAAAGGGGACTGGCTGTTATACTAGGGTTTTGTTATTATTATTATTATCTCTATTATTAAGGGGGAAGATAATCCGTACTCAGATAGTGTTCGAGTAATTTGCGATTATATGAATAGGGATTGGTGATGTCTTTGATTTCTTGTGGAAGATTGTTCCACAGCTGAGCTGCAGAGTACGTTAAGCTTGTTTTGTATAAGTCAATCCTAGGCTTCGGAATGTGTAATATATTTAAACGTTTACTGTGTCTAGCATTATATTTAAACAATGGCCAAAGGTAATTTGGGGCATTCCGATGCAGGATTTTGTGAATTAGTTTAGCTTTATTGAAAAGCAGGCGTTTGCGGAGTGGTAGTAACTGAAGGCGTTTATACAGGCTAGGATTGTCAGATAAATGTTTGTTATAAATTAGACTCATGGCCCGTTTCTGGAGTGAGTAAAGTCGCTTGGTGTTTGAATTAGAACAACTGTCCCAGATTGTAGAGCAGTAGTCAAAGTGTGTCTGTATATGAGAAGTATAGAATAGTTTCCTTGTGTCCTCATCAAGGAAGTTTTTAATTTTGGCGAGTTGGTAGACTTTTTTCGCTGTTTGTTTAATAAGCGCTTGAACGTGGGAATTAAAGGTTAGGTTTCTATCAATGATTATGCCTAATGTTTTGTGCTCAATTACACTTTCTACTGGCATGTTATCGATGTGAAGTTGAAGTGATGTGTGTGAGTTTAGAGTTTGAAGTCTTTGTCTGGTTGTTAGTAACATTGATTTTGTTTTAGTGATGTTAATTTTCATACGGTTTGAATAGCACCACCTAACTACATTATTTAATTCTTGTTGTAAAGACGACTCCAATAAAATACAGTTTTCAGCATTTGTGTACACTGTACAGTCGTCTGCAAATAGATCGCAGGAAGACGAAAGATGCAAAGGTAGATCGTTAATATATATGGCAAACAATAGAGGGCCAAGAATAGAGCCTTGCGGTACTCCAATATTGAAGGTAGTGGTATGAGACAGACATTTATTATGTGATACTACTTGCTTTCTGTTTGATAGAAAAGATGATATTAGAGTGACTACATTAGGGCCAATTTTCATTGTCTCAAGTTTTTTAATTAAAATAACATGGTCTATCATATCAAATGCTTTCTTTAAATCAATAAACACAGTTCCACATAGACTGTTGTTGTTTATATTCTGGTGCCAATTTTCTATCATGTTGGTTAGGGCCGTATGGCAAGAATATTTTGGTCGAAATCCTGATTGGTTGTCAACAATAAGCTTGTTGCGAACTAAATACTGTAATGTCACTTTATGGATGTGTTTTTCTAGTGGCTTAGATAGTGATGATAGTAAGGAAATGGGTCTGTAATTGTTCGGGAGATCATTGTCCAATGAACCAGATTTAAGAAGAGGGTACACTTTAGCGATTTTGAGAGCTGATGGAAAGTGGCCTTTGGTGAGACACTGATTATATACATAGGTTAGTGATATACAGATCACTGGCGCAGCACAACGGAGAATCCGGTTGCTGATTCCATCTAACCCAGATGAGGTTGTGTTTTTTAGGTTACTGAGGTAAGTGAATACCTCAGTGATTGTCATTAGCGGTATGTCGGAAAGAATATCGCCGGAGCATCTATTCTCGCAAAACGATGACAGTAAAGATAAGTTGCAAGGAGAATTAGGTATTGAAGCCTTCAACTGGTCTATGTCAGTTTGAAAACAATTACTGAATTGGTCGCAAGTAATATGATTTGATGGTAAAGAATTTCGGAAGTTATTCTTGTTTGTCAAGGTGTTAATTGCCTTCCATATATCCTTACTATTTGTTTTATCCATTAATAAGTTCTTAAAGTAATTTTTCTTTTCCCGTCGTATGGTATATTGAACTTTGTTTCTAAGAGTACGGTATGCGCTGAGATCCCGCTTTTTATGTGCTTTATCTCTGTCTCTCATAATTTCAAGTATTTCCTGGGTGATCCAAGGTGGCTTGACGTGGTGTTTTACTCGAACTTCCTTGATTGGCACATGTCTATCAAACACATCAATAAATGTTTTCATCCAGAATTCCAGAGCATCATCCGGGTCAGGAAGCTGACAAACATTGTCTAGAGGTGAACTGAGCAAGTCCAGTAAAAATGCGTTTTGGTTGAAATGTTTGTAACTTCTATATTTTACACTTATGTGTTTATGTTTAGGAGTTTTAATTCCTTGTTTAGACCACGTGCAGCATATTGGGTAGTGATCGCTCATTGCACAATTGGGTACAGCGCATTCTATGATGTTGTCTGAGCAAGTTACATAAATGTGATCTATGACTGTTGAAGATGACTTTGTTACTCTAGTAGCCTGTTGTACTATTTGTTGGAAATTGTATGATGCAATTATATTTCCCCATATTATGTTGGATTTGTTGGTGTCAATGTTAAAGTCTCCGAGTAGTATAATTTCCTTCCCGGAAGCGAAAACCACATCCATCATGGTAGTGAAGTTTTCGGTGTGAGACGTAAGATGGTGCATGATGGTAGAAATGACCACGTGTTCACATGCACCCAATGTGAACGAACATTTACAGCGCGAATTGGCCTTACCAGTCACATTCGCTTCCGCCATAGATAAAAGTTATTATGCCTTTTTAAAGCAGAAACTATCGTCTGTCAAGACGACAAGATTCCAATAAATGAATGAGAACAACACTACAGAGAGATGTAAAATAACAGTCTATAAAGATAACAACAATATAGAGAGATGTAAGATAACAGTCTATAAAGATAACAACACTACAGAGAGATGTAAGATAACAGTCTATAAAGAGAACAACACTACAGAGAGATGTAAGATAACAGTCTATAAAGAGAACAACACTACAGAGAGATGTAAGATAACAGTCTATACAGAGAACAACACTACAGAGAGGTGCAAGATAACACTCTATAAAGAGAACAACACTACAGAGAGATGTAAGATAACAGTCTATAAAGAGAACAACACTACAGAGCGATGTAAGATAACACTCTATAAAGAGAACAACACTACAGAGAGATGTAAGATAACAGTCTGTAAAGAGAACAACACTACAGAGAGATGTAAGATAACAGTCTATACAGAGAACAACACTACAGAGAGATGTAAGATAACAGTCTATACAGAGAACAACACTACAGAGAGATGTAAGATAACAGTCTATAAAGAGAACAACACTACAGAGAGATGTAAGATAACAGTCTATACAGAGAACAACACTACAGAGAGATGTAAGATAACAGTCTATACAGAGAACAACACTACAGAGAGATGTAAGATAACAGTCTATAAAGAGAACAACACTACAGAGAGATGTAAGATAACAGTCTATACAGAGAACAACACCACAGAGAGATGTAAGATAACAGTCTATAAAGAGAACAACACTACAGAGAGATGTAAGATAACAGTCTATACAGAGAACAACACTACAGAGAGATGTAAGATAGCAGTCTATACAGAGAACAACACAACAGAGAAATGTAAGATAACAGTCTATACAGAGAACAACACTACAGAGAGATGTAAGATAACAGTCTATACAGAGAACAACACTACAGAGATATGTAAGATAACAGTCTATACAGAGAACAACACTACAGAGAGATGTAAGATAACACTCTATAAAGAGAACAACACTACAGAGAGATGTAAGATAACAGTCTATACAGAGAACAACACAACAGAGAGATGTAAGATAACAGTCTATACAGAGAACAACACTACAGGGAGATGTAAGATAACTGTCTATACAGAGAACAACACAACAGAGAAATGTAAGATAACAGTCTATACAGAGAACAACACTACAGAGAGATGTAAGATAACAGTCTATACAGAGAACAACACAACAGAGAAATGTAAGATAACAGTCTATACAGAGAACAACACTACAGAGAGATGTAAGATAACAGTCTATACAGAGAACAACACTACAGAGATATGTAAGATAACAGTCTATACAGAGAACAACACTACAGAGAGATGTAAGATAACACTCTATAAAGAGAACAACACTACAGAGAGATGTAAGATAACAGTCTATACAGAGAACAACACAACAGAGAGATGTAAGATAACAGTCTATACAGAGAACAACACTACAGGGAGATGTAAGATAACTGTCTATACAGAGAACAACACAACAGAGAAATGTAAGATAACAGTCTATACAGAGAACAACACTACAGAGAGATGTAAGATAACAGTCTATACAGAGAACAACACAACAGAGAAATGTAAGATAACAGTCTATACAGAGAACAACACTACAGAGAGATGTAAGATAACAGTCTATACAGAGAACAACACTACAGAGATATGTAAGATAACAGTCTATACAGAGAACAACACTACAGAGAGATGTAAGATAACACTCTATAAAGAGAACAACACTACAGAGAGATGTAAGATAACAGTCTATACAGAGAACAACACAACAGAGAGATGTAAGATAACAGTCTATACAGAGAACAACACTACAGGAGATGTAAGATAACAGCTAACAAATATATATAGTTAAAAAGAGCATCAGTCAACTTGAGCTTGTTAACATCTCCTTGTGACAACACAGAGTCTGTCCTCAGATGGAGTGCCTACCGGCAGTAGATGTTTGGCTTGGCTGTCGTTTTACCAATCCCACAGTTACTGCGTTCATTGTGTGTCCACTTCTAACTTTGAATTTCCAGAAAGACAATAGAAGGTAAACATTCTCTAGGCATGTAGAACTAGTAGTACAGTTTATATTTGAGAAACGTTCAAGTCTAATCTAGTGCGTTGAAGCCATCGCTCGGCTGTGTAATGGAAAATCCAGCTAGATTTGATAGATTAACTAACCGATGTACAGGAAGCTTAACTATTTTTGGTTTCTTCACGATGGGGTAAGGAAATGGTCACCACACAGTGATATAATATATAGTTTTAGTTTTTAGTTTTAGTCGTTGGATCAACATCACGGCACACGGTTTAACCCATAAGTGCTCCGTTTTCCTCCTAACTCAAACCTGAGTTTGGAGAAACTCAGCTCAATGCACGAACTCCGTTGCATCGGCGAGGATCCTGAAATGCTTTGGGTAGATTTTTAACTCGAAATTTTGATATAATATATGTGAAAGCCTAATACCTAACACCTAAGGCGGTAACGATATAGAACTATATCCGACCAAATTTTGAGTACATGTCTCCTAGAGACGAAAGCCAACTAAGAAATACAATGATTGTAAACACTTACCTGTTTGTTTATGTCTTTGCTTTAGAGAAGTATAGAATATGTGATGTATATCTTCTTAGAGATTTTCCCACAAGGTTTGAAATTGGTTCTCACTATCACAGGAAATTGTCTTGTATAGTTACTCTTTTTATCGCATAAACAATGAAATTCTTAACTAAACTCGAATTATAAACTTGAATTCACTTCGCCAGAATTTACTTCAACCGCAGGTGAATTAAATTAACTGTGAGTTCAATCGCGGTAAACATCCTCTATGCGTGTAGCAGTACAGCTTAGCCTATACATCGAAGCGTAGCTGAGCTAACGAGAATGCCGGCGTTGTCTGAACTAGCCAATATGCTAGAACATGAGGCAGCGAATTCACCGCTATCTCGACAGGATTTAAGAAGCAACAAGTGATAAGTGTCCGGGGCTGAATTATCCTCTCTGAGGCTGACAACTTTGCAGACCGTACCCTGCAGTTTTGCTAAGAGCAATCAATACGCAGCAAGCCTGGTTTTTTAGATTCATATTTCGCCCAAAAGCATGCCAGGCACGAGATTCTACGCCGCTTAGACTGTCAGTTGGTGGCTGGCCTGGGGAGGGGTGTCTCAGGTAAACGCCTGGTGTCACATCAGTACTATAGAATGGATCGGTGACATGCAGGTTGGCAGAGACAATTACCTAGACATTATATATGTCGTTAGCAGGTACTTGTGAAGAATCTACTTCTTCTGCTTCTCGCCGCCCTGCTTAATCGCTTCTTCCTCCTCCTCCCCATCCTCCCCATTCTTCTTCTTGACACTTCTTCTTCTTCTTTTTCTTCTTCCTCTTCTTCTTCTACTTCTTCCCACCTCATCGTCTTCTTCTTGTTGTTCTCATCCTCCATACATTGCTTATTCTATTCGTAATTTTGTTCTTATTATTGTTGTTGTTGTTATTGTTGTTGTTGTTATTCTTTTTCTTCTTCTTCTTCTTCTTCTTCTTCTTCTTCTTCTTCTTCTTCTTCTTCTTCTTCTTCTCTTCCTCCTTCACCATCTCCTCTTCTTCTTCTTCTTCCTCTTCTTCTTCTTCTTCTTCTTCTTCTTCTTCTTCTTCTTCTTCTTCTTCTTCTTCTTCTTCTTCTTCTTCTTCTTCTTCTTCTTCTTCTTCTTCTTCTTCTTCTTCTTCTTCTTCTTCTCCTCCTCCTCCTCCACCTCCTCCTCCTCCTCCTCCTCCTCCCCCTCCTCTTCCTATCTTCCTTTTCTTACGTTGTCAAAGAATTGTTTCATAAGAGATGTTGAATGAAAGAATGTATGACAGGAAGAAGGACAGAAAGTCAGACGGGCCTGCGTGCCCAATTCTTAACCCTTTGAAAATGAAGATTTTCGTTCGTTCGTACTTACTCCTCCTTCACTGTTCCTCGTTTTTTTTTTGTTTTTTTTTCTGCGCACCTACCTACCTATTTACTTTTCCTGCACTACTCTCTTATGAGCAAAAATCAATGTCTGCAAATATATTTCTCGGGTTATTTCATTTACTTTAGCTGCAAAATATTTTGGCATATTTCGTTTTTGACTTACGGGATTTAAACTAGTCCGAATCGCCTGCTACAACTGTTTTCCCCATGTTTTAAAGTCGATAGTTGCCCATACAGTTGCTGCTACTAGGCACTGAACTGGTGTTTGCGTGTGCGCACGCTTTCTCTATTATCTATTATCAGTGTCCCCTGCCATCAGGCGAACCAACATCGACTTCTGATGTACTTGTAATTTACGTCCTCAAGTCAAAGACTTCAATGTACTGCCAAATCACAGCCTTCTTGCTCGTGTACTGCTAATAGCCTTCTGTCTCGTGTACTACCAATTCTGTCACATGTACTACTATTTAACAGCTTCCTGTCTCGTTTACTGTCAATCATAGCTTGCTGTCTCGCGTACTATCAATTTACAACCTTCTGTCTCATATACTACCAATTAACATCCTACTTCCACGTGAACTGCCAATTCACAGCTTTCTGTCTCGTGTATTACCAATCATCACCTTATGATGGTGCTGATAATGATGGCAATGATGATTTTGATAACTTTGAAAATGAATGTGTGGTGATAATGATTTCGCACGCACCATCACAACACACTAGTCTTCCCTCATAATAAACATAGACAACAAACGTCCTTTTCTCATTCTCCATTTATCTCTTTCTATCTCCCCCTTCTCCTAAACGGTCCCACCTAACCATATCAGCAGATGCATATTGTATATGCATAACTGCAGCCAGAAGAGCCTAAATAATGGCTAAACGTTAATACAATCAGGAATATCTGTCGTATGACAAAGTCCCCGGGTAATTCCACTCAGCTGAAGTCTAGACATGGGCAAGATTTCAAGTTGAGACAATCAAACATTCATTTGGCCTGTACAAAATCGAAACCGCCAAAATGTCTTTGCTGAGATGACAAGTAATTCCAGACACGTGAGGCGTCTTTGAGTAGACTTATCGTCTGTAAGAACAGCCGTCTGTTTCTATTTACCTCTGTAGAAACTATATGCTTACCAAATTATATCCTTACCTGTCTAGCTATCTGTGTATTTAGTTTGCAATCTTTAATAAACTACAAATAAGAAATACTGATTCGAGTGGCTTCGAATGAAAACCTTAAAAGTGTGATGGAAATTACAATAAAAATGCCATTGTCTTGTAACCTTCAGTATTGTTGTTGACAATGCATGCCAAGAGTGTTTAGACCGTGATATCACGGTGCAGACCAATATAGTGACATCATACTGACAGTTTACAGATGGCAGACCAATTTTTGTTATGCACCAAAGAGGAGAAGCGTTCTGTTATCCGTGTTTGATCAGTGAAGGTGTGAAACCTAAAGAAATTCATGGGCACATGAAGGTCCAGTATGGTGATGCATGCCTGTCAAGTCCAGCAAGTGTAGGAGTGGAGTAGGGAGTTTTAAAACGACATGACTTCTGTGACAGAATGTTCACGACCAGGTTAGGCACACCCAGTAGTCACCCCAGAGTCGATTTATCTACAGTAATCCAAGCACTTTATCGGCGGCGCTGGAGGAATTTGTATTGAAAGCAGTTGTGACTACATCGAAAAATGATACATTTGTTCTTTACTGCCCCCTCCCCCAAAAAATATGAAGTTTTGATTTGAAGCTGCTTCCAAAATGTGACTGTGGGACATGTAAAGTGACAGCTAAACTTGTGTTGCAGCATAGGGTGCATTTTTAATGACTGTGGGTTTTTTTAAATAGTGCCGTTCCAAGTTTTGTATATATCCTCTGTGGATTTCAAGCAACATAAAAGGTACATACAAAGCTTGGAACGGCATTATTTTCAAAGACCCCACACCCATTAAAAATACACCCTTTAGTATCCAACATATGCAGGACGGAGAAAATTGTTTTGGCCCACACCCGCTCCTTTGAGGACAAATTCTATGGGAATACCAACAAGTTCAAGGTGACTGCTGCTGGCTTTGGAGTTACTCATGCTGACGCTAGAATGTGAACGATGAAAGGAGTCTGCGTGGCGATGTGGATGCGTCACAGTGTGAATGATGAAAGGAGTCTGCGTGGCGGAGTGGATGCGTCACAGTGTGCACGATGAAGGGAGTCTGCGTGGCGAAGTGGATGCGTCACAGTGTGAACGATGAAGGGAAAGGAGTCTGCGTGGCGAAGTGGATGCGTCACAATGTGAATGATGAACGGAGTGGATGCGTCGCCTGCCTCATGCACAGAAGGTTATGGGTTCGATTCTAGACTACATCATTCGGTGGCATTGTGCAATTTTCGGGGTTCGTCGCTGGTGCTACAGAGTTCGTGCCTTGCGCGATGCTTTCGGCAGGCCGCCCTGGTGAAAGAGACCGAGCCATATGGGATAAAACCCGGTGATATGAAATAGATCGCCTTACTTTTTATTTTTGGAAGGGGACCTCGCTCGTTTTGAACTCGGCCGTAGTCTATACACGCTAGTAGCACTAGACCAGTGGTTCTCAACATTTTTTGGCCCGTGCCTCCCTTCACCATATTTTCAGAACGTCATTCCCCCCACCCCTCCCCCTTTCGTATTTCCTACCTAAACATCCCCCTCCCGCCCCTACACAGTATACGTAATAATGGAATCATATACTAAAACAAGTCTACACGTCCACATAAAACGTGATTTGTGGGTCTACTTACTTTATAAAACGTAGAAGGGTGAGGCGTACAGAACCGTAAAGTATGAAGGGAAAAACAAGATCAAGTAATCGGTTCTTGTATTAATGCGATCTTGAAATAATCTTCATTCCCCCCTGGAAACCCCAAAATTCCCCCTGGGGAGGGGGGGGATTCCCCACCGGTTGAGAACCACTGCACTAGACTGAATTTTGCGCGTCGATTAGCTTCCCCTATTACCAGTGTCCATCACCATCAAGGAACCCACTTCGACTTCAGAGGTACTTGCAATTTACTACCCCAAGTCAAGGACGATCGGTCAACATTTTAGTCCAGCTGTCCGGTGTAGGGGTTGAACCGCTAACCTCGGCATCAGCACAACGGATGTTTAAGAACGCGCTCGTATACTGCCAATTCGGTCATGATGACCTCTCTCTTGCCTTTTAAACTTCTTTCTGTGAACGAAGAAGGAGGAAATAATGTCATCAAAGATGGGGGAACAGATTACAATAAATATTAACATAAAGAATTCAGATGGCAATTGGAACTTTAGTTCTTCTTCTTATAGCAAATGCCATGTTGGTGTTCGTGTCTGTCAAAGTCTTCTGTCTCTTGTGCTGCCAATCTTTTTATAGTCCATGCCGTGTGGCGTTGGTGATCATGTCTGTCCACAGCCTTCTGTCTCGTGTACTGTCAATCTTCTTATAGTCCATGTCTTGGGTCGTTGGTGATCATGTCTGTCCACAGCCTTCTGTCTCGTATACTGCCAATCTTCTTATAGTCCATATTGTGTGGTGTTGTTTATCATGTCTGTCCACAGCATTCTGTCTCGTGTACTGCCAATCTTCTTATAGTCCCTTTCGTGTGGCGTTGGGTATCATGTCTGTCTAGTCTAGGTGATAGGAATGAGAGAGATGACGATTAATAGGCGAAGTGAGTAGGACAAAACCTGGTCTGGCACAATCAAGGCCTGCATGCACTTATTTTCGCACTGGCGAAAGGCCATGCAAGCTTATGGGGCTTATGTTGACAAATATTACAAATAGTTCCCCCCCCCACTCTTCCTCCCTCCTCTCTCTTTCTCTCTCTCTCTTTCTCTCTCTCTCTCTCTCTCTCTCTCTCTCTCTCTCTCTCTCTCTCTCTCTCTCTCTCTCTCTCTCTCTCTCTCTACTAAATGCTGGTGCAATTACGTTTGCTTAGAGATTATTTCAAATATCATAATAACATGATAGTAATGCCTTGATTGATCACTACACTTATGTTCAAGCATTCTGCGGAATTTTTTTTTTTTCGCATATCCTATTTATATCGCTGTCAACAACAGCATTTTACCGCTGTTGTTGATGTCTTTGCAAGATTACACACAGTATTTTGCATTGCTTACTGAGCGACAATCTCAGATACCCCTGTAAGTAACCAACGCGACCCGATATTCTACCGAATCTCGCGCAGCTGTTTCCCCACACGTGGATATACAGGATTACGGAGAAGATCGTTAACACCTTCGCCAGGGAGAACGGCTCCGCGGAATTGCTAGATATCTAAAAGAAAAACACCCCGACAAATAAAATTGATGGTCCTTCATTATTATTCTGATGATCATATTGTTCTTGTCTTGGATCATCATAAAGGTCTTTCACATAATCTGACCACGCATGTAAAATCTGATCTTTTTCTATTATGATTTTAACATCTTTGGTTTATAGGCAACCTGTTGATGTGTCTGTTCTTTTGTTAGTGATGTCACTAATTCTTGTGTGCATTAATTTGGTATTCTGGGTGTTGTGTTGGTTTTCAATTTCCTTGCAATTTTCCTCAAGCCATGTTTCTTTTGCCTCTTTGCATAGCAGTAGCTTCCTAATTTTCCTGTGAATCTCTTCGTATATTTCCTTGTTATTTTTGTTATTTCTTCTTATTTCCATGAGTTTTAAGATGTCTTCCATCATCCATTTCTTGCGCCCTATTATCTTTATTTTTGGGATTATTATTGTTGTTAGTGCAGCTTCTTGACTGATTTCTTTTATATTTTAAATTGGTCACGGACGTCTTGAAATAATATTGCATTGCCATATCGGACAATGCATCGAATCTGTTCTTTACCTCTACGTTGAATTTACTTTTATCTCCTCACTCTTCAGTGTCTGTAGATCAAATTTTGCGTTTCTATTTGTATATTTGACTTTCTTTAAGTTTATATGTAAATTGCCTAAGATTAATCTATGGTTGCAGTAGCAGTCTGCGCTTGGTAGGGGGACATAAACATCTAATATTGTTACAAGGGAGGTTACTAGAACTTGAAAAAGAAAATGGTATACCTAGCTACAATACCTCTATCTAACAAAAAAAAAATCTTTTATTTTTATTTGGTAAATAAAGTAGTAAATACCGCAGTTAAGTTTTGCAATCATGAGAAGAAAGCTATTAAAGTGTTTATACAACATTTGTTTAATCTTTTTTTACTTACATTTTATAACCAACTTTTTAAATTCCACGTTTATGTTTAATTTGTAAAACTGTACTTTTAATGATAGCTCGTCTTGATTTGGTTGTTAATTTCCCCTCTGTGGGGAAACAACATTTTTTTACTGGCCTCTTAAGGCCACCCACAATTTAAAGAAAATTTACTTACATTAACGGCGAAAGACCTTGGAAGTCTATGGGGTTTATGTTGATAAATACGTTTAGAGGAAATATCATTTATGTTTGTAAATTTCATTCAGTTTGAACAAATAGCTCTCTCTCTCTCTCTCTCTCTCTCTCTCTCTCTCTCTCTCTCTCTCTCTCTCTCTCTCTCTCTCTCTCTCTCTCTCTCTCTCTCTCTCTCTCTCTCTCTCTCTCCCAAATGCTGGTGCAATTACGTTTGCTTAGAGAATATTTAAAATATCATAATAACATGATAGTAATGCCTTGATGGGTGCCTCCTTCCCTCCGCTAGCCTATGGGACACCCTTGGGCAATGTGGAGTACCCGTTTAGCCTCCCGATCAGGGTTACGTGAAGCCATGGGTGCAGGTGGTGGATGAAGTTGAAGAGTAGCCGACAGATAGTTGTAGGTTATGGTCTCCACAGCTTCACGACGGAAGGCAGATGATCTCTTTTTTTTTTGGAGACATTGGCTACGGTCATCGACCAGTATGATCACTGCTAGGAAGGAAAGCAATGGCAAACTACCTTCTTTACAGATGCCAAGAGTATCATGTACTGAAGTCTTATCGATAATCAGAGAAACGGCGTAAATGGGTGCTCCATAGGAGCAGCCTCGCCCGGTAGGGGTAGTCATGTGCACCAGGTGACTCCAGACCGTCATCAGGAGACTGAATGCAAAAGAATATCAACATTGAAAGTAGGAACTTGGAATGTAAGAACTATGAGTGGGGATGGGAAATTTGATAACATTAAGAATGAAATGAGAAGATTAAATATTAACCTGTTAGGTGTACGTGAGACCAGATGGACAGGAATGGGCATTACGACATCTGAGGAATATAGAATAATCTATTCTCATGGGGAGAAACAACAGCGAGGAGTAGCAATTATAATGGATACAGAGAGAGAAAAATCGATCAAAGGATATTAGACTGTATCAGACAGAGTGTTATTGGTGAAGTTGAGTGGAAGACCTTTTGATGTCTACGTCATACAAGTTTATGCACCAACAGCGGACAGTAGTGATGACAGCATCGATGAATTTTATAGTGATTTAGAGAAAGCCTTCAAGAAATGCAAGAATTCTGAAGTAACTATCATAATGGGTGAATTGAATGCCAAAGTTGGAAACCAACAGGACGGATGCATAGTGGGCAAGTATGGACTAGGGCAGGGGTCACCAAACATTTTTCACGGCGGGCCGGATAACTGACATAATGACGAGCGCGGGCCGGATACTCATTCTGTACTATACTTTCGCCGGACTCCGTGGCGAAGATCTTACAGACGCGGTTCGTAATCCCGTATACCCACGTTCGAAATACAGCTGCGAGCGATTTGGCAGCAGACAACGTTGCGCTGGTTCTTACGCTATGTTATGGGTGCCGGTCGTTCGAAAAGCAATGGTAAACTACTGAACGTAAACTTGCCAAGACATCAACAACAGCAAACAATGCTGGTGTTGACTGTAAACGTCCTGTAAAGGATATACAACTAACTTTAACAATAATAATAAGCTAGAACGAAAGCTCTGGGGAAAAAAGACGAAAAACTAAGTTAATCATGGAAAGGGCGTGAAATGCACACAAACAAACAAACAAACAAACAAACAAACAAAGACAACCAACATATTTATGTTTATTTACTAAACAAAGTTATCAAAGAAGGCGACATTAGCAAAAAGATAGTTACATCAGACATATTGTGCACATATCCGAATCTCACAAACTAAGCAGCAAAAGAGGATAGTGAGTTTTGTGAAACTGGCGTGTGGCTTTCAAAATACCATCAATGTTTGGTTTGGAATTGCTGCATCCAATCAAGAGAATTGCTTTCAATTGTTCAGCAGTCAATCTCATTCGATGTGGTGACTTCACAGACTTCCTTTTTGAAAATGTTAGCTCACAGACATATGTTGTTCCAAACAATGATGTCATACCAGCGGCAAATTTCTTCAGTTTCGGAAACTCAACATCAGGTAAGCAGCGGTACTTCCTTCTCAATGAGCTCCAACTGTAATTCAACTGGCACACCATTAAGGTTACAATCAAACGGATTCTGGAACAGAAGGATGTCACTCTCAAATCTGTCAAGATCTTAAAATCTCTCCAAACTCTTTGAAACAGTGAAAATGAGAAAGGTTTTCTCCTTCCAGTTATGCTTCCAACAATGACAGATTTCTTCGAAATCCTTTGATGGTTGTGTAGAGATAACAGACGAGGTAATCTTTTCCCTGAAGCTTCAAGTTCAGTTCATTCATATCGACCAAAATTGACAACTTTGACAGCCAGGTAGGATCTGACAGCTGTGAATCAGCTTTATCTTTTTCAGTGAGGAAAACATCTATTTCGTTTCGGAGCTTGTAAAAACGAAGCAGGACTTTACCGCAGCTGAGCCACCTGATTGATATGTGATAAGGCAAGTCACAGAATTCAGAATCAATTTCTTCAAGAAAAGACTAGAACTGACGGTGAATGAGTGCATGTTCCCGAATGAAGTTCACAGCAGAAACTACTGGTTTCAGTACACAAGAAATATCTAAATCTTTCCCAAAGAGTACTTGCTGATGTACGATGCAGTGTATGAACAGAGCTCCCGGAATTTGCAAATCTTCCAAATGAGTCCTGATCTGCTCCAACAGACCCTTCCTCACTCCAGTCATGTTTTTTTCCCTCATCAACTGTAACATCTCGAAGCTGATTCCACCGAACGTTATAGTCTTGGAAAATTGTTTGTACTTCCACGAAAATGACTTTCCCAGTTGTTGTTCCATGCATGCTGCAAACGGACGCTAACTCTTCCGTTATCTGAAAGTCCAAATTGACACCACAAATGAACACGAGAAGTTGTGACGTACTCGAGAGATCAATAGACTCACCCAGCGCCAGAGAATACTACAACAAGTTCCTAGCTTTCTCGTGTATCTGTAGCACTATGTTCTCTCCAAGTTCTTCTGTTCTCCCCACAACTGAACTTGCCGAAAGGCTGATAGTTCCAAACAAATCGGCTTTCTCAGGATACAAATCATTTGCTACTTCGATCACACACACTCTTTAATGACGTTGCCATCAGTAAACGGTTTTCCTCGTTCTGCCATCTTATGCACTGTTTTGTAACTTATACGAGTGATAGATTCATTTTCAGCAAATTTTCTCGTGAAGAGATTTCTTTGCGTTTCAAAACCACGTTTAATGGCCTAATATTTCCCAGAGCGTAATTTTCCAGAAAACTTTTAATATGTTGATGGATGTTTTGTTTCGTAGTGACGCCGAAGATTGTATTCTTTCAAAACGGCAACACTTTCGCTGCATATTACGCAGCTGGTTTTCTGGTCCTTTGTTTCCAGAAAGAAGTACTTTACTCCTCACTCGGCGTCCACTTTTCTTTTCCTACTAGCCATAATTAAGGGTGAAGTACACGAGATCTGAAAAAGAAAAAGACATTACATTAGAAACATAATTAAAATCCTATTGAAACACAAGTAAATCATAGGACTAGGAGTCACTGGTGAAACTACAGCTCATCAAAGGTACATATACAGTTTATAGGTACCTTTGTGTATCCGCACAGTGATGATAGAGATAATAGCACAACGCCGACTGTTCATGGGCCGTAGAAAAAGAGAGGAATAAGAAGACAAAGAGAATCTCATTCTATCTCTACGGCTAACAAGAAAAAAACAACGATTTAGAGATATAAGAAGAAATTCAGGTCAGTGTACAGGGAATCAGAATAATGTAATTATAAAGATACAACAACATCTGATTAATAATGCTAATGCCCTAATATATAAAATTCATGATTAGATGCAATGACAAAATAGGCATCCCCATGAATAAACATACACATGATCATCCTTCACAGTACCAGTGATCATCCATCACAGCATGGGTAATCATCCAACACAGTACCAGTGATCCTCATCACAGCAAGGATTATCATCCAACACTGTAACTGTAGTCTGATACACAACACCAGCAATTATCAGACAACAAGATGGAACAAAGGTCATTCATTCAGTAGCATGTCCTTTGCAGAACCTCGCTCCCATAACAACCTTCCGGAAAACCTCTCGATCATAAGCAAGATTTCCCGCTTCAGATACATCCATCTGGAGATCATCCGCCACATCCTGCACCCATCTT
Organism: Cepaea hortensis; assembly: GCA_963921405.1. Taxonomy (NCBI): domain Eukaryota; kingdom Metazoa; phylum Mollusca; class Gastropoda; order Stylommatophora; family Helicidae; genus Cepaea; species Cepaea hortensis. Next base: position 31,010,162 of record OY992897.1, read on the forward strand.
CTCTTTGGCTTTCCTCTTCTTCTCTTCCCAGACATATATTCCTCCATTATTGTTCTCAGGCACACAATAGCTATTATATACCTATATTCCTATTTAAACTATGAAGGTTCGTTCAAATCTCACACCACAGCAGATAATCGTCAATCCACAATCAAGATCCTCTTGGATCTTTTGGATATTCACAGGGCCTGTCTACCCTCTCAACTGCGGTCTGGAAAAACAGTGGCTACACTCGGCCGTCCCTGGGGAAAGTTCGCCCATCTACTTGGTAGTGGCTCAGGGGTTTAAGTTCAAACCCTGTGCTGAAAATTAGACATCAGCATCTCTTCGGCCTAAGTTGTTCCCACGGCCAAAGAGGCGGGAACATGGCTTTACTGGGCTGTTATAGGCACGCCAACACAACATCCCAGCATCCTATACATTTTTTACCAGGGTATCAAGGGATATGCTACTCCATACTCTTGTAGAGTCGCGGCAGGCGGCTTCATTTGGTAATAGAATATATTTCATAATAAGGTTCGCAAAATTTATAAATAGGCCACCTAAATAAACAACCTAGTGCAGCCAGAAGGTCTCCGTACGTGTGAAGATCTATTATTCTAAACATAATATTTACATTTAAATTGTATCACAACGTCTCGTGTTTCATAGTTATATCAAGCAAGTTCGAGTACCGATGGCGGGCCGGATGAAATGACGTCGCGGGCCGGATCCGGCCCGCGGGCCGTAGTTTGGTGACCCCTGGTCTACCGCATTGTCTCGCGTATTGTCAATGAGAATCACACGGTATAGAGAGATCTAAGATAACAATCTAGAAAGAGAAGTATATCCTTACACATCTAGCTCTCTACCTGTTTAGCTAGCAATGTATACAAAGTTGGGGAATTTAATATTCATATTAATAACACAAAAGACAAGCGGAACTTTCATTTTTATTCTTTTTATAGTCCATATCATGTGGCGTTGGTTATCATGTTTGTCGACATCGTTATGTCCCGTGCACAGCCAATCTTCTTATAGTCCATGCCGTGTGGCGTTGGTTATCATGTCTGCCCACATCTTTATGTCTCGTGCACTGTTAATGATAACTATCATGAGAACAAACTCTACTACGATACAAAGATGTGTGTAAGCGGGACATGATTGATACAGGCATTGATAATGCACATTGGGAGCAAGTCGCCGCTGAACGTGTTGCATGGAGGGCAAACATCAGAAATGGAATAAAGACAAAGGAGAAAATTATTGCAGATAAGTCACAAACCCAGCGTGTGAGACGTAAGATGGTGCATGATGGTGGAAATGACCACGTGTTCACATGCACCCACTGTGAACGAACATTTACAGCGCGAATTGGCCTTATCAGTCACATTCGCTACCGCCATAGATAAAAGTTATTATGCCTTTTTAAAGCAGAAACTATAGTCTGTCAAGACGGCAAGGTGCCAATGAATGAATGAGAACAACACTACAGAGAGATGTAAGATAACAGTCTATAAAGAGAACAACACTACAGAGAGATGTAAGATAACAGTCTATAAAGAGAACAACACTACTGTCACATAATACTCTAGGATAACAGTCTATAAAGACTAAATGTTTTGCGTATCCTTTTACAGGACTTAGCTGTCAACAGCAGCATCTTTCAGCTGTCTGTTGATCTCTTGGCAAGATTACGCTCAGTAGTTTGCCATTGCTTTCTGAGCGGCCGGCTCAGTATCCGCAAGTCACGAGCGGTGGTCGAACCACCTCAGTTCTCGCTCCGCTGCGAGACTCTGCGTGATAAACGGGATTACAGAGAGAAAGTGTTGTAACCCCACAGCCAGAGAGACCGGCCTATAAAGACTACTGTCACATAATACTGGAAGGTTAACGACCCTACGATAAAAAACTAAACAGAGATCGCATATATCATACGAGGATTGAAGGTTATTGACCCTAGGATCAGAGAACTGAGATCGCTTCTGTCCCGAGGTGATTACATTTTATTGACCCTAGGATCAAAATAACTGAGATCGGCGATCAAATACAGCTACCACTTGTTTGTTGTGAGACGGGGGCAGGTAAACCACGATCACAACGCTTTGAACACCGAAGACGGACACGATCAGAGGTCTTTTGAAGTACAGAAACGTATGTCCGGGATCCCGAGAAACGAGTGGATAATCATTGATGTCCCGAAAAGATCGTTTATCAAAGAAAATTGTCGACATGTTGTTGTATGAAGATCAAAAGACAGGAGAAGAGAACAGGGGGCTAATTGGTGGAATATACTAGTATAGTCATACAGAGCCAAAGTATAAATGTTCTGAATACACAAGTTTAATTCAGTGTGCTACGAGGACTTCCACGAGAGGAAGTGGTGATCTATTCTTGAGCTAATACGAAAAGGGATTTATAATGTTCCGAGTTGGTTGAAAACAACGAGCATTTGTACTAGATGTGCATATGTATTCCCGATTCAGCCGAGGATAGTGGTTATAAGGTATGAATTGGAAACAAATAGGTATATTAAACTCCTGCGAGAAAAAACGTACTAAACAACAACAAAGTTTCACATACCTTACAAGGAGATCCACGTATCGCGAAATACAGGTGAAAATCCGAAATCAGAAGCACTCAATGAATATATAAAATGAATAATAAAATAAAATAAAATACACACGAACGCGTACAATACGACACACAGACGTTTCGATTCTCAGAATCTTTGTCAATGACAACACATAGCTAACAACGAAATACAGCAAACAAAGAAAAAACACAACACACGACCTATCACTGTGCCATGTGGGGCAGAAAAGGTGACTTGGCCAGCTGTGAAGGCGCTCGTTGGCTAGAATTAAAAGTGGGTTGCCAAGAAGGATTTAAGTAGCCAAAAATATGTGAACAGTCTGCTATGAAAATATAGGGATGTGGGGACAGTTAGGTCTAGATATGGGGGTGGGGGGACAGCATAGTGATAGACAATGTAAACAATTGGGGAAGATGCCACAGTTATACCGTAGCGTCCACAACAGTATTGATACCTGCTGGATGGATGCATCCCAGATTGTTGATTAGCTGGCATTCAATTCTAAATCTGATTGAGCTATTGGAGAAGCAGGGTTTTAATGTGGTGACACATGTATCGTCGGCTCCATTATGGTGGAGGAATTGAAATGGTTGGGGACAAGGTTTGTCAGCGCCCTGATTGATGTCTCTGAGGTGTTCTCTAAAACGATCAGCAAGACGTCTGCCCGTTTGGCCAATGTATTTCATGTCACATCGTTTGCAGATGATAACATAAATCAGATTGCGGGATGTACAAGTGAAAGAATCTTTCAAGGTGAAGGTGCCTCGGGGAAATGCAATCTCTGGTGTCTGAACAACGTATACACAGCTTTCTTGCTCGTGTACTGCTAATAGCCTTCTGTCTCGTGTACTACCAATCCACAGCTTTCTGTCATATGTACTACTATTTAACAGCTGTCTCGTGTACTGCCAATCATAGCTTGCTGTCTCGTGTACCATCAATTTACAGCCTTCTGTCTCGTATACTACCAATTTACAACCTTCTGTCTCGTTTACTACCAATTAACATCCTACTTCCATGTGAACTGCCAATTCGCAGCTTTCTGTCTCGTGTATTACCGATCATCACCTGATGATGGTGCAGATGATGATGGCAATGATGATTTTGATAATTTTGAAAATGAATGTGTGGTGATAATGATTTCGCACGCACCATCAACAACACACGAGTCTTCCCTCATAATAAACATAGACAACAAACGTCCTTTTCTCATTCTCCATATATCTCTTTCTATCTACAATCCTGTCTAACTCCCCTTTCTCCTAAACAGTCCCACCTAACCATATCAGCAGATGCATATTGTATATGCATAACTGCAGCCAGAAGAGCCTAAATAATGGCCAAACGTTACTACAATCAGGCATATCTGTCGTATGATAAAGTTCCCGGGTAATTCCACTCAGCTGAAGCCTAGACATGGGCAAGATTTCAAGTTGAGACAATCAAACATTCTAAATATTGAGCACAACCCACTACTGGCAACGCTGATCGTATTCTGGTATGAACCTAAGGCCTATCCACGTCAATATGGAAGCACTATACTCGAGTTTCGCCCTTTATAGTATAGTATTCTTTACTGCTCCCCCCCCCCCCCCCCAAAAAAAAAAAAAACATTTGAAGTTTTGATTTGAAGCTGCTTCCAAAATGTGACTGTGGGACATGTAAAGTGACAGCTAAACTTGTGTTGCAGCATAGGGTGCATTTTTATTGACTGTGGGTTTTTTTAAATAGTGCCGTTCCAAGTTTTGTATTTATCCTCTGTGGATTTCAAGCAACATAAAAGGTACATACAAAGCTTGGAACGGCAGTATTTTCAAAAACCCCACACTCATTAAAAATACACCCTTTAGTATCCAACATATGCAGAACGGAGAAAATTATTTTGGTCCACAACCGCTCCTTTGAGGACAAATTCTATGGGAATACCAACAAGTTCAAGGTGACTGCTGCTGGCTTTGGAGTTACTCATACTGAGGCTAGAATGTGAATGATGAAAGGAGTCTGCGTGGCGATGTGGATGCGTCACAGTGTGAACGATGAAGGGAGTCTGCGTGGCGAAGTGGATGCGTCACAGTGTGAACGATGAAGGGAGTCTGCGTGGCGAAGTGGATGCGTCACAGTGTGAACGATGAAGGGAAAGGAGTCTGCGTGGCGAAGTGGATGCGTCACAATGTGAATGATGAAGGGAAAGGAGTCTGCGTGGCGAAGTGGATGCGTCACAGTGTGAATGATGAAGGGAGTCTGCGTGGCGAAGTGGATGCGTCACAATGTGAATGATGAACGGAGTGGATGCGTCGCCTGCCTCATGCACAGAAGGTTATGGGTTCGATTCTAGACTACATCATTCGGTGGCATTGTGCAATTTTCGGGGTTCGTCGCTGGTGCTACAGAGTTCGTGCCTTGCGCGATGCTTTCGGCAGGCCGCCCTGGTGAAAGAGACCGAGCCATATGGGATAAAACCCGGTGATATGAAATAGATCGCCTTACTTTTTATTTTTGGAAGGGGACCTCGCTCGTTTTGAACTCGGCCGTAGTCTATACACGCTAGTAGCACTAGACCAGTGGTTCTCAACATTTTTTGGCCCGTGCCTCCCTTCACCATATTTTCAGAACAGTATTCCCCCCACCCCTCCCCCTTTCGTATTTCCTACCTAAACATCCCCCTCCCGCCCCTACACAGTATACGTAATAATGGAATCATATACTAAAACAAGTCTACACGTCCACATAAAACGTGATTTGTGGGTCTACTTACTTTATAAAACGTAGAAGGGTGAGGCGTACAGAACCGTAAAGTATGAAGGGAAAAACAAGATCAAGTAATCGGTTCTTGTATTAATGCGATCTTGAAATAATCTTCATTCCCCCCTGGAAACCCCAAAATTCCCCCCTGGGGAACCACTGCACTAGACTGAATTTTGCGCTTCGATTAGCTTCCCCTATTACCAGTGTCCATCACCATCAAGGAACCCACTTCGACTTCAGAGGTACTTGCAATTTATTACCCCAAGTCAAGGACGATAGGTCAACATTTTAGTCCAGCTGTCCGGTGTAGGGGTTGAACCGCTAACCTCGGCATCAGCACAACGGATGTTTTAGAACGCGCGTTCTTATCCATTCGGCCATGATGACCTCTCTCTTGCCTTTTAAACTTCTTTTTGTGAACGAAGAAGGAGGAAATAATGTCATCAAAGATGGGGGAACAGATTACAATAAATATTAACATAAAGAATTCAGAAGGCAATTGGAACTTTAGTTCTTCTTCTTATAGCAAATGCCACGTTGGTGTTCGTGTCTGTCAAAGTCTTCTGTCTCTTGTGCTGCCAATCTTGTTATAGTCCATGCCGTGTGGCGTTGGTGATCATGTCTGTCCACAGTCTTCTGTCTCGTGTACTGTCAATCTTCTTATAGTCCATGTCTTGGGTCGTTGGTGATCATGTCTGTCCACAGCCTTCTGTCTCGTGTACTGTCAATCTTCTTATAGTCCATGTCTTGGGTCGTTGGTGATCATGTCTGTCCACAGCCTTCTGTCTCGTATACTGCCAATCTTCTTATAGTCCATATTGTGTGGTGTTGTTTATCATGTCTGCCCTCGGCCTTCTGTCTCGTATACTGACACATACACAGCCTTCTGTCTCGTATACTGACACATACACAGCCTTCTATCTCGACTTCTGTCAAGCTTCTTATAGTCCCTGCCGTGTGGCGTTGGGTATCATGTCTGTCTAGTCTAGGTGATAGGAATGAGAGAGATGACGATTAATAGGCGAAGTGAGTAGGACAAAACCTGGTCTGGCACAATCAAGGTCTGCATGCACTTATTTTCGCACTGGCGAAAGGCCATGCAAGCTTATGGGGCTTATGTTGACAAATATTACAAATAGTTCCCCCCCCCACTCTTCCTCCCTCCTCTCTCTCTCTCTCTCTCTATCTCTTTCTCTCTCTCTCTCTCTCTCTCTCTCTCTCTCTCTCTCTCTCTCTCTCTCTCTCTCTCTCTGCTAAATGCTGGTGCAATTACGTTTGCTTAGAGAATATTTCAAATATCATAATAACATGATAGTAATGCCTTGATTGATCACTACACTTCAAGCATTCTGCCGAATTTTGTTTTGTTTTTTCCTCATATCCTATTTACATCGCTGTCAACAATAGCATTTTACCACTGTTGTTGATGTATTTGCAAGATTACGCACAGTATTTTGCATTGCTTACTGAGCGACAATCTCAGATACCCCTGTAAGTAACCAACGCGACCCGATTCCCTACCGAATCTCGCGCAGCTGTTTCCCCACACGTGGATATACGGGATTACGGAGAAAATCGTTAACACCTTCGCCAGGGAGAACGGCTCCGCGGAATCGCTAGATATCTAAAAGAAAAACACCCCGACAAACAAAATTGATGGTCCTTCATTATTATTCTGATGATCATATTCTTCTTGTCTTGTATCATCATAAAGGTCTTTCACATAATCCGACCACGCATGTAAAATCTGATCTTTTTCTATTATGATTTTGCCATCTTTGGTTTTTAGGCAACCTGTTGATGTGTCTGTTCTTTTGTTAGTGATGTCATTAATTCTTGTGTGCATTAATTTGGTATTCTGGGTGTTGTGTTGGTTTTCAATTTCCTTGCAATTTTCCTCAAGCCATATTTCTTTTGCCTCTTTGCATAGCAGTAGCTTCCTAATTTTCCTGTGAATCTCTTCGTATATTTCCTTGTTATTTGTGTTATTTCTTCTTATTTCCATGAGTTTTAAGATGTCTTCCATCATCCATTTTTTGCGCCCTATTATCTTTATTTTTTGGGATTATTATTGTTGTTAGTGCAGCTTCTTGACTGATTTCTTTTATATTTTCAATTGATCACTGACGTCTTGAAATAATATTGCATTGCCATATCGGACAATGCATCGAATCTGTTCTTTACCTCTACGTTGAATTTACTTTTATCTCCTCACTCTTCAGTGTCTGTAGATCAAATTTTGCGTTTCTGTTTGTATAATTGACTTTCTTTAAGTTTATATGTAAATTGCCTAAGATTAATCTATGGTTGCAGTAGCAGTCTGCGCTTGGTAGGGGGACATAAACATCTAATATTGTTACAAGGGAGGTTACTAGAACTTGAAAAAGAAAATGGTATACCTAGCTACAATACCTATATCTGACATTAAAATCTTTTATTTTTATTTGAGAAATAAAACAGTGAATACCGCAGTTAAGTTTTACAATCATGAGAAGAAAGCTATTAAAATGTTTATACAAAATTTGTTTAATCTTTTTTTACTTACATTTTATAATCAACTTTTTCAATTCTACATTTATGTTTAATTGTTAAATCTGTACTTTTAATGATGGGGCTCTTCTCTAATCTTCGAACTTCCCCTCTATGGGGAAACAACATTTTTTTACTGGCCTCTTAAGGCCACCCACAATTTAAAGAAAATTTACTTACATTAACGGCGAAAGACCTCGGAAGTCTATGGGGTTTATGTTTAGAGGAAATATCATTTATGTTTGTAAATTTCATTCAATTTGAACAAATAGTTTTCTCTCTCTCTCTCTCTCTCTCTCTCTCTCTCTCTCTCTCTCTCTCTCTCTCTCTCTCTCTCTCTCTCTCTCTCTCTCTCGCTCTCGCTCTCTCTCTCTCTCTCTCTCTCTCTCTCTCTCTCTCTCTCTCTCTCTCCCAAATGCTGGTGCAATTACGTTTGCTTAGAGAATATTAAAAATATCATAATAACATGATAGTAATGCCTTGATGGGTGCCTCCTTCCCTCCGCTAGCCTATGGGACACCCTTGGGCAATGTGGAGTACCCGTTTAGCCTTACGTGAAGCTATGGGTGCAGGTGGTGGATGAAGTTGAAGAGCAGCCGACAGATAGTTGTAGGTTATGGTCTCCACAGCTTCACGACGGAAGACAGATGATCTCTTTTTTGGGAGACATTGGCTACGGTCATCGACCAGTATGGTCACTGCTAGGAAGGAAAGCAATGGCAAACTACCTTCTTTACAGATGCCAAGAATATCATGTACTGAAGTCTTATCGATAATCAGAGAAACGGCGTAAATGGGTGCTCCATAGGAGCAACCTCGCCCGGTAGGGGTAGTCATGTGCACCAGGTGACTCCAGACCGTCATCAGGAGACTGAGTGCAAAAGAATATCAACTTTGAAAGTAGGAACTTGGAATGTAAGAACTATGAGTGGGGATGGGAAATTTGATAACATTAAGAATGAAATGAGAAGATTAAATATTAACCTGTTAGGTGTACGTGAGACCAGATGGGCAGGAATGGGCATTATGACATCTGAGGAATATAGAATAATCTATTCTGATGGAGAGAAACAACAGCGAGGAGTAGCAATTATAATGGATACAGAGGGAGAAAAATCGATCAAAGGATATTGGACTGTATCAGACAGAGTGTTATTGGTGAAGTTGAGTGGAAGACCTTTTGATGTCAACGTCATACAAGTTTATGCACCAACAGCAGACAGTAGTGATGACAGCATCGATGAATTTTATAGTGATTTAGAGAAAGCCTTCAAGAAATGCGAGAATTCTGAAGTAACTATCATAATGGGTGACTTGAATGCCAAAGTTGGAAATCAACAGGACGGATGCATAGTGGGCAAGTATGGACTAGGGCAGGGGTCACCAAATATTTTTCACGGCGGGCCGGATAACTGACAAAATGACGAGCGCGGCCCGGATAACTTACAAAATGACGAGCGCGGGCCGGATACTCATTCTGTACTATACTTGCGCCGGTCTCCGTGGCGAAGATCTTACAGACGCGGTTCGTAATCCCGTATACCAACGTTCGAAATACAGCTGCGAGCGATTTGGCAGCAGACTACGTTGCGCTGGTTTTTACGCTATGTTATGGGTGCCAGTCGTTCGAAAAGCAATGGTAAACTACTGAAGTAAACTTGCCAAGACATCAACAACAGCAAACAATGCTGGTGTTGACTGTAAACGTCCTGTAAAGGATATACAACTAACTTTAACAATAATAATAAGCTAGAACGAAAGCTCTGGGGAAAAAGACGAAAACCTAAGTTAATCATGGAAAGGGCGTGCAATGCACATAAACAAACAAACAAACAAACAAACAAAGACAACCAACATATTTATGTTTATTTACTAAACAAAGTTATCAAAGAAGGCGACGTTAGCAAAAAGATAGTTACATCAGACATATTGTGCACATATCAGAATCTCAAAAACTAAGCAGCAAAAGAGGATAGTGAGTTTTGTGAAACTGGCGTGTGGCTTTCAAAATGCCATCAATGTTTGGTTTGGAATTGCTGCATCCAATCAAGAGAATTGCTTTCAAATGTTCATCAGTCAGTCTCATTCGATGTGGTGACTTCACAGACTTCCTTTTTGAAAATGTTAGCTCACAGACATATGTTGTTCCAAACAATGATGTCATACCAGCGGCAAATTTCTTAAGTTTCGGAAATTCAACATCAGGTAAGCAGCGGTACTTCCTTCTCTATGAGCTCCAACTGTAATTCAACTGGCACACCATTAAGGTTACAATCAAACGGATTCTGGAACAGAAGGATGTCTGTGACATAATCACCAACCATCATTATACAGTGCGTCAACATTTAAACACCAAAACAGAGAAAGTCATACAATTGACCGCACTAATGAGTACGACGAACAACTTGACACCGGAGATAGACAGATGTCGTCTAAATATAGAAATTACAGCGTCTACAACTAGAGAGATCATTGGAGGGAGCGGGTCACATGACGATAACTTTGACCTGCGGTACGCGTTGAATATTGATAATCGCGCACTTCTCCTACAGCCGCCCTGACGACCGGTCAGATAGATTTGAGACCTGTATTTTCACATGAATAAATTGCAGTTTGATCAGAAATCCGAGATCAGCTTGTGAATCCTCAGATCAGTGTGATACCCAGATGTATACAGTAGAGGTATCCAGTGTTTGTGCGTCAAATTAAATGTATTACTAATAAAATAAAACCTCTGAAAATGTAAAATTGTCGACTGCAAACTTCTAGCTCCACCGAGCCGTTTCCCCGGCAAAACTCACAATCTCATACTTTCTCAAAACTGCAAACTCTGAAGTTCTTCAATACATCTGTTAGCTTTACTATGTGCATACTACAACAATCTATCACAGAAAAACCGTACGAGGTGAGAATTCAAACGCACTCTTGTGCATTTCATCAAAACTGCTTAAATTGCTATCTGCTAATCACAAGACAGTTTGTGCACAGGAACCACTGCCTCGCTTGAAAACGTACTTATTTCTGCCTATTCGCAATCTAAGGAGCTGAGAGAGAGATTATATCTTTCCTTTCCTCTTCATGAATTGAAATAATAGGGTTTGATAGAAATTAGTTGTATTTATGTGTCAGATTTTCACTTAGACAAAGCATTCATTAACTGCATTGCCTAGAACAGGTTACGCTTCACAGACGCCAATTGTGACAGACGGCCTAGTTAATCTGTCCAGACCAACAGGTAAACAAACCCTTTTTTCTATAGCCAACTGTTGATAGCCAACAGAATGGACATGATATGCACTGATAACAGAAGAAGAAGAATAAATTAATATGTAGAGTAAGAGAGGAGGATTAGGAGAGGTACATTTTGTAGCAACCTCTTACTAATGTATTGTTGTCATGATTTTGTATGGATTACATTTTGTAACAATTACACATCAGAAATTCTGTATGATGGCCATGAATAACAATAAAAGACTAGCTGAGTTATACTCATATTAACTGATGAAGATAGGGAAAATAGTACAAGCTATGAGAACCCAATCAACAGAAGTTAACTCTACACACTACACAACACAGTACTCCACTCCACACCACAACAACAGCAGGCAGAAGGAAATGATTTATAAGAAGAAGAAGACAAAGTATTTGATTTGGAAGGTACAGAGAAACATTTATATACACTATGCATAACCAAATGAGTTGATGAAGATGTTAAATTGAATGCCATTTATTACAATGCATCTTATCCTTGTCTTGGTCTTGCACTATCAGCTTGACTTAAATGCTCAATGGAACAACACATCATCACTCCTATCTATGTCTGACTGTACACTTCTCACTGAACCCCAGGTACACTGAGAACATGCATACAGCAGGTACCAGATGATAGAAGGTGCATACAGTGTAATAGTCTCTGACCCCACACAAATTAACACAACACCAGATCAGAGGAAGGGGGGAGGGGGGGGGGACTAGTTCCTACTTTCCAGGTGTTATGCTTCTTCCGACCTTATCCTTCCTGTTGTGTTTTGTTTTGTTCACACTTAATGACATGCTGGAAAAATTACATTGGTAGGATTATACATGCCTATGTGAATTTTAGACAGTGATGTTCTTGGTGGTGACCTGTCCAGAAGAGGGAGGCAGAGAAAGGAAGATCCCCACACATGAGATGGAAGATACCTCAGGCCTTGAGCAGAGCAAGGGCAGCCTTCAGGGTAGCTTTACTGGCAAGTACTGAAACGGATCCATCAGTCCATGGACCCAGGCTAAACCCAAATCTAACACTCAGAGGTGACTTTTTCTCGTGCCAACAAACCCAAATCACTCAGAGGAAAATGAGAGACAAAACCACACAAAACACTATAAGGCTTGCTAAGATTTTTTTAGTAAACTTTCTTTACACTGAAAGAAGTCTTATGACACACTCATGATCATCTTATCGATTATTCTTTATTGATTGTCTGTAATTGGTACTGATTTGCATTCTTTCACATTGATCATATGTCATTATGAACAGATGTCTAAAATGTGGAAATGTTTCAGAAAAGGCCAAAAGACACAGGCCCAATCGATAAACTCTATACACAGTAACTGAATCTCATAAATTAATTCCAGTCCACACTGTCTGTTGATTATCTATCATATTGGTGTAAACAAGATGTCTATGTGTACCAGTATTTGTTAAATTCATTTACCAAATTACTAAACTCAATGAAATAACAGAGGGAAAAGAGAAGACTCTATATCTCTTGACTGTTCCAGACCCATGTTATTCTTCACCTGATTTATACTGAGGAAGTCGTTCAGACATTTCACAGAATATCAAACGGGGGTTCGAGAGCTATTAAATTCTTGGTGAAGGGGGCAGAGTCAGATCTAGTATTCACTACTTCTTAAAGAGGACCATTAACTCCTAGATTAACAATGAAACCGAGTCTGTAATACATCAAGGGTCGTATTCTTGATTTATTTACATATTAGAAGAGGATGGGGCCCAGCTTCTTTAACTAGAAAATGGGTTGTGCACTACAGTGATCTCCAGTCCCTTCGGAATATACGACAATGTCACTCTCAAATCTGTCAAGATCTGAAAATCTCTCCAAACTCTTTGAAACAGTGAAAATGAGAAAGGTTTTCTCCTTCCAGTTATGCTTCCAACAATGACAGATTTCTTCGAAATCCTTTGATGGTTCTGTAGACATCACAGACGAGGTAATTCTTTCCCTGCAGTTTCAATTTCAGTTCATTCATATCTACCAAAATTGACAACTTTGACAGCCAGGTAGGATCTGACAGCTGTGAATCAGCTTTATCTTTTTCAGTGAGGAAAACATCTATTTCGTTTCGGAGCTTGTAAAAACGAAGCAGGACTTTACCGCAACTGAGCCACGTGACTGATATGTGATAAGGCAAGTCACAGAATTCAGAATCAATTTCTTCAAGAAAAGCCTATAACTGACGGTGAATGAGTGCATGTTCCCGAATGAAGTTCACAGCAGAAACTACTGGTTTCAGTACACAAGAAATATCTAAATCTTTCCCACAGAGTACTTGCTGATGTGCGATGCAGTGTATGAACAGAGCGCCCGGAATTTGCAAATCTTCCAAATGAGTCCTGATCTGCCCCAACAGACCCTTCCTCACTCCAGTCATGTTTTTTTCCCTCATCAACTGTAACATCTCGAAGCTGATTCCACCAAAGGTCATAGTCTTGGAAAATTGTTTGCACTTCCACGAAAATGACTTTCCCAGTTGTTGTTCCATGCATGTTGCAAACGGACGCCAACTCTTCCGTTATCTGAAAGTCCAAATTGACACCACAAATGAACACGAGAAGTTGTGACGTACTCGAGAGATCAATAGACTCACCCAGCGCCAGAGAATACTACAAGTTCCTAGCTTTCTCGTGTATCTGTAGCACTATGTTCTCTCCAAGTTCTTCTGTTCTCCCCACAACTGAACTTGCCGAAAGGCTGATAGTTCCAAACAAATCGGCTTTCTCAGGCCACAAATCATTTGCTACTTCGATCACACACACTCTTTAATGACGTTGCTGTCAGTAAACGGTTTTCCTCGTTCTGCCATCTTATGCACTGTTTTGTAACTTGTACGAGTGACAGATTCATTTTCAGCAAATTTTCTAGTGAAGAGATTTCGTTGCGTTTCAAAACCACGTTTAATGGCCTCATATTTCCCAGAGCGTAATTTTCCAGAAAACTTTTAATATGTTGATGGATGTTTTGTTTCGTAGTGACGCCGAAGATTGTACTCTTTCAAAACGGCAACACTTTCGCTGCATATTACGCAGCTGGTTTTCTGGTCCTTTGTTTCCACAAAGAAGTACTTTACTCCTCACTCGGCGTCCACTTTTCTTTTCCTACTAGCCATAATTAAGGGTGAAGTACACGAGATCTGAAAATGAAAAAGACATTACATTAGAAACATAATTAAAATCCTATTGAAACACAAGAAAAGCAGAGGACTAGGGGTCACTGGTGAAGCTACAGCTCATCAAAGGTACATATACAGTTTATAGGTACCTTTGTGTAACCACACAGAGAGGATAGAGATAATAGCACAACGCCGACTGTTCATGGGCCGTAGAAGAAGAGAGGAATAAGAAGACAAAGAGAATCTCATTCTATCTCTACGGCTAACAAGAAAAAAACAACGATTTAGAGATATCATAAGAAATTCAGGTCAGTGTACAGGGAATCAGAATAATGTAATTATAAAGATATAACAACATCTGATTAATAATGCCAATGCCCTAATATATAAAATTCATGATTAGATGCAATGACAAAATAGGCATCCCCATGAATAAACATACACATGATCATCCTTCACAGTACCATTGACATTCCATCACAGCTTGGGTAGTCATCCAACACAGTACCAGTGATCATCCATCACAGCATGGGTAATCATCCAACACAGTACCAGTGATCCTCATCACAGCATGGATAACCATCCAACACTGTAACTGTAGTCTGATACACAACACCAGCAATTATCAGACAACAAGATGGAACAATGGTCATTCATTCAGTAGCATGTCCTATACAGAACCTCGATCCAATAACAACCTTCCGGAACACCTCTCGATCATAAGCAAGATTTCCCGCTTCAGATACATCCATCTGGAGATCATCCGCCACATCCTGCACCCATCTTCTCTTTGGCTTTCCTCTTCTTCTCTTCCCAGACATATATCCCTTCATTATTGTTCTCAGGCACAAAATAGCTATTATATTCCCATATTCCTATTTAAACTATGAAGGTTCGTTCAAAACGCACACCACAGCAGATAATCGTCAATCCACAATCAAGATCCTCTTGGATCTTTTGGATCTTCACAGGGCCTGTCTACCCTCTCAACTGCGGTCTGGAAAAAAGTGGCTACACTAGGCCGTGCCTGGGGCATGTTCGCCCATCTACTTGGTAGTGACTCAGGGGTTTAAGTTCAAACCCTGTGCTGAAAATTAGACATCAGCATCTCTTCGGCCTAAGTTGTTCCCAAGGCCAAAGAGGCGGGAACATGGCGTTACTGGGCTGTTATAGGCACGCCAACACAACATCCCAGCATCCTATACATTTTTTACCAGGGTATCAAGGGATATGCTACTCCATACTCTTGTAGAGTCGCGGCAGGCGGCTTCATTTGGTAATAGAATATATCTCATAATAAGGTTCGCGAAATTTATAAATAGGGCCACATAAATAAACAACCTAGTGCAGCCAGGAGGTCTCCGCACGTGTGAAGATCTTCTATTATTCTAAACATAATATTTACATTTAAATTGTATCACAACGTCTCGTGTTTCATAGTTATATCAAGCAGGTTCGAGTACCGACGGCGGGCCGGATGAAATGACGTCGCGGGTCGGATCTTTCGGAACTTTCATTTTTATTCTTTATATAGTCCATATCATGTGACGATGGTTATCATGTTTGTCGACATCGTTATGTCACGTGCACAGCCAATCTTCTTATAGTCCATGCCGTGTGGCATTGGTTATCATGTCTGCCCACATCTTTATGTCTCGTGCACTGTTAATGATATCTATAATGCGAACAAACTCTACAACGATACAAAGATGTGTGTAAGCGGGACATGATTGATACAGGCATTGATAATGCACATTGGGAGCAAGTCGCAGCTGAACGTGTTGCATGGAGGGCAAAGATCAGAAATGGAACAAAGACAAAGGAGAAATTTATTGCAGATAAGTCACACACCCAGCGTGTGAGACGTAAGATGGTGCATGATGGTGGAAATGACCACGTGTTCACATGCACCCACTGTGAACGAACATTTACAGCGCGAATTGGCCTTACCAGTAACATTCGCTACCGCCATAGATAAAAGTTATTATGCCTTTTTAAAGCAGACACTATCGTCTGTCAAAACAGCAAGGTGCCAATGAATGAATGAGAACACTACAGAGAGATGTAAGATAACAGTCTATAACGATAACAACACTACAGAAAGATTTAAGATAACAGTCTATAAAGATAACAACACTACAGAGAGATGTAAGATAACAGTCTATAAAGAGAACAACACTACAGAGAGATGTAAGATAACAGTCTATAAAGAGAAAAACACTACAGAGAGATGTAAGTTAACAGTCTATAAAGAGAACAACACTACAGAGAGAAGTAAGATAACAGTCTATAAATATAACAACACTACAGAGAGATGTAAGATAACAGTCTATAAAGAGAACAACACTACAGAGAGATGTAAGATAACAGTCTATACAGAGAACAACACAACAGAGAGGTGCAAGATAACAGTCTATACAGAGAACAACACTACAGAGAGGTGCAAGATAACAGTCTATAAAGAGAACAACACTACAGAGAGATGTAAGATAACAGTCTATAAAGATAACAACATTACAGAGAGATGCAAGATAACAGTCTATACAGAGAACAACACTACAGAGAGATGTAAGATAACAGCATATAAAGAGAACAACACTACATAGAGGTGTAAGATAACAGTCTATACAGAGAACCACACTACAGAGAGCTGCAAGATAACAGTCTATAAAGAGACCAACACTACAGAGAGATGTAAGATAAAATTCTATAAATAGAACATCACTACAGAGAGATGTTAGATAACAGTCTATAAATAGAACAACTCTACAGAGAGATGTAAGATAACAATCTATAAAGAGAACAACATTACAGAGAGATGCAAGATAACAGTCTATACAGAGAACAACACTACAGAAAGATGTATGATAACAGTCTATAAAGAGAACAACACTACAGAGAGATGTAAGATAATAGTCTATAAAGAGAACAAAACTACAGAGAGGTGCAAGATAACAGTCCATACAGACAACAACACTACAGAGAGGTGAAAGATAACAGTCTATACAGAGAACAACACTACAGAGAGGTGCAAGATAACAGTCTATAAAGAGAACAACACTACAGAGAGATGTAAGATAACAGTCTATAAAGAGAACAACACTGCAGAAAGATGTAAGATAACAGTCTAAACAGAGAACAACACTACAGAGAGATGCAAGGTAACAGTCTATAAAGAGAACAACACTACAGAGAGATGTAAGATAACATTCTAGAAAGAGAAAAACACTACAGAGAGATGTAAGATAACATCTATAAAGAGAACAACACTACAGAGAGATGCAAGATAACAGTCTATAAAGAGATCAACACTACAGAAAGATTCAAGATAACAGTCTATAAAGAGAACAACACTACAGAGAGATGTAAGATAACAGTCTATAAAGAGAACAACACTACAGAGAGATGTAAGATAACAGTCTATAAAGATATCAACACTACAGAGAGATGTAAGATAACAGTCTATACAGAGAACACCACTACAGAGAGATGTAAGATGACAGTCTATAAAGAGAACAACACTACAGAGAGATTTAAGATAAAAGTCTATAAAGATATCAACACTACACAGAGATGTAAGATAACAGTCTATACAGAGAACAACACTACAGAGAGATGTAAGATAACAGACTATAAAGAGAACAATACTACAGAGAGATGTAAGATAACAGTCTACACAGATAACAACACTACAGAGAGATGTAAGATAAAAGTCTATAAAGGTATCAACACTACAGAGAGATGTAAGATAACAGTCTATAAAGAGAACAACACTACAGAGAGATGTAAGATAACAGTCTATACAGAGAACAACACAACAGAGAGATGTAAGATAACAGTCTATAAAGAGAACAACACTACAGAGAGATGTAAGATAACAGTCTATACAGAGAACAACACTACAGAGAGATGTAAGATAACAGTCTATAAAGAGAACAACACTACAGAGAGATGTAACATAACAGTCTGCAAAGAGAACAACACCACAGAGAGATGTAAGATAACAGTCTATAAAGAGAACAACATCACAGAGAGATGTAAGATAACAGTCTATAAAGAGAACAACACCACAGAGAGATGTAAGATAACAGTCTATAAAGAGAACAACACCACAGAGAGATGTAAGAGAACAGTCTATAAAGAGAACAACACTACAGGGAGATGTAAGATTACAGTGTATACAGAGAACAACACTACAGAGAGATGTAAGTTAACAGTCTATACAGAGAACAACACTACAGAGAGATGTAAGTTAACAGCTAACAAATATATATAGTTAAAAAGAGCATCAGTCATCTTGAGCTTGTTAACATCTCCTTGTGACACCACAGAGTCTGTTCTCAGATGGAGTGTCTATAGACCAAAATAGTTTCCACTGTTCTGCGTGCGTGAACACCGGCAGTGGGTGTTTGGCTTGGCTGTCATTTTACCTATCCAACAGTTACTGCGTTCATTGTGTGTCCACTTCTACCTTTGAATTTCCAGAAAGACAATCGAGGTAAACATTTTCTAGGCATGTAGAACTAGAAGTACAGTTTGTATTTGAGAAACGTTCAAGTCTAATCTAGTGCGTTGAAGCGATCGCTCAGCTGTGTAATGGAAAATCCAGCAAGATTTTATAGATTAACTAACCGATATACGGGAAGCTTAACTGTTTTTTTTTTTCTTTCTTAAAAGTGGGGTAAGGAAATGGTCACCACACAGTGATCTAATATATGTAAAAGCCTAATACCTAACACACCTACGACGGTAACGATATAGAACTATATCTGACCAAACTTTGAGAACATGTCTCCTAGAGACGAAAGCCAACGAAGAAATACAATGATTGTAAACACTTACCTGTTCGTTTATCTTTGCTGTAGAGACCACAAGACCCGATGTGTATTTTCTTTGAGATTTTCCCACAAGGTTTAAAATTGGTTCTCACTATCACAGAAAATTGTCTCGTATAGTTACTCTTTTTATAGCATAAACAACGAAATTCTTAACTAAACTCGGGTTATAAACTTGAATTCACTTCGCCAGAATTTACTACAACCGCAGGTGAATTAAATTAACGGTGAGTTCAGCCACGGTAAACATCCTCTATGCGTGAAGTAGTACAGTTCATATTTTCAAAAACACAAGTCTTAACAACACAGTGTATTGAAGCGATCGCTCAGCTGTGTGAGGGACAATCCAACTATGAGCTAGTTTAGATTATCTAGCCATGGAACTTAACTTAGCCTATACATCGAAACGTAGCTGAGCTAACGAGAATGCCGGCGTTGTCTGAACCAGCCAATATGCTAGAATGTGAAGCAGCGAATTCACCGCTATCTCGACAGGATTTAAGAAGCAACAAGTGATAAGTGTCCGGGGCTGAATTATCCTCTCTGAGGCTGACAACTTTGCAGACCGTACCCTGCAGTTTTGCTAAGAGCAATCAATACGCAGCCAGTCTGGTTTTTTAGAGTCATATTTCGCCCAAAAGCATGCCAGGCACGAGATTCTACGCCGCCTAGACTGTCAGTTGGTGGCTGGCCTGGGGAGGGGTGTCTCAGGTAAACGCCTGGTGCCACATCAGTACTATAGAATGGATCGGTGACATACAAGGTGGCAGAAACAATTACCTAGACATTATATATGTCGTTAGCAGGTACTTGTGAAGAATCTACTTCTTCTGCTTCTCGCCGCCCTGCTTAATCGCTTCTTCCTCCTCCTCCCCATCCTCCCCATTCTTCTTCTTGACACTTCTTCTTCTTCTTTTTCTTCTTCCTCTTCTTCTTCTTCTACTTCTTCCCACCTCATCGTCTTCTTCTTGTTGTTCTCATCCTCCATACATTGCTTATCCTATTCATAATTGTGTTCTTATTATTGCTGTTGTTCTTATTATTGTTGTTATTGTTGTTATTGTTGTTGTTGCTATTGTTGTTGTTGTTGTTGTTGTTGTTCTTCTTCTTCTTCTTCTTCTTCTTCTTCTTCTTCTTCTTCTTCTTCTTCTTCTCTCCTCCTCCTCCTCCTCTTCTATATCCTTCCTATCTTCCTTTTCTTACTTACTCCTCCTGCACTGTTCCTCGTTGTTGTTGTGTTTTTTTATGTGCACCTACCTACCTATTTACTTTTCCTGCACTACTCTCTTATGAGCAAAAATCAATGACTGCAAATGTATTTATCGGGTTATTTCATTTACTTTAGTTGCATGATATTTTGGCATATTTCGTTTTTGACTTACTGGTTTTAAAGTAGCCCGAATCGCCTGCTACAACTGCTTTCCCCATGTTTTGAACTCGATAGTAGTCCATACAGGTGCTGCTACTAGGCACTGAACTGATGTTTGCGTGTGTGCACGCTTTCTCTATTATCAGTATTCCCTGCCATCAGGCGAACCAACATCGACTTCTGATGTACTTGTAATTTACGTCCTCAAGTCAAAGACGTCAGTATACTGCCAAATCACAGCCTTCTTGCTTGTGTACTGCTAATAGCCTTCTGTCTCGCGTACTACCAATTCTGTCACATGTACTATTATTTAACAGCTTCCTGTCTCGTGTACTGCCAATCATAGCTTGCTGTCTCGTGTACTATCAATTTACAGCCTTCTGTCTCGTATACTAACAATTTACTGTCTTCTGTCTCGTATATTACCAATTTACAACCTACTGTCTCGTTGTCGCGAAACGGAAGTGGGTCTCAGACGGGACAACTTATTACCCACTTTGACCAACCCCGTTCATGCGGCTAGGCCACATTTTAAGGCGGGTGAGTGGGGATTTCCGAGTAAAAAGAGTTAGGACGGTCTACTGGTTTCATGCGCAGTTGTGTATCGGGGTTGTCGTGAATTTCCAGGGTCCCGAGAAACATAACTCTTTGAATGTGCGTAGATATTGATGATGTAAATCGCACACTCTGATAATCTCGGAGAATGGTGAGTTGCCATCACCTTCGTGGGGGGATTCTAGGGGTTATTAGATGAGTTCCGGGAGTAGAGGATACTTCCGGAAGGAATCCGAACTGGTTATTCGGTTGCCGGTCATCGAGAAGGGAGGCCGCTTCTATTGCCAGCTATATACTAGGCATCTGGGAGAATGCTCTACAGCAGAGGTTGTTTTTGAAGCTATCCTTTCACGGTCGAATCTTCCAGCTGTATGCTATGCAACTCTTGTGGAATTAGAGATTGATCTACAGCGGAGGTCCAGTCTGTCCTTGGGACGAGAAGCCGTGTCTTCGACTAGCTGTATCATTTGACCTTTTGGGAACCCAGAGAGTAGACCTACAGCCGAAGGCTTGATGAACCGACAGGGTCGACGTCTGTTGCATAGTTGTTCCTAAGTTTAGAGGTAACACATTTATACTTGGCGTCGCTTAACAAAGTTTGTATTTCATTTTTGGGTCAATTATAGACCAGGCCTGCCAGCTGGGCCTGTGCTCAGACGTAAGATTGATTGATTGATTTAGGAATCAACATCACAGCATTCGGGGCATTCCCATAAGTGCTCCGTCCCCATCCTCAGCAGCCAGCGAAGAGTTCCAACACTAATAGTACCAGTAGCAATCTGATTATAAGTCCGTCTCGCCTTTCCTCTGAGCTTTGAGCGTCGGCCAGATCCCTTCGTCACTCCGCGTTGTCTCATTCTTGCCAGACCATGGTAACCCATTTGCTCCTCCGAGGTGTGCACGTGCTCCCACAAAGCCGCAACCACGTCTGCCTTGTCATGTATCAATACTCAACCAAGTTCTGCAGAGCCAGCCAATCTGTCCGCCTGTTCATTTCCCAGCACACCGGCATGCCCCGGAGAAAAGATCCAGGCGATGCTTGTCACCCGTGACCTCCGAAGCGAAGCAAGCCACTCCGCACTAAGTCTGCCCGTCCTCACCCTCGTCAGCATGCTTTCTGAGTCAGTTACAATCACGATGTGTGTGTGTGTGTGTCGTATTCTCCATCCAGCGGAGAGCCGCAGTGACTGCCTCCACTTCCATTCTTAAGCTGGATGTTGTGGTATCATATGCCAGGCTCTCCTGTCCCAAACATCGACCATTAGCTTGGCTATGAACCCCCAGCCACTTCTCTCACCTCTTGATACCGAACCATCTGTGTAGATAATCACATCACTCGAGTGAGCATTGTCCTGAATTAGTTGCTGGATTTCCACTTCCGTGGGCCCTGCTGGCCACTCCCTGCACTCCCTGACCTAAGATGTACGCGTTGACCCAGGGTCAGAGGATACGGTGTAAGTCAAGTATCTACCAGGCAGGCGGTCGTGTAGTCAGCCTGTGTGCTTCTACTATAACTTAGATTTAAACGTAGGCCGAGGTCAGCAGACAAGACGGAATGTATTTAGCTGGCCAGCTCAGTGGAACAGTCTGGTTAAGCGAATTACCAACACATTCGACACCTTATCTCAATAATGGGGTACATTAGGGGAATACTGCTCTGATAGAAGAATTCATCTTGACCAGAGCTTTAATTTAATTACCCTAGTGAATAGGTTCGATATTAGTACTTTGCAATCATCAGCATGTTGCTGTTCGAAAGAAGTACTTTGTAGTCAGCCTTATGTGACGCGCGAGAACCACAGCATGCGTTTCTCGTTAAGGTGAAACCCAAATATGTAGGAGGCTATAAGTTGTGAGGTGATTATCGCCACCTAGGCTGGTTGTTATTTAACCGGGCTTGGTCAGAGGGGAAAAGATATCTTCACAACTACTAGCGATTTAACCTTAGGCCAGTATAGCGGTGGGGAGACACCCACTCACGTAACGCGTGTATATTTCATCAGTGTAATCTGACTCCACAGTTCCTTTAATGAGAAAGGAACAATTTGTCAGGCTGATTTAACTTTTTATTGTCTCTGTACTTTCACCGGAACCCGATTGTTTGCGGTGGTTAATTCCTAGACAGCAAAAGGAATGTATTCATGTGATGATTGCCTAAATACATATACATACACCCACACACATCAGACATCCAGGTATCCGAGGCAGAAGGGTGAAAAGTAACAAATACAAGAACACAAAACTATTGAGTGGTTTGTCTGGTCTGTAATTCAGTATTTCAGGTTAGTTACCATTGCAGTCTGAGCACCTTCCAGTAACTTTGAAGGTGTCATAGAGTACTTACCTGAGGTATCCTGATATGCTTATCTACTTACCTGATGAGAGAGAATATGACTAAGAAAGATGCTCCGGGCCATAACACTTGATGATCTTCATACGAGGTATGGAACTTTACCATCCTCATGAATGGACCCTGTCACTCTATCTACTAGCTATTAGGTATGAGATGGTAGGGAATGTGTCATCCTATCCACTATTTACTAGGGATGAGTCGCGTGGCTGAAAAGCTGCTGGACTTAAGTTAGGATTACTAAGTGTTGTAACCTAACCTGTCGGTGGGATATGTCTGGGAGTTCAGACATACGATAGTGGTCTGGGCTCGAGGGGCTGACCACAGAAGGATGGAGTCGGTGCTGGGTATTGATGCGGTGTGTATTATGCCAGGGTGTGATGGAGTTGTACACCTGTCCTGTTCTTGCTTGCAGGAACCCCTTTGCTGTTAACTGGGCGCTGTGGGCGACTGCCTTTGGTTGTTGCTGATTCCTGTTGGCGGTCCGCCTTTGTGTGCTCTGGACTAGTTGCTATTGCTGTTTGAAGAGTCCCGAAGGCATCACACGGGATCAGGTGAATGTGTCATAACTCTGTGTTTACAAACTGACATTCAATCATGCACGGACAGAACTCCAGTGGGATGATGACATCGTCTACCAGACTACTCTCGCCCAGCTAACTGTTCATGTCTGTTTGTCTGTCTGTTGTCTGTCTGTTGGGCAGAGTCCCAATCTCCAATAAAGATTCTAGATTCGCTTTTTATAAGGTTGTTCTCTTATAGTCAGTTAGGTGTCTTCACATATCAAGAGTCTTCATTTGGGTAGGGTCGTCCGGGCACCGTCCCGGTGGCAATTGGTGTGAGGGTAGACGGAAGTTAATCAAGAACCCCAATTAAAATATAGTGACATCTACTGAGATCCGGGCCAGTGTTCTCACTCTCGTACACTACCAATTAACAACCTACTGCCACGTCAACTACCAATTAACAACCTACTGCCACGTGAACTACCAATTAACAACCTACTGCCACGTGAACTGCAATTCACAGCTTTCTGTCTCGTGTATTACTGATCATCACCTGATGTTGGTGCAGATGATGATGGCAATGATGATTTTGTTAATTTTTAAAATGAATGTGTGGTGATAATGATTTCGCACGCACCATCAACAACACGCGAGTCTTCACTCATAATAAACATAGACAACAAACGTCCTTTTCTCATTCTCCATATATTTCTTTCTATCTACAATCCTGTCTAACTCCCCTTCTCCTAAACAGTCCCACCCAACCATATCAGCAGATGCATATTGTATATGCATAACTGCAGCCATAAGAGCCTAAATAATGGCCAAACGTTAATACAATCAGGCATATCTGTCGTATGACAAAGTCCCCGGGTAATTCCACTCAGCTGAAGTCTAGACATGGGCAAGATTTCAAGTTGAGACAATCAAACATTCATTTGGCCTGTACAAAATCGAAACCGCCAAAATGTCTTTGCTGAGATGACAAGTAATTCCAAATACGCGAGGCGTCTTTGTGTAGACTTATCGTCTGTAAGAACAGCCGTCTGTTTCTATTTACCTCTGTAGAAACTATATGCTTACCAAATTATATCCTTACCTGTCTAGCTATCTGTGTATTTAGTTTGCAATCTTTAATAAACTACAAATAAGAAATACTGATACGAGTGGCTTTGAATGAAAACCTTAAAAATGTGATGGAAATTACAATAAAAATGCCATTGTCTTGTAACCTGTCAGTATTGTTGTTGACAATGCCAAGAGTGTTTAGACCGTGATATCACGGTGCAGACCAATATAGTGACATCATATTGACAGTTTACAGATGGCAGACCAATTTTTGTTATGCACCAAAGAGGAGAAGCGTTCTGTTATCCGTTTTTTTTTTTATCAGTGAAGGTGTGAAACCTAAAGAAATGCATCGGCGAATGAAGGTCCAGTATGGTGATGCATGCCTGTCAAGTCCAGCAAGTGTAGGAGTCGAGTAGAGAGTTTTAAAACGGCGTGACTTCTGTGACAGAATGTTCACGACCAGGTCAGGCACACCCAGTAGTGACCCCAGAGTTGATTTTTCTACAGTAATCCAAGCACTTTATCGGCGGCGCTGGAGGAATTTGTATTGAAAGCAGTTGTGACTACATCAAAAAATGATACATTTGTACTTTACTGCCCCCTCCTCCCCCCCCCCCCCCCTCCAAAAAAAAATATGAAGTTTTGATTTGAAGCTGCTTCCAAAATGTGACTGTGGGATATTTAACGTGACAGCTAAACTTGTGTTGCAGCATAGGGTGCAGTTTTAATGACTGTGGGGTTTTTTAAAATAGTGCCGTTCCAAGTTTTGTATTTATCCTCTGTGGATTTCAAACAACCTAAAAGGTATATACAAAGCTTGGAACGGCAATATTTTCAAAAACCCCACACTCATTAAGAATACACCCTTTAGTATCCAACATATGCAGAACGGAGAAAATTATTTTGGCCCACACCCGCTCCTTTGAGGACAAATTCTATGGGAATACCACCAAGTTCAAGGTGACTGCTGCTGGCTTTGGAGTTATTCATACTGACGCTAGAATGTGAAAGATGAAGGGAGTCTGCGTGGCGATGTGGATGCGTCACAGTGTGAATGATGAACGGAGTCTGCTTGGCGAAGTGGATGCGTCGCCTGCCTCCTGCACAGAAGGTTATGGGTTCGATTCTATACTACATCATTCGGTGGCAGTGTGCAATTTTCGGGGGTCGTCGCTGGTGCTACAGAGTTCGTGCTCTGCGCGATGCTTTCCGCAGACCGCCCTGGTGAAAGAGACCGAGCCATATGAGATAAAACCCGGTGATATGAAATAGATCGCCTTACTTTTTATTTTTGGAAGGGGACCTCGCTCGTTTTGAACTCGGCCGTAGTCTATAC
The DNA here is from genome assembly GCA_963921405.1 of Cepaea hortensis. Taxonomy (NCBI): domain Eukaryota; kingdom Metazoa; phylum Mollusca; class Gastropoda; order Stylommatophora; family Helicidae; genus Cepaea; species Cepaea hortensis. The sequence goes on from OY992897.1 coordinate 31,036,426, forward strand.
ACACTAGTAGCACTAGACCAGTGGTTCTCAACATTTTTTGGCCCGTGCCTCCCTTCACCATATTTTCAGAACGTCATTTCCCCCCCCCCCCCTCCCCCTTTCGTATTTCCTACCTAAAAATTCCCCTCCCACCCCTACACAGTATACGTAATAATGGAATCACATACTAAAACAAGTCTACACGTCCACGTAAAACTTTACATGATTTGTGCGTCTACTTACTTTATAAAACGAATTTTAGAAAAGTGAGGCGTACAGAACCGTAAAGTATGAAGGGAAAAACAAGATCAAGTAATCGGTTCTTGTATTAATGCGATCTTGAAATAATCTTCATTCCCCCGTGGAAACCCCAAAATTCCCCCCCTGGGGAGGGGGGGGGGAATTCCACACCGGTTAAGAACCACTGCACTAGACTGAATTTTGCGCGGCGATTAGCTTCCCCTATTACCAGTGTCCCTCGCCATCAAGGAACCCACTCCGACTTCAGAGGTACTTGCAATTTACTACACCAAGTCAAGGACGATAGGTCAACATTTTAGTCCAACTGTCCGGTGTAGGGGTTGAACCGCTAACCTCGACAGCAGCACAACGGATGTTTAAGAACGCGCGTTCTTAGCCATTCGGCCATGATGACCTCTCTCTTGCCTTTTAAACTTCTTTTTGTGAACGAAGAAGGAGGAAATAATGTCATCAAAGATGGGGGAACAGATTACAATAAATATTAACATAAAGAATTCAGAAGGCAATTGGAACTTTAGTTCTTCTTCTTATAGCAAATGCCATGTTGGTGTTCGTGTCTGTCAAAGTCTTCTGTCTCTTGTGCTGCCAATCTTGTTATAGTCCATGTCGTGTGGCGTTGATGATCATGTCTGTCCACAGCCTTCTGTCATGTATACTGCCAGTCTTCTTAGTCCATTTTGTGTGGTGTTGCTTATCATGTCTGTCCTCAGCCTTTTATCTCGTATACTGACATATACACAACCTTCTGTCTCGTATACTGACACATACACAGCCTTCTGTCTCGTATACTGACACATACACAACCTTCTGTCTCGTATACTGACACATACACAGCCTTCTGTCTCGTATACTGACACATACACAGCCTTCTGTCTCGTATACTGACACATACACAGCCTTCTCGTATACTGACACATACACAGCCTTCTCGTATACTGACACATACACAACCTTCTGTCTCGTATACTGACACATACACAACCTTCTATCTCGTATACTGACACATACACAGCCTTCTATCTCGACTACTGTCAATCTTCTTATAGTCCCTGCCGTGTGGCGTTGGGTATCATGTCTGTCTAGTCTAGGTGATAGGAATGAGAGAGATGACGATTAATAGGCGAGTAGGTGAGTAGGACAAAACCTGGTCTGGCACAATCAAGGCCTGCATGCACTTATTTTCGCACTGGCGAAAGGCCATGCAAGCTTATGAGGCTTATGTTGACAAATATTACAAATAGTCCCCCCCCCCACTCTTCCTCCCTCCCCTCTCTCTCTCTCTCTCTCTCTCTCTTTCTCTCTCTCTCTCTCTCTCTCTCTCTCTCTCTCTCTCTCTCTCTCTCTCTCTCTCTCTCTGCTAAATGCTGGTGCAATTACGTTTGCTTAGAGAATATTTCAAATATCATAATAACATGATAGTAATGCCTTGATTGATCACTACACTTCAAGCATTCTGCCGAATTTTGTTTTGTTTGTTCCTCATATCCTATTTACATCGCTGTCAACAATAGCATTTTACCACTGTTGTTGATGTATTTGCAAGATTATGCACAGTATTTTGCATTGCTTACTGAGCGACAATCTCAGATACCCCTGTAAGTAACCAACGCGACCCGATTCCCTACCGAATCTCGCGCAGCTGTTTCCCCACACGTGGATATACGGGATTATGGAGAAAATCGTTAACATTTTCGCCAGGGAGAACGGCTCCGCGGAATTGCTAGATATCTAAAAGAAAAACACCACGACAAACAAAATTGATAGTCCTTCATTATTATTCTGATGATCATATTGTTCTTGTCTTGTATCATCATAAAGGTCTTTCACATAATCTGACCACGCATGTAAAATCTGATCTTTTTCTATTATGATTTTGCCATATTTGGTTTTTAGGCAATCTGTTGATGTGTCTGTTCTTTTGTTAGTGATGTCATTAATTCTTTTGTGCATTAATTTGGTATTCTGGGTGTTGTGTTGGTTTTCAATTTCCTTGCAATTTTCCTCAAGCCATGTTTCTTTTGCCTCTTTGCATAGCAGTAGCTTCCTAATTTTCCTGTGAATCTCGTCGTATATTTCCTTGTTATTTTTGATATTTCTTCTTATTTCCATAAGTTTTAAGATGTCTTCCATCATCCATCCCTTGCGCCGTATTATCTTTATTTTTTGGGATTATCATTATTGTTAGTGCAGCTTCTTGACTGATTTCTTTTATATTTTCAATTGGTCACTGACGTCTTGAAATAATATTGCATTGCCATATTGGACAATGCATCGAATCTGTTCTTTACCTCTACGTTGAATTTACTTTTATCTCCTCACTCTTCAGTGCCTGTAGATCAAATTTTGCGTTTCTATTTGTATATTTGACTTTCTTTAAGTTTATATGTAAATTGCCTAAGATTAATCTATGGTTGCAGTAGCATTCTGCGCTTGGTAGGGGGACATAAACATCTAATAATGTTACAAGGGAGGTTAATAGAACTTGAAAAAGAAAATGGTATACCTAGCTACAATACTTCTATCTAACATTAAAATCTTTTATTTTTATTTGAGAAATAAAACAGTTAATACCGCAGTCAAATTTTGCAATTGTCAGAAGGAAGCTGTTAAAGTTTTTATACAAAATTTGTTTAAATTTTTTTTACTTACATTTTATAATCAACTTTTTCAATTCCAGGTTTATATTTATTTTTTCAAACTGTACTTTTAATGATAAGCAATAAACTCCAAGGTTGAATTTCCCCGATGTGGGGAAACAACATTTTTTTACTGGCCTCTTAAGGCCACCCACAATTTAAAGAAAATTTACTTACATTAACGACGAAAGACCTTGGAAGTCTATGGGGTTTATGTTGATACATACGTTTAGAGGAAATATCATTTATGTTTGTAAATTTCATTCAATTTGAACAACTAACTTTCTCTCTCTCTCTCTCTTCTCTCTCTCTCTCTCTCTCTCTCTCTCTCTCTCTCTCTCTCTCTCTCTCTCTCGTTTGCTTAGAGAATATTTCAAATATCATAATAACATGATAGTAATGCCTTTATGGGTGCCTCCTTCCCTCCGCTAGCCTATGGGACACCCTTGGGCAATGTGGAGTACACGTTTAGCCTCCCGATCAGGGTTACGTGAAGCCATGGGTGCAGGTGGTGGATGAAGTTGAAGAGCAGCCAACAGATAAGTGTAGGTTATGGTCTCCACAGCTTCACGACGGAAGACAGATGATCTCTTTTTTGGGAGACATTGGCTACGGTCATCGACCAGTATGGTCACTGCTAGGAAGGAAAGCAATGGCAAACTACCTTCTTTACAGATGCCAAGAATATCATGTACTTAAGTCTTATCCATAATCAGAGAAACGGCGTAAATGGGTGCTCCATAGGAGCAGCCTCGCCCGGTAGGGGTAGTCATGTGCACCAGGTGACTCCAGACCGTTATCAGGAGACTGAGTGCAAAAGAATATCAACATTGAAAGTAGGAACTTGGAATGTAAGAACTATGAGTGGATATGGGAAATTTGATAACATTAAGAATGAAATGAGAAGATTAAATATTAACCTGTTAGGTGTACGTGAGACCAGATGGACAGGAATGGGCATTATGACATCTGAGGAATATAGAATAATCTATTCTGATGGAGAGAAATAACAGCGAGGAGTACCAATTATAATGGATACAGAGAGAGAAAAATCGATCAAAGGATATTGGACTGTATCAGACAGAGTGTTACTGGTGAAGTTGAGTGGAAGACCTTTTGATGTCAACGTCATACAAGTTTATGCACCAACAGCAGGCAGTAGTGATGACAGCATCGATGAATTGCATAGTGATTTAGAGAAAGCCTTCAAGAAATGCAAGACTTCTGAAGTAACTATCGTAATGGGTGACTTGAATCCCAAAGTTGGAAATCAACAGGACGGATGCATAGTGGGCAAGTATGGACTATGGCAGGGGTCACCAAACTTTATTCACGACGGGCCGGATAACTGACAAAATGACGAGCGCGGGCCGGATAACTGACAAAATGACGAGCGCGGGCCGAATACTCATTCTGTACAATACTTGCGCCGGGCTGCGTGGCGAAGATCTTACGGACGCGGTTCGCAATCCCGTATACCCACGTTCGAAATACAGCTGCGAGCGATTTGGCAGGAGACAACGTTGCGCTGGTTTTTACGCTATGTTATGGGTACCCGGTCGTTCGAAAAGCAATGGTAAACTACTGAACGTAAACTTGCCAAGACATCAACAACAGCAAACAATTCTGGTGTTGACTTCTTAAACGTCCTGTAAAGGATATACAACTAACTTTAACAATAATTTCAAGCTAGAACGAAAGCTCTGGGAAAAAAGACGAAAAACTAAGTTAATCATGGAAACGGCTTGCAATGCACATAAACAAACAAACAAACAAACAAACAAATAAAGACAACCAACATATTTATGTTTATTTACTAAACAAAGTTATCAAAGAAGGCGACGTTAGCAAAAAGATAGTTACATCAGACATATTGTGCAAAATCTCACAAACTAAGTTCAAAAGAGGATAGTGAGTTTTGTGAAACTGACGTGTGGCTTTCAAAATACCATCAATGTTTGGTTTGGAATTGCTGCATCCAGTCAAGAGAATTGCTTTCAAATGTTCATCAGTCAATCTCATTCGATGTGGTGACTTCACAGACTTCCTTTTTGAAAATGTTAGCTCACAGACATATGTTGTTCCAAACAATGATGTCATACCAGCGGCAAATTTCTTAAGTTTCGGAAACTCAACATCAGGTAAGCGGCGGTACTTCCTTCTCAATGAGCTCCAACTGTAATTCAACTGGCACACCATTAAAGTTACAATCAAACGGATTCTGGAACAGAAGGATGTCACTCTCACAACTGTCAAGATCTGAAAATCTCTCCAAACTCTCTGAAACAGTGAAAATGAGAAAAGTTTTCTCCTTCCAGTTATGCTTCCAACAATGACAGATTTCTTCGAAATCCTTTGATGGTTCTATAGAGATCACAGACGAGGTAATCCTTTCCCTGAAGTTTCAAGTTCAGTTCATTCATATCCACCAAAATTGACAACTTTAACAGCCAGGTAGGATCTGACAGCTGTGAATCAGCTTTATCTTTTTCAGTGAGGAAAACATCTATTTCGTTTCGGAGCATGTAAAAACGAAGCAGAACTTTACCGCAGCTGAGCCACCTGACTGATATGTGATAAGGCAAGTCACAGAATTCAGAATCAATTTCTTCAAGAAAAGCCTAGAACTGACGGTGAATGAGTGCATGTTCCCGAATGAAGTTCACAGCAGAAACTACTGGTTTCAGTACACAAGAAATATCTAAATCTTTCCCACAGAGTACTTGCTCATGTACGATGTAGTGTATGAACAGAGCGCCCGGAATTTGCAAATCTTCCAAATGAGTCCTGATCTGCCCCAACAGACCCTACCTCACTTCAGTCATGTTTTTTCCCTCATCAACTGTAACATTTCGAAGCTGATTCCATCGAAGGTTATAGTCTTGGAGGAAAATTGTTTGCACTTCCACGAAAATGACTTTCCCAGTTGTTGTTCCATGCATGCTGCAAACGTACGCCAACTCTTCCGTTATCTGAAAGTCCAAATTGACACCACAAATGAACACGAGAAGTTGTGACGTACTCGAGAGATCAATAGACTCATCCAGCGCCAGAGAATACTACAACAAGTTCCTAGCTTTCTCGTGTATCTGTAGCCCTATGTTCTCTCCAAGTTCTTCTGTTCTCGGCACAACTGAACTTACCGAAAGGCTGATAGTTCCAAACAAATCGGCTTTCTCAGGACACAAGTCATTTGCTGCTTCGATCACACACACTCTTTAATGACGTTGCCATCAGTAAACTGTTTTCCTCGTTCTGTCATCTTATGCAGTGTTTTGTAACTTGTACGAGTGACAGATTCATTTTCAGCAAATTTTCTCGTGAAGCGATTTCTTTGCGTTTCAAAACCACGTTTAATGGCCTCATATTTCCCAGAGCGTAATTTTCCAGAAAACTTTTACTATGTTGATGGATGTTTTGGTTCGTAGTGACGCCGAAGATTGTATGTACTCTTTCAAAACGGCAACACTTTCGCTGCATATTACGCAGCTGGTTTTCTGGTCCTTTGTTTCCACATAGAAGTACTTTACTCCTCACTCGACGTCCACTTTTCTTTTCCTACTAGCCATAATTAAGGGTGAAGTACACGGGATCTGAAAATGAAAAAGACATTACATTAGAAACATAATTAAATCCTATTGAAACACAAGAAAAGCAGAGGACTAGGGGTCACTGGTGAAGCTACAGCTCATCAAAGGTACATATACAGTTTATAGGTACCTTTGTGTAACTGCACAGAGATGATAGAGATAATAGCACAATGCCGACTGTTCATAGGCCGTAGAAGAAGAGAGGAATAAGAAGACAAAGAGAACATCATTCTATCTCTACGGCTAACAAGACAAAATAACGATTTAGAGATATCAGAAGAAATTCAGGTCAGTGTACAGGAAATCAGAATAATGTAATTATAAAGATACAACAACATCTGATTAATAATGCCAATGCTCTAATATATAAAATTCATGATTAGATGCAATGACAAAATAGGCATCCCCATGAATAAACTTACACATGATCATCCTTCACAGTACCATTGATATTCCATCACAGCTTGGGTAGTCATCCAACACAGTACCAGTGATCTTCCATCACAGCATAGGTAGTCATCCAACACAGTAACTGTAGTCTGATACACAACACCAGCAATTATCAGACAACAAGATGGAACAATGGTCATTCATTCAATAGCAGAACCTCGCTCCCATAACAACCTTCCGGAAAACCTCTCGATCATAAGCAAGATTTCCCGCTTCAGATACATCCATCTGGAGATCATCCGCCACATCCTGCACCCATCTTCTCTTTGGCCTTCCTCTTCATCTCTTCCCAGGCATATATCCCTCCATTATTGTTCTCAGGCACAGACATAGCTATTATATTCCTATATTCCTATTTAAACTATGAAGGTTCGTTCAAAACTCACCCCACAGCAGATAATCGTTAATCCACAAACAAGATCCTCTTGGATCTTTTGGATCTTCACAGGGCCTGTCTACCCTCTCAACTGCGGTCTGGAAAAACAGTGGCTACGATTCGGCCGTGCCTGGGGCATGTTCGCCCATCTACTTGGTAGTGGCTCAGGGGTTTAAGTTCAAACCCTGTGCTGAAAATTAGACATCAGCATCTCTTCGGCCTAAGTTGTTCCCAAGGCTAAAGAGGCGGGAACATGGCTTTACTGGGCTGCTATAGGCACGCCAACACAACATCCCAGCATCCTATACATTTTTTACCAGGGTATCAAGGGATATGCTACTCCATACTCTTGTAGACTCGCGGCAGGCGGCTTCATTTGGTAATAGAATATATCTCATGATAAGGTTCGCGAAATTTATAAATAGGGCCACCTAAATAAACAACCTAGTGCAGCCAGTAGGTCTCCGCACGTGTGAAGATCTCCTATTATTCTAAACATAATATTTACATTTAAATTGTATCACAACGTCTCGTGTTTCATAGTTATATCAAGCAAGTTCGAGTACCGACGGCGGGCCGGATGAAATGACGTCGCGGGCCGGATCCGGCGCGCGGGCCGTAGTTTGGTGACCCCTGGTCTACCGCATTGTCTCGCGTATTGTCAATGAGAATCACACTGTATAGAGAGATTTAAAATAACAATCTAGAAAGAGAAGTATATCCTTACACATCTAGCTCTCTACCTGTTCAGCTAGCAATGTATACAAAGTTGGGGAATTTAATATTCATATTAATAACACAAAAGACAAGCGCAACTTTCATTTTCATTCTTTTCATAGTCCATATTATGTGACGTTGGTTATCATGTTTGTCGACATCGTTATGTCCCGTGCACAGCCAATCTTCTTATAGTCCATGCCGTGTGTCGTTGGTTATCATGTCTGCCCACATCTTTATGTCCCGTGCACAGTCAATTCTCTTATAGTCCATGTCATGTGTCGTTGGTTATCATGTCTGCCCACATCTTTATGTCCCGTGCACAGACAATCCTCTTATAGTCCCTGCCGTGTGGCGTCGGTTATCATGTCTGCCCACATCTTTTTGTGCCGTGCACAGCCAATCTTCTTATAGTCCCTGCCGTGTGTCGTTGTTTATCATGTCTGCCCACATCTTTATGTCTCTTGCACAGCCAATCCTCTTATAGTCCCTGCCGTGTGTCGTTGGTTATCATGTCTGCCCACATCTTTATGTCCCGTGCACAGCCAATCCTCTTATAGTCCCTGCCGTGTGGCGTCGGTTATCATGTCTGCCCACATCTTTATGTGCCGTGCACAGCCAATCTTCTTTAGTCCATGCCGTGTGTCGTTGTTTATCATGTCTGCCCACACCTTTATGTCTCTTGCACTGCCAATCCTCTTATAGTCCCTGCCGTGTGTCGTTGGTTATCATGTCTGCCCACATCTTTATTTCCCGTGCACTGTTAATGATAACTATAATGAGAACAAACTCTACTACGGTACAAAGATCTGTGTAAGCGGGACATGATTGATACAGGCATTGATAATGCACATTGGGAGCAAGTCGCCACTGAACGTGTTGCATGGAGGGCAAATATCAGAAATGGAATAAAGACAAAGGAGAAAATTATTGCAGATAAGTCACACGCCCAGCGTGTGAGACGTAAGATGGTGCATGATGGTGGAAATGACCACGTGTTCACATGCACCCAATGTGAACGAACATTTACAGCGCGAATTGGCCTTACCAGTCACATTTGCTACCGCCATAGGTAAAAGTTTTTTTAAAGCAGAAACTATCGTCTGTCAAGACGGCAAGGTGCCAATGAATGAATGAGAACAACACTACAGAGAGATGTAAGATAACAGTCTATAAAGAGAACACCACTACAGAGAGATGTAAGATAACAGTCTATAAAGATAACAACACTATAGAGAGATGTAAGATAACAGTCTATAAAGAGAACAACACTACAGAGAGATGTAAGATAACAGTCTATAAAGATAACAACACTACAGACAGATGTAAGATAACAGTCTATAAAGAGAACAACACTACAGAGAGATGTAAGATAACAGTCTATAAAGAGAACAACACTACAGAGAGGTGCAAGATAACAGTCTATACAGAGAACAACACTACAGAGAGGTGCAAGATAACAGTCTATACAGAGAACAACACTACAGAGAGGTGCAAGATAACAGTCTATGAAGAGAACAGCACTACAGAGAGATGTAAGATAACAGTCTATAAAGAGAACAACACTACAGAGAGATGTAAGATAACAGTCTATAAAGAGAACAACACTACAGAGAGATGTAAGATAACAGTCTATAAAGAGAACAACACTACAGAGAGATGTAAGATAACAGTCTATAAAGAGAACAACGCTACAGAGAGATGTAAGATAACAGTCTATAAAGAGAACAACACTACAGAGAGATGTAAGATAACAGTCTATAAAGAGAACAACTCTACAGAGAGATGTAAGATAACAGTCTATAAAGAGAACAACACTACAGAGAGATGTAAGATAACAGTCTATACAGAGAACAACACTACAGAGAGACGTAAGATAACAGTCTATAAAGAGAACATCGCTACAGAGAGACGTAAGATAACAGTCTATACAGAGAACAACACTACAGAGAGGTGCAAGATAACAGTCTATAAAGAGAACAACACTACATAGAGGTGTAAGATAACAGTCTATAAAGAGAACAACACTACAGATAGATGTAAGATAACAGTCTATACAGAGAACAACACTACAGAGAGGTGTAAGATAACAGTCTATAAAGAGAACAAAACTACAGAGAGATGTAAGATAACAGTCTATAAAGAGAACAACACTACAGATAGATGTAAGATAACAGTCTATACAGAGAACAACACTAGAGAGAGATGTAAGATAACAGTCTATAAAGAGAACAACACTACAGAGAGACGTAAGATAACAGTCTATAAAGAGAACAACACTACAGAGAGATGTAAGATAACAGTCTATAAAGAAAACAACACTACAGAGAGATGTAAGATAACAGTCTATACAGAGAACAACACTAAAGAACAGAGAACAACACTACAGAGAGATGTAGGATAACAGTCTATAAAGAGAACAACACTACAGTGAGATGTAAGATAACAGTCTATAAAGAGAACAACAATACAGAGAGATGTAAGATAACAGTCTATAAAGAGAACAACACTACAGAGAGATGTAAGATAACAGTCTATAAAGAGAACAACACTACAAAGAGATGCAATATAACAGTCTATAAAGAGAACAACAATACAGAGAGATGTAAGATAACAGTCTATAAAGAGAACAACACTACAGAGAGATGTAAGATAACAGTCTATAAAGAAAACAACACTACAGAGAGATGTAAGATAACAGTCTATACAGAGAACAACACTACAGAGAGGTGCAAGATAACAGTCTATAAAGAGAACAACACTACAGAGAGATGCAAGATAACAGTCTATAAAGAGAACAACACTACAGAGAGGTGCAAGATAACAGTCTATAAAGAGAACAACACTACAGAGAGATGTAAGATAACAGTCTATAAAGAGAACAACACTACAGAGAGATGTAAGATAACAGTCTATAAAGAGAACAACACTACAGATAGATGTAAGATAACAGTCTATAAAGAGAACAACACTACAGAGAGGTGCAAGATAACAGTCTATAAAGAGAACAACACTACAGAGAGATGCAAGATAACAGTCTATAAAGAGAACAACACTACAGAGAGATGTCAGATAACAGTCTATAAAGAGAAGTATATCCTTAATTTTTTGTGTTTGCTCGCTTTGAACCCAATCGTAGTCCATACACGTGCAACTACTTCTAGTGGAATGAACTGATTTTTGCGTGTGGATTAGCTATCCTTATTACCAGTGTCCCTCACCATCAGACGAACCCACATCAGGTACTTGTAATTTACGTCCCTAAGACAAGTCAACATTTCAGCCCAGCTGACCGGCTCAGTGGCTGAACCTGCTTCCTCGGCCTCAGCACACCGGAAGTTTAAGACATTGAAATTGTTTGCGTATCCTTTACAGGACATCGCTGTCAACATCAGCATCTTTCAGCTGATTGTTGATTTCTTAGCAAGATTACGCTCAGTAGTTTGCCATTGCTTTCTGAGCGGCCGGCTCACATACCCTGTAAGTTACCGACGCGATTCGAACCACTGCTGATTCTCACCGTCGTCACGTTACTTACGAGAGGATACGAGATTACGGAGAAAAGTCGCTAACCTCTAGGCCGGAAGTTTAAGAGTCATCCCAATTATCCATTTCGCCATGCTGACCTCATATCCTTACTTATCTGTCAACCATTTCAGCTAGAGTCTAAACAAAGATTGGATGTTGATATAACAAGAGAAGAAATGACAAGAGGACAATTTTTTTCTGCTCCTTCTAGTCAATGCCGTGTGGCCTTGCTGATCATGTTTGTCCACAGTCTTCAGTCTTGCGCACTGTCAATTATTTCTGTTAACCATGTTTCTGGATGCTTTTAATAGGACTAGGATAGTAGTTTAAAAGGGATCTAACAGGCACAATGATCGATTTCAGTGCACCGGTTTTATCCCATATGGCTGGGTCTCTTTCCGCAAAGCCTGTCGAAAGTGTCGCACAAAGCACGAACTCCTAGCTCTAGCCACGACCCGCCAGGAGTCTCTGAGAAAATTGCACTTGTGAACGACGTAACCCGGAATGGACTCACAACCTTCGGATCGCGAGGCAGCGGAGAAACCACTTCGCCACGGAGACTCCTTAGGATAGTGGTGCGGTGCGGGTGTCAAAATGCGATACAACCAGCACCATACTTAGAGTATTTAACTCCATTGATAGATCTAAACTTCCGGCTTGCTGACGAAGGGAATAGTGGTTTGAACCCTTACACTGGTCAGCTGAACTTAAACTTTAACTTCTCGTTCAGAAAGCAATGGCAAACTACTAAATATAAAATTATCTAGTAAATCAACCTCGGCGTGGAGTTGATACCCACATCCTACAACATGATTTTTAATTGATTATTTCGTTGTTTCGGGATTTGATGTCTGAAGATTGAGCACAACCCACGAAATGCACCGCTGATCGTATTCAGTTTTAAAGCTTGGGCCTTGTTCATTTCGGATTGGCAGCACTATACTCGAGTTTCGTTCTCATTTGAGCTCGTCAGTAGTGCATATCTCTGACTGGACACGGGATCGAACACTAGATCACGGGTGTGTGTGACGTGTGTGTGAGACGGGTGTGTGAGACGGATGTGTGAGACGGGTGTGTGAGACGGGTGTGTGAGACGGGTGTGTGAGACGGATGTGTGAGACGGGTGTGTGAGAGGGGTGTGTGAGACGGGTGTGTGAGACGGGTGTGTGAGACGGATGTGTGAGAGGGGTGTGTGAGACTGATGTGTGAGATGGGTGTGTGAGACGGGTGTGTGAGAGGGGTGTGTGAGGCGGTTGTGTGAGAGGGGTGTGTGAGACGGGTGTGTGAGACGGGTGTGTGAGACGGGTGTGTATTTAAATCAGTACTGCTGTGAGCGGCTGGTCGAGTGGCTAGAACGTCGGACTCTCCTTCGGGAGACCCGGGTTCGATCCCTCGGTAAGGCATGGGAGTTTTTTCTGTCGGGGGCAAAAAGACAATCCCAACCTGCACAGTTCGCGGCGACTGCACTAGCCAGGCGGCCTTAATTCCTCAGGCTTAAAAACCGCTCTGCCATACATCGCGAGGTACAATATTGGCAGTAAATGACAGTCAGTCACTGCTGTACGGGATAGAAACATGAAGAACGAATGGGCCCACTCCGTGGCTAAAGGGTTACAGACGCGGTACGTGATCCGTATACCCGAGTTCGAAACACAGCTGCGCGCGATTTGGCAGCAGACCGCGTTTCGCTGGGTTTTTTACGAAATGGTATGGGCGCTGGTCGTTCAGAAAGCAATGACAGACTACTGAAAGTAAACTTGCCAAGATATCAACAACAGCAAACATGCGGACTTGCGGACGCAATTCGTAATCCCGCATACGGCGTTCGAAACACAGCTGGGGGAGATTTGGAAGCAGGCCGTCATGCGTTGGTTTCCCATACAAAGGTATGAGTGCCGGTCTTCAGAAAACAATGGCCAACTACTGAGCGAAAACATTGCCGAGAAATCACAAACAGCCGAGGGGGTGGGGGGAGCATGTACATTATGGTGCACGATAAGGCAGAGACAAGGGGGCTGAGTGGTCTCCAGTTATGGTGTCCGCCTCGAGTGCTGGAGGTCCCGGAGGGCCGGGATTTTTTTCACGTGAACTTCTAGTAACATTTCCCCTGGTCTCTGGGTAGTGAGATCGGACGCCTGTGTGTATTGTTGCGCACGTAAAAAAGTCCCTTGGCAGTTGGAAATCGAAAAAGAGTAGCCTAACGGCGCTGCCCGGGCAAAATTTCGAGTTAAATATCTATCCAAAGTATTTCAGGATCTTCGCCGGTGCTACGGAGTTTGTGCACCGAGCTGAGATTCTCCGGACTCAAGCTTGAGTTAGGAATAGAACGGAGCACTTATGGGTTACACCCATGTGCTGTGATGTTGATCCGTCGATTAAACTAAACTCATTGGCACCTTGCCGTCTTGACAGACGATAGTTTGTGCTATAAAAAGGCATAATAACTTTTAACTATGGCGGTAGCGAGTGTGACTGATAAGGCCAATTTGCGCTGTAAATGTCCTTTCACAGTGGGTGCATGTGAACACATGGTCATTTCCACCATCATGCACCATCTTACGTCTCAAACGCTTGGTGTGTGACTTTTCTGCAATTATTTTCTCCTTTGACTTTATTCCATTTCTGATATTTGCCCTCCATGCAACACGTTCAGCGGCGACTTGCTCCCAATGTGCATTATCAATGCCTGTATCAATCATGTCCCGCTTACACACATCTTTGTATCGTAGTAGAGGCCGACCCTGAGATCTCTTACCCATCTGTAATTCACCAAAAAAGATATCCTTTGGTATTCTACCATCATCCATCCGCCTAAGATGTCCTATCCATCTAAGTCTACGAAGACTGAGCATGGAATAAACTGTCACACAACCTGATCTTTCCAATACTTCAGTATTTGTGATTTTGTCTTGCCACTTAATACCAAGAACTCTTCGCAGACACCGCATATGAAAGCTGTTTAAATTGTTCTCTTGGTGTGAGTAAGTTGTCCAGGTTTCACTGCCATAGAGAAGAGTACTAAGGACACAGGCTTGATAGACAAGGACTTTTGTTTTGGCAGTAAGCTTCCTGTTCTCCCAGACTCTTTTTCTTAACCTGTTCATTGTTGTTGCTGCCTTACCAATCCGGATGTTGATTTCCTGATCTAGGGATAATTTGCTATTTACCACTGATCCTAGATATGTAAAATGGTCTACTATCTCTAGTTCGGCGTCGTCAATAAAGATTGATGGTACCCCATGTGCACCTTGTGACATAATCTGTGTCTTCTTTTTGCTAATTGTTAAACCAAATTCAGAACAAGCATTGGAGAATGCAGATAGTAGACATTGCAATTCTTCCTCAGAGTGGGTCGTAACTGCAGCATCATCTGCAAAAAGCAACTCTCTGATCAGTACCCTCCTAATTTTGGTCTTAGCCTTCAATCTCTGAGCATTGTAGAGGCCGCCATCTGAGCGTGAGTGAATGTATATACCACCATCCTGATCACGAAATGCATATTTCAGTAGAAGTGAAAAGTATATTCCAAAGAGGGTGGGAGCTAGTACACAACCTTGCTTAACTCCATTCTTGATTTCAAATTCTTCAGAAGTTGCACCATCGAACTTGATTATACCCTTCATGCCTGTGTGGAACGATTCCACAATGGACAGAAGAGTTGGTGGGCAGCCAATCTTCTTTAGTGCCTTGAACAGACCCTCACGACTGACCAAATCAAATGCCTTTGTGAGGTCGATGAAGGCAATAAACAGTGGTTGATTCTGTTCACGGCATTTTTCTTGCATTTGTCGCAATGAGAATATCATATCAGTGGTAGACCGGTTCTGTCGAAAGCCACACTGTGATTCGGGGTAGACTTGATCTCCTAGGACTTGAAGTCTGCGCAGAACAATTCTGGCAAATACTTTTCCAACAATACACAGAAGTGAGATACCCCTATAGTTGTTACAGTCGCTCCGATCACCCTTGTTCTTGTACAGCGTTATGATGTTTGAATCTTTGAAATCCTGTGGGACTTGTCCTTCACGCCAGCATAGCTCTATTAGCTGGTGGATCTGTAGAGTGAGTGTGTCTTGCCCACTCCTGATAACCTCTATTGGAATCCAATCCTTACCTGGAGCCTTGCCAGATGCAAGTTCATTTATAGCACACTTAACTTCTGTTATGGTGGGAAGTGTGTCCAGGTGGTCAAGAGTTGGTAGAGCCTCTATGGCGTTAAGGGCATCATCCGCTAGTTTGGTCTCACTTGAGTAAAGCTCCAAATAGTGCTCTACCCATCTGTCCATCTGCTGTTTCTTATCAGTGATGACTTCTCCAGTCAAGGTTTTCAGCGGTGCACTTCTTTTGATCACTGGACCACAGGCTTTCTTTATTCCTTCATACATGCTTCTTATGTCTCCCTTATCACTTGCGATTTGAATGGACTCACATAACTTGATCCAATAATCATTTGCACACTGCCTGGCAGCCTTTTGCACATCCTTCCTAGCTTGCCTTAGCTCACTCAGAGTGTTACGCGTTGGTCTTTCCTTGTTTCTTAAGAGAGCTTTCTTCTTCTTATCAATCAAGAGCTGCAGAGTCTCGCTGTTGGCCGCAAACCAGTCCTGCCTCTTATGATCCACAGTGCCGTAAACCCCTACGGCAGTTTTATAAAGAGTTTCCTTAATTTGACCCCACTTTTCATTTACTGTACAATTTTCTGGTGTATCAGTGAAAGCGTCTTCAAGTTGCTGTTGAAACTGAAAGCACTTTTCAGGATCATGAGTGTTAATAATATTAATCCTGGGGCTAGATTTGTGTTTAGCTGTGTAGATTCTCTTTGGTCTCAGTCTAACTCTTGCAACAACCAAAGAATGATCTGTATCACAGTCAGCACTGTGGTAACTACGAGTCAATGATATATGGTTCAGATGTTGTCTCCGTGTGATGATGAAGTCCAGCTGGTGCCAATGGCCGGATCTTGGATGTTTCCATGTGACCTTATGCATCTCTTTTGTTTTAAAAAAAGAGTTTGTAATACATAGGTCATTACTGGTGCAATGCTCCAGCAGCCTTTGCCCATTTTCATTCATGCGACCGATGTTGTATTTTCCAAGGGACACTGGCCATGAACTCGAGTCCTTGCCCACACGAGCATTGAAATCACCGAGCATATAAATGTAGTCAGATTTTGGAACTGCCTTGATCACGGAGTCTAACTCCTCATAGAACAAACCCTTCACATCATCAGAGGAATCGAGTGTCGGTGCATATGCAGTAATAATGGTGGCAAACCCACAAGAGGTTGCCAAGCGCAGGGATAATAGTCTTTCATTTCCTCCTGCTGGAATTTCAATCATTCCCAGTAGCGAATTCTTCACTGCAAAGCCCACACCGTGTTGCCTTTTTTCTGCCTGCCCTCTACCCTTCCAGAAAAAGGTGTAGTTGTTTTCCCTGAGTGACCCTTCCTCAGCGAGGCGAGTCTCCTGCAGGCCAGCAATATCAATGTTAAGACGATTGAGTTCGGCATCAATCACAGCCGTTTTTCTCACATCGTCAATATTGGTCAAGTCAGTGGAAAATCCTGGACACATGGTTCTCACGTTCCAGGTTGCAAGCCGTAGCTTGAGGTTTCTATTTTTATTTTTGTTTGTACCTGGTGCATTGGTTTTACAGCCTGCGATTCAGATTTTGTCCTAGCCCCAAGCACCCATTGAAGCAGGCAGGCTGTGGCGGATCAGCACCCAATTGGCTGGGGGCTGCCCAGCTTGAGGCGGGCGGTAGCTGATCAGTGACACCTATAGGTGTCTCCCACCGTCAGAGGCAATGCGTGGCGCCCCATGTCTACGCCAACTGACAAGGACTTATAACCCGTAACAGTTGCCTCTCGCTTTGATTCCGAGACCAGTTAAGACCAGGGATGGAGTTATTGCCTCTCCATAGCACAAAGCCTGGGCTAAGATATAGAGATCATGTGTTGCCCATGCAGCATGATCCCTCTCTCGGCCTGCCTAGTTCACTCCAGAGGAAAGGTAACACCCCTACATCTGGAACAAGACAAGCTGCAGAAGCTGCCGGATCAGCAAAGCAATGCTCTAACTGTCCGCCTGTCGGAGCTTCGATCCTAGACCAGTCGCCAACCAAGGCTTAGGGCCTGGTCTGCCCTGCCATGACAATTTTGTCTTTAGCTTGCATTTCCTCGCACCAGGGTAAGGCTTGTACCCTCCCAATTGCGCTCTTCCGCCCGAAGCCGTTGGCACAATGTGGGGTGTCGGGTTTGGTAAGCGCCGCCCAACGTTCGGCGCTAACAGAAACCAGGTAGTACCGTCTACTGTTATACGGTAGCTCAGTCATATCTGACTAAGACCTGACTGACGAACTAAACTAAACTAATCTAAACTAAACTAAGCTAAACTAAACTAACCTAAACTAAAAGTAGATCTCCAGGGGAGAATGAGTGAGGCAGAGAGTGACCGGGGATTCAGACGGCACACAGCTGTCCAAAGAAAGGCCAGACGGACACATAATCAGATTGCAGCTGGTAACACTAGTGTTGGGAGTCTTCGCTGGCTGTTGACACTGAGGACGGAGCAGGCATGGGACAGTATAAAGCATTCAGAAAGATAGACAGGCAATCAAAGAACCAGACAGACACGTGAACAGACTAGCGGACAGTGGGACTCGCAGACATATGGTTAGACAGGCAGGTCGTGAGAGGGGAAGAGAGAGAAAGAGAGAAACGGGGAAGAGAAAGAAAGAGAGAAGGGGAGTGAGACCGGGAAAAGAGAGAAGGAGAGAGTGGAGAGATATAAAGAGAAAGAGAGAGGGCAATAGCAAGTGAGAGAGAAAGAGAGTGAGGGGAGAGAGAGAAAGAGCGAGAGGAGAGAGAGAGAAAGAGGGAGGGAAGAGAGAGGGGAGAGAGATAAATAGGAAGAGGGGAGAAAGAGCAAGTGAGAGAGAAAGAGAGGGAGGAGAGAGAGAGAGGAAAAGAGAGGGGAGAGAAAGAGAGATGAGAGAGAGAGAGAGACAGAGAGAGAGAGAGAGAGAGAGAGAGAGAGAGAGAGAGAGAGAGAGAGAGAGCGGAGGGGTGAGGAAGAAATAGAGACACAGTCTGCCCCAGGCAATCAATAATATATTATTGGAGTATTAATCGATCCGTGGATAAAAGAAATCTCGGTTCACTCGAGTGTACACGGACATTGCCATTACATT
>OY992897.1:31057653-31082653 GCA_963921405.1 Cepaea hortensis
CATACAGCAATGGATATGGTAAAGGGTCATAGACTAAGACGAGGCGGGTCCTGGATGGCACAGGCAGAACTTTCTATAAGTCAGGTGTGTGATCTAGAGACCATCAATCGTGAAAGAGAGTGGGTTGAAGTTCCGGAAGGCATGACGGACTGGCACAATGTAATAATAACACTGGGTCGTGAGTGCAGAGAATGGGCAGCGAGCTGCATTGAGTTTGAAGTGCAACAGCTGATCCAGAGCAACACACTTCAAGGTGACATAGTGATCTGCACCGATGGGTCAGTGGTGAGAAACAGACGTAGTGGCTGGGGCTTTATTGCAAAGGCTAATGGACGAGTCTTGAAAAAGGAGAGTCTGGCATATGAGACTACGACCTCCAGCATGTGAATGGAGGTGGAGGCAGTAACAGCGGCATTCCGTTGGCTAGAGGAGACTACTGCAAAACACGTTGCATTCATTACGGATTCAAAGAGTATGCTTAGCAAGGTGGAGAAAGGAATGTTTCATGTGGAATGGCTCTCGTCGCTTCAGAGGTCACAGATTATGAGAATTGTATGGATATTTTGCCCTGGCCATGCGGGTGTACGGCGGAATGAACAGGCTGATAGTCTAGCAGGGAATGCACCTCTTGGTGGTATTTTGCCTATGGACAAGGGGGAGGTGGTCGTGCGCTTGTGGGACCAGGTGGAGAAGGCGGGGGAACAGATTGAGAACCCATATGTGGAAAGGATGAGATTGTGGGGTATCAGCAGTGGTTTTGGTAGAATCTCAAAACTGAGAGGGAAGACCAGGAGAACTTTTAATCAGATTGCGCCGTGTCTACCACAGCAGATATCTAGGTTTTGTTATGTTATGTAATGTTATGTTATATTATGTTTGTCTATATTTTTTCTTTTTTGGTTGCATATCCCTTACAGGACGTTGCGGTCAACATCAGCATTTTTCAGCTGCTATTGATGTACTAGGCAAGATTACACTCAGTAGTTTGCCATTGCTTTCTGAGCGACCGGCTCACCTACCCCGTAAGTTACCAACGCGGCGAGAACCGCTACCGATTCTCGCGCAGGTTATGTTATTCACGAGAATATACGGGATTACGGAGAAAGATGTTAACACCTAGGCCAGGGAGACCGGTTATTTTATATTATGTTATGTTATTATATTATATTATATTATATTATATTATATTATATTACATTACATTACATTATATTATATTATATTATATTATATTATATTATATTATATTATTATTATATTATATTATATTATATTATATTATATTATATTATATTATATTATATTATATTATATTATATTATAATGTGTTATATTATATTATATTATATTATATTATATTATATTATATTATATTATATTATATTATATTATATTATATTATATTGTGTTGTGTTGTGTTAATGAAACTAGAAGATTACATACAACAATAAGAAAGAGACGAAAAGCTTTCTTTTGCCATGTGATGAGAAGACAGGCATTGGAGACCTTCGTGACAACTGTAAACGTCGAGGGGAAGAGAGACAGAGGCATGCCAAGAGAAAATGATGCTGGGTGGATTGAGACGATGGCATGGAGGAATATCAACAACATAGAAAACCAAAGACCGGGATCTGTGCAGAGTCAAGAATGCCTACGCCAGCTGGCATGGCATTTGATGATTATGTTGATATTATGTTATGTTATGTTATGTTGTGATGTTAGGTGCTTTTGTTTTGTTTTATTATATTATCTTGTGTTATGTCATATAATATCATGTTACGTTATATTATATTATGTTAGGTTATGCTTGCTTGCTTCCTTGCGTTCGTTGGCCTGTTGCCCAGGACGCTCGACAAGGACGCGTCAATAGGTCTTGGCCAGTATATAACCCGGCCCTGGTGCCTTGGAAACACCTCTGCGTCCCATGTTAGGTTATGATTAAGATCGTGAGATGTAACGCCTTAGCGGTAACATTTTCTCTGGTGACGGCGGCGTTATGTATTCATGCCACACATCGGCCAGATGGACTTACAAGATGACTTCTTGTCTTTGACTTGCGGACGTAAATCACAAGTACCTCATAAATCGGAGTGAGTCTACCTGACTGGCGGGGGATACTGGTAATAAGAATATCTAACCCTCACGCAACAATATGTCCTGTGCACTCACAAGTAACAGCAACTAGTACTAAAGTGCATTCACCAATGTTTGCCCTCATTCACGTTCAATTTTTTTTTTTTTTTAAAGTAACTGTTGCGTCGTTATGAAATATTTCCTGCCGTCATATATTTCCTGCCGTCTTATATTTGCTCCCACCCAAAGAATGTATCTTTGATAGTTCCAAAGGCATTTGAAATTATGGAACGCGGCGATGTGTCTTTGATGTTTTGGCGAAAATGTATTGAATCCATGCTAACAAGCTAGTTTTACAGTAACCACTGAACATTTCCGTTCCACTGTGTGACGTGCTTCTCATAGGGAAATGTCCGTGCACTACTGAGAATATTCATTATTTAAAACTGTTATTTCTGTTTGAAGATGTAATACATTTCGTAATATGTACTTCATCTCTTACCGGTAAATCGTGTACCGCATATAAACAAATAATATAAATTAATATCTACTGTACAATCACCAGAACAAATCATGTTATGTTGGGTGCACATAATGAAAAGGCAATAGGCTAACTCTCATCATTTTCCCTAAGTTTGTTACTGAGTTGTGGATTTTTGTACTGGGGTAAACATATGTGAACGCACTATTGTAGTTGCAGCTCTGGGGATAGTGACATATGCAGTTTCATAAATACCAAGTTGAGAGTTCAAAATCAAGTGAGGTTGATTTGAAACCAGACCTTTTTGAATTGATTTTTATGGTATGAGGCATTGACCGTTCAGACAGCGACGAACTTGTCATTCACAATCCCGACATACCAGGATAGAATTCAGCGGCAGACGATTTGAGATCAGATAGTTTTGCAATGATTTTCCCTATGGTATTGTGTTGGTCGTTCTCAAATCCATGGCAAACTACTTAATGTAAAATTGCATAGAAAATCACAAATTACCAAAAAAATTGATATGAAACTAATTTTTATTTAAAATTACAACTACGTGGTGCGCCAAATTTCTAACATCTGTAAACTAAAAGTAAACTATCCAGCCAGATTCAACGCCATCCTGGCATGTTGGCATGGTAAAAATAAAGTTAAGGAACCTTTGACCCGACATGCCGGACATTGAGTCTACGGTGCTAGTTCTATATTGTTAACAGACCAATCGGCATTCGATGAGAGTGTGATCAATATCCCATTGGCCGCCTTTGCTTCATATACCATTTCATGGTACTAATTTTAGACTGGGTCGACTTGGGATAACACCGACATTTTACACGTTTAGAATCTATAGAGATTCGAACACATGGCCCCCGCCTAGTATTGTGCTATCCACTGCGCTACTTTAGCTCAGTGGGGATATGGTGCAAGGCGGTATATTTCTGACCAATGGGCATTTCTATCGGTAATGGGCGACAGAAATCGCCCCACCCTGTCTACACTGTTCGATAAAACGCTCAATTCCAGCGGTAATGGCCAGGAGAAATTGTCAAATCTTATCAGTACTGTTAGAGAAAACGCCAAATTCTATCGGTAATGGCCGATAGAAATCGCCTAATCCTATGTGTACTGTTCGAGAAAACACGCAATTCTATCGGTAATTGTCAACAGAAAACGTCCGATCCTATCTTCAATGTACAAGAAAATGCGCAATTATACCCGTAATTTCCAACAGAAATATTATCTTCACTGTACGAGGAAACACACAATTCTATCGGTAATTGCCTACAGAAATCGTTTCCTCCTATCTGCACTGTTCGAGAAATCAGGGCCAGGTTCTATACTGGCCAAGACCTACTAACACAGTGGTTCTCAAACTTTTTTGGCCCGTGCCCCCCTTCACCATATTTTCAGAACGCCATCCCTCCCCCCTTCCTATCAAAAATTTGGCCCGTGCCCCCCTTCACCGTATTTTCAGAACGTCATCCCCCCCCCCTTCATATTTCCTATTTAAAAATCCCCCACACCTACACAGTATACGTAAAAGTGGAAGGCAAATGTAATAGCATATACTAAAACAACTCTAGACATCCACATAAAACATGATTTGTTGGTCTACTTACTTTATAAAATGAATTTTAGAAGGATGAGACATACATAACTGTAAAGTATGAAGGGAAAAACAATACCAAGTAATCGGTTCTTGTATTAACACGATCTTGAAATGGTCTTCATCCCCCCCCCCCTGGAAACCCTAAAATTCCCCCCTGGAGGGGGGGGGGAGAATTCCCCACCGGTTGAGAACCACTGTACTAACACGTCTTAGTCGTGCGTCCTGGGCAACAGTAGTGACTGACTAACGAAGTAGGATCGCTGATTCTTCCGAAGTCGGAGAGTATCTGCCTGCACGGCGAGAAACCACCAGTCTGTACACCAATAAGCCAGACATGGGACAACGGATACTCACGCACACCTCGGGTCCTGCATGACATCACACTGATGTTGGACAACAGGATGTCTTCATCCGACATACAGGACTTCGCGCTGGAGTTCACAGCCAGCGAACACAAGCAAGCAATCCTACAGAAATCGTCTAATCCTATCTTCACAGTACGAGAAAACACGCGATTCTGTCGATAATTGCCAACAGAAATCGTTTGATCCTGTCTGCAACTGTTTTAGAGAACGAGCAATTCTTTCAGTAATCTTACTTGTCATATCCTACCTGCAGTCGTCAAAAAATGTTCAGTCATATCGGTACTCGTGTAGAAAACATCCAGTTCATTCTGCAATGATCGAGGAAAGGTCCAAACATTTCGCTACTTGTCGGGAAAACGCCCACTAATATCGATATTGATATGGAAATAGTCTAATTCTATCGGTATTGGTCGGTAGAAAGTACACTCCTTTTTTTTTTTTTTTTTGCATTGCCCTGGAAAATGTCCAATCCTATCTTCACTGGTCTGGACAATGTCCAATCCTATCTTCACTGGTCTGGCAAATGTCCAATCCTAATTTCACTGGTCTGGTAAATGTCCAATTCTATCTTCACTGGTCTGGAAAATGTACAATTCTGTCTTCACTGGTCTGGAAAATGTCCAACCCCATCTTTTTCGGTCTTGAAAATGTTCAAATCTATCTTCACTGGTCTGGAAAATGTCCAGTCCTTTCTTCACTTGTCTGGAAAATGTCCAATCCTATCTTCACTGGTCTGGAAAATGTCCAATCCTATCTTTTCCGGTCTGGCAAATGTCCAATCTTATCTTCACTGGTCTGGAAAATGTCCAATCCTATCTTTTCCGGTCTGGAAAATGTTCAACCGTATCTTCACTGGTCTGGCAAATGTCCAATCCTATCTTCACTGGTCTGGCAAATGTCCAATCCTATAGGCACTGATCGAGAAAACGTCCTGGCCCTGTAGTGCTGACCGAGAAAAGGGTCAATCTTATCAGTGCGAACTCAGAATCACTCTAGTGGAAAGCAAACACGCACGCAATTCTGCCACAACGAGTCGAAATACTGGAATGAAGTGAATTGCGTATGAGTACTAGAACTTCTCCCCTGCCTCCTCTACGGTCGACAATCATTCAGTCAGTCAAACAATCTATCAATCAGCCATGAATGACCTCCATCATTTAATTAGTCAATTATTATTAATCTTCCGTTAATCAATCGATTAGTATGTCAATTAATCAATCATTATATATATATATATAAATGTTTGCATATTCTTTACAGGACAATGCTGTCAACATCAGCATCTTTCAACTGATTGTTGGTTTCTTGGCAAGATTACGCTCAGTAGTTTCCCATTGCTTTCTGAGCGGCCGGCTCACATACCCCGTAAGTTACCGACGCGATTCGAACCACTGCTGATTCTCACCGTCGTCACGTTACTTACGAGAGTATACGAGATTACGGAGAAAAGTCGCTAACCTCTAGGCCAGATAGTCGGTATATATATATACATATATATATATATATATATATATATATATATATATATATATATGTGTGTGTGTGTGTGTGTGTGTGTGTGTGTGTGTGTGTGTGTGTGTGTGTGTGTGTGTTTCAGTCAAGCATTGACTCAGTGCAACCCATAAACGGGCAAATGTCTCGCTGTTTATATTTCACCTCGACACCGCAAGGTACTAGAGGAACATGATGAGATGAGAGATGAGACTGAATCAGTTTTCTAATCAATAAAACAGCCAGTCATTCAATCAATCTGTCAGTCGTTCAAACAGTTCATTAATAAACCAATAAATAAATCCTCGATACATTTCTCAACAATATGTTGGTGTTTCATTTTTACACCCCACATTTCAAAACCGTGCAACGACACTAAATTACAAACATCTATCTTTCTGCCTATTTGTGTTCCCACTCAAAAGCACAAACCAGTGCACATTAGTTTGCAAATTAATAAAGAAGACGAGAGAGTGTCGCAACGCTCGCCGCCCAGTAACATAAACTCAAGCTGAGAACCAGAGAGACACCAAGTTATTAGCAATGTTCAGACTTAGGCTTGCATGAAGAAATTAAGGCGCCCTTTTCCCCTGTGACAGCCTGACATTATATCTATACCGTCGTTTAAGCCCTCATTTAAAGCTACTAATAGCAGTGTAACGCCACTGCCTTAAGCCAGCAACATCATTCATGGACTCACATATCACAAATTCGATATCTCGGCGCGTGCCAGTGCTTTTTCGATCCACGTTAAAGCGTCAAGGAAATTGGAGGGAACAGCACAGATAGCGACGTTCACTGTTAGCTTTACAAGCTGGCGTGGTCCCATCAATTAGGAAAATTATTCTTTATGTGTTTGTAAAAATAAATGGCGAATATGAGGATAATCCCACGTCTGGCTCTTGCGTGGGTGTGAATTGGTTGGCCTTTGAAATATTAGGTCATGGTGTTATGAGATGGGATGGTTAGTTATCTTCCTTTGAATATAATCTTTCCAGATAAGCTGTATGTCAGAGAAGAACGTAGTCTGAAATGGATGCACGTGTGCTGGGGAGACTGGACTTGGCATCAGACTGACAAAGAAAGTAGGAACTACACCTAGATGTGGCATCTCGTGCAGACACAAGCTTGGCGAGCTAAGGGAAGACTACACATTTTACATGCTGCGAGACTGCAAGAGAATCATAGCAATTCCCTGTTATACACACACACAGAGATGTATATCCTCTTACTCTTCCTGTGAGCTGCTGTCGGAGTGGTGGATTAATTCCCTACATTGGTCAGATGGTGCCTAACCTTTCACGTCTATTTCAGTAAGCAACGGCAAACTACTGGCAATTTAGTTGCCTAGAAAATCCTGCACATAACACGCAACATGTACGTGTGTGTGTGTGTGTGTGTGTTTGTGTGTGTGTGTGTGTGTGTGTGTGTGAGAGAGAGAGAGAGAGGGAGTATGTGTGTGTGTGTGAATCAAAATGTAAATGACCCTGTTAGATGACTTAACTGATTAAGTGCCATGGGATGATTATTCGCCTTAAGCAATTTCCGTTTGGGCTTATATATCGCCGAAAAGTTGTTATTGTGTTATAATACAATATGTCTGCTACCATATTAACAACTTTTAAGTTATAACTTAGGCACACCCCCTGCTTCCCATTTTCCGCCATTAATTTTTGTTGGATCAACACTTGCTTTTTGTTTGGCACTGAATCTGGTAAGCAGTGTTGAGAATATAATGCAAGACCAATATTTATATCGACCAATCAACACTCAGTGCGTGGTGTGTAAAATAATGAACCAATCATTTAATCAAATATAAATCTATCTAACGCTTATTTCTTTTCTTTTTTTCACTGCTCCTCCCTATTAATCAAAATCTTGCATCACCACTAAATCACAAAAATCAGTCTTTCAGCCTGTTTTCGTTCCGTCTTTTAAAGTGAACACCATTACGCATTAGTCTGCAAACCACTGAAGAAGATGGGACAATGTCGCAACGCTCGCCGCCCAGCTGTAACAGAGCACCATCTCTGTTAGAGAGTTAATAGGTTAATGGGTGGTGTGCAAAGGGGGAAAGACTAATATACAAGGCACGGCTGAGCATCCCATTGGGATGTAACTAGGGACGCTCAAGCTGTGACGCGGGGGGTAGAGATAGTTTAGTTACCATCTGTACCTTGGGCCGACAACATCTATTGCAGTAACATCCGTCCAGAAAGTCAGTGCATGCTGTTTTATATTCTATGATGTATTCCATTGAATAAACATTTGAAATACAGCGAGGACTTTGTCTCTGCTCTATAACGTCAGCACTGTTATACAGCAACACAAACTCAAGGCCAGAACCACAAGAGTCATCAAGTTATTAGCTTAGTCATACGCTGGCCTGACGGAATGACGGCACTTTCTTTCCTTGCGACAGACTGACAACATTAAAACTATATCACGGCTTCAATCCTCCTTTGACGCTACTAATAGCAGTGTAACGCCACTGCCTTAAGCCAGTAACATCATTCATGGACGCACGCATCACAAATTCGATACCTCGGCGCGTGTCAGTGCTTTTTCGATCCACGTTAAAGCGCCAAGGAAATTGGCGGGAACAGCAAAGATGGCGACATTTTCTGTTAGCTTTTCAGGGTGGCGTGGTCCTGTCCATTAGCAAAATTATTTTTATGTGTTTGTAAAAAATGGCAAATATAAGGATAACCCCGAGTCTGGCTCTCACGTGGATGTGAATTGGTTGGCCTTAGAAATATTAGGTCACGGTGTTATGAGATGGGATGGCTAGTTATCTTCCTTTGAATATAATCTTTCCAGATCAGCTGTATGTTGAAGAAGAACGTCGTCAGGAAATGGATGCACGTGTGTTGGGGAGTCGGGATATGGCCTCAGACTGACAAAGAATGTAGAATATGCACCTAGATGTGGCATCTTGTGCAGACACAAGCTTGGCTAGCTAAGGGAAGACTACAAGACTGCAAGAGAATCATAGCAATTCCCTATTATTACACACAAACAAAGACACTTACAGATGTATATATCCTCTTGCACTTTCTGTGCTCTTTTGTTAAAGTGATGGATTAATTCCCTACATTGGACAGATTGTGCCTCAAAGTTGATGTTTACTTCAGAAAGCAATGGCAAACTATTGAATATTAAAGTGCTTAGAAAAACTTGTAAATGACATGCAACATTTGTGTGTGTGTGTGTGTGTGTGTGAGAGAGAGAGAGAGAGAGAGAGAGAGAGAGAGAGAGAGAGAGAGAGAGAGAGAGAGAGAGAGAGAGAGAGAGAATCAAAATGTAAATCACCCTGTTAGACGGCTTAAAGCAACGTCAAGTATATCATTCGATGCTCAGCGCGTGATGTGTTCAATAATGAACCAATCAGTCAATCATATATAAATCTATCAATCATTTACTACCGTGTGTGTTGTTTTGTTTTTTAACCTCTCCTCCCTATTAGTCAAAACCTTGCATCGCCACTGAATCACGAAAATCAGTCTTTAAGCCTATTTGCGTTCCGTCTCTAAAGTGCACACAATTACGCATTAGTCTGCGAACCACTAAAGAAGATGAGACAGTGTCGCAACGGTCGCCGCCCAGTAACGCAAACTCAAGCTGAGAACCACTGAGTTATCAAGCTATTAGCAATGTTCAGACATACGCTGGCCCGACGGAATTAAGGCGCGTTCTTACCCTGCAACAGCATGACAACACTATAACTCTACCACCACTTGAACCCTCATTTGACGCTTCTAGTAGTACTTACTGCCCTAAGCCAGCAACATCATTCATGGACGCACACATCACACATTCGATATCTCGGCGCGTGTCAGCGCTTTTTCGATCCACGCTAAAGCGTCCAGGAAACTGGCGGGAACAGCAAAGATGGCTACGTTTTTCGTTTGATTTTCACGATGGCGTGGACCCAGCCATTAGGAAAATTAATTTTTATGTGTTTGTACAAACTGGCAAATATAAATATAATCCCGCGTCTGGCTCTTACATGGATGTGTTTTGATTGGCCTTTGAAATACTAGATCACGGTGTTATGAGATGGGTGGCTTGTTATATTCCTTTGAAGATCACTTTCCGGGGTTAAATATATCTCATAGAAGAATGTCGTCAGGAAATGGATGCTGGGGTGTTGAAGTGCTGGAGTGCTGGGTGCTGGGGTGTAAGGATCGTGTCTCAGAGTGACAAATAAGGTAGAGCCTGCACCTCCATGGGGTACCCTTAGCAGACAGAAGACCGGATAGGTAAAGAAGCAACGGTGTGATGAAGCTTCTCGAGGACTACACATTTCACATATTGCAAGGCGGCAAGAGAATCATAGTAATTGCCAATGATACACACACATACACTTGCGCATCCACACACACACACACACACACACACACACACACACACACACACACACATATATATATATATATATATATATATATATATATATATATATATATATATGCAAGGCGGCAAGAGTGTGCTTGTAGACAGAGACATCATTTCGGAACGTCTCAGTAGTTGCTTGTACTGTTGTGACTACCAACGCCAGCGTTAAAGGACACACACCACACACACACACACACACACACATATATATATATATATATATATATATATATATATATATATATATATATATATATGCAAGGCGGCAAGAGAGTGTGTGTGTGTGTGTGTGTGTGTGTGTGTGTGTGTGTGTGTGTGTGTGTGTGTGTGTGTGTGTGTGTGTGTGTGTGTCCTTTAACGCTGGCGTTGGTAGTCACAACAGTACAAGCAACTACTGAGACGTTCCGAAATGATGTCTCTGTCTACAAGCTAAGATACACACACACACACACACACACAAACCCGCACATATCACACGCACAAACATACATACGAGGGTACGTTAATAAGTAAGTCACAAATGGCTTTAGAAAAATAACTAAATATGATTACAACTTGAAACCATTTTATTTTTATACATACATTGTCCGTTTATTTCTCAACATAATTTCAACCAACATTGATGCACTTATCCCATCGTTTTTTTTTTTTTTTCAGTCATACCAAACCAGCTGCATAGAACTTGGTGCTCTGTTTTCTATACCAGGTTTTCAGGTCACATTCAACTCCGGCATCACTCGCGAAACTGCTCCCGCCAAGGTGTGTTTTCAGTGGACTTAGCCCCTAGCGATTTCCCGTAAAGCGGTGCATGGCTGGGTAGAAAAAGTTACGAAGGTGAGTCAATAAGTAAGTCACACAGTTCTGTTAGATGGCAGGTAAATGAAAACAAATCACGCAGTTCTATGCTTCCAGTTTGGAAGGACTGATAAAACGGTGGGATAAGTGCATCAATGTTGGTGGAAATTATGTTGAGAAATAAAGGGACACTGTATGTATAAAAATAAACTGGTTTCAAGATGTTTTCACAGTTAGTTATTTTTCTACAGCCATTTGTGACTTACTTATTAACTTACCCTCGTACATACACATATCCCACACAACTAGGATAAGCGCTTCTCACTAAAGGAGTAATGTCCGCAGGAGGACCTGGACGAAGCGGCATATGTTACCTGAGGACAAGAGGGCTCGGAGTGAGTATGCCCCAAGGTAGGGTTTCAGGGTGACAGAAGAAGAAAGAAGCACAGTCCGCTGCAGATTTCGTCTAACTATATTGATATTGTGGCCAGACCCTTCGTGAGTGCAGTGAGCATAACCCTCTTCAGACTGGGTAGACAATATTGTTCCTTCGCCGTCATAAAAATATAGTGATAGCACGTGCGTGTGTCCATTACGACTCTTGATTTGATTGAGTCAGGAACCGTCATCACAGCACTAGGGACATTCTTATACGTGCTCCGTCTTCATCTTCAACAGCCAGAGTAGAGTCCCAATGCTAATGGTAGCAGTAGGAGTCTGATTATGTGTCCGTCTGGCCTTTCTTCGGAGACCTGAGTCTCAGAGATCCTTTAGTCACTTCCTGCAGTATCATTCTCTCCAAGCAGCGGTAATCTAATTTTTCTTCTGCACTCATCTCATCTTATCTTGTTCTTCTCTTGTGCCTTGCGGTGTCGAAGTAAAGCATAAACAGTAGGAGAGTGTCAGCTTATGGGCTTCTGCACTATGCACACGGTCCCAAGGGAGCTCCGACCTTATCACCCACAAATACCCCACCCTGGGGTGCAGACTTAGCCTTGATGCGTGAAAATCGTTCCTTTAGTTATTACTGTCTTACAACCAACTATTCTTCGTGTAACTGATACTTCATGTCTCTTGATTGCATCCAATTTTCTGAAAGGATTCGTTGCAAAGAGTGTCTCGATCAGTAGGAAGAAGGATGCAGGAAATTGAACGCATCTAAGGCATGGAAAGCTATGAGGCAAGGGAAATCGTCACGAGATTGAGAATCGTTCCTACGGAGCTGTGGTGTGAGCCACGAGATTGAGAATCGTTCCCGCGGAGACGTGATGTCATCCACGACATTGAGATTCGCTCCCGCGGAACCGTGATGTGAGCCACGAGATTGAGAATCGTTCCTGGGGTGCCGTGATGTGAGCCACGGGAATGAGAATCGTTCCTGCGGAGCCACGATGTGAGTCACGAAATTGTGTATCGTTCCTGCGGAGTCGTGATGTGATCCACGCGATTGAGAATCGTTCCTGCGGAGTCGTGATGTGATCCACGCGATTGAGAATCGTTCCTGCGGAGTCGTGATGTGATCCACGCGATTGAGAATCGTTCCTGCGGAGCCACGATGTGAGTCACGAAATTGTGTATCGTTCCTGCGGAGTCGTGATGTGATCTACGCGATTGAGAATCGTTCCTGCGGAGCCGTGAGGTTAGCAACGTTGTGCAAACTAACTGCTGCATGATGATGATTGTATCTAGCGTCACAGCGGCGTAGATGAAACGTGTGTGGAAGACATGGTTGCGTGGCGTCTGGGAGAAGATGCAGAAGCTGATCAATACGAAGTTGGAAATATGCAAAACACCAGGGGGATGAAGGCGAGGCTGGGAAACTGGCAAAATATCACAGTTCTATTTGACGGGCCGTGATGAGAGTGACGTTCAGGACAGGATGTTATATACTGATGTTGATTATGATGTTGATGATGTTGATGATGGTGGTGATAGTGATAAAAGAGGTTGATGATGATGATGATTGTGGTTAGTGGTGGCAAAATTGTTGATGATGATGATGATGATGATGATGATGATGATGATGATGATGATGATGATGATGATGATGATGATGGTGGTGGTGGTGGTGGTGGTGGTGGTGGTGGTGGTGATGATGATGATGATGATGATGATGATGATGATGATGATGATGATGATGATGATGATGATGATGATGATGATGATGACGACGTAGACTCTCGAGACAGTGGATTGTGGTTGAAAAATGGACATTGATGCTTTGTGTGACTGGCAGTCTTGACGGAACTAGAGCAAGGGGGAGGCAAAGAGATAAATATATAGAGGGTTTGGACACAACACATCCGGTTCATTCACTTCATTATAATAATACACGCTGATCTTTAAAAAGACGTGTCCAGCCCGCAACAAGTATAAAGATAAGTAACTTTCATATATATTTTCATGTAGTACGACTCGTATTTTTCATGTAGTTGTGTCGGTTTGTGTATGTGTATTCTGTGCCGACTAAGTCTTTAGCCACACGTCCATATTGTTACTTCCAATCGTGTTGATGTAAAGCTGACTTGGTGATTTATTCATAATCTAGACCAAAAACCAGTCTTCATCCGCGACTCTAATGATCGTGTGAACGAACTTTGATCGCCCACCCTTATCGACATGACTCTCGATGTTGATCTTAATCATCCTCGTTATCATCTAGTTTAGTGGGTGCATCTTGTTTAGTAAGTTGTTCTAAACGTACCGCTTCTCCCTTTCACTTCTACCATCTCCTATCAATGTATGAAGGTTCATTTCAGTTTATTTTCCTTATAACCAGAATTTCTCCAGCAGTCTGCATTAGTTTTAGTAATCCTTCGAGCGGGCGCTCTTTATTGAATTACATGCCCTGAGACATATAATTACCTCCCTGCTGCTTAGGACACGATTATGTAACTTGAAAAATAAGAGACTTGATTCACTTATCTTCGCCAGACATGATATTAATCTGTCTGTAGACTTTTAGAGTATTATGTTATCTAATTCAGCGGAATGGTGTCTGGAGAATATGAACAGATAAAAATGATATTTAACTACCCGTTAATAATTGGAATCTGGCTTTCGCTATCTTTTTTCATCTCACATGTCTCACACAGAAGTGTAAGCGAAGCAATGTCATAACGGCAATCGAAAGACTTTTACTGTATCGGTTCGCCCCATAGCTATCCTGCCAAGTAAGAACATTGCACTTAAACCCGGGACACTGCAGTGACGCCACGCCACAAGGCGAAGTGGTCACGCTGTTTGCCTCGCGCTCCGAAAGTTGTGGGTTCGATTCCAGGCTACGTCTTTCGGTTCACGGGTGCATTTTTCTCGGAGACTCCTGGTGGTCGTCGCTGGAGCTACGTAGTTCGTGCTTTGTGCGACGTTTTCGGCAGACCGTCTTGCGGAAAGAGACCGAGCCATATGGGATACACCCGGTGCAATGAAGTCGATCCTCTCGACTTTTAAGACTTTTATTTTTTAGATTAAGAAGTGTCGTCCGAAGACGAACGTATGCAGGAAAACAATAATAAAAGTCGCTAATGGTGGTGCGAGCCGGTCTCCCTGGCCAAAGGCTTAATGACATTGTTCGTAATTCCATATATCCACGTGTGGAAAACAGCAGCTGCGATAATCGGCAGCGGTTCGCGCCGCGCTGGTAACTTACGGAGATTTGTGAGCTGGCCGTTCAGAAAACAATGGCAAACTACTGAATGTAAAATCTTACCTAGTACATCAACAGCAGCTGAAAAATGCTGGTATTGACTGCAACGTCTTGTAAAGGATATGCAACAACAACAACAACAACAACAACAACAACAACAACATTTGTGGTGTAAGACGTTTTGCTAGGGCCGCGCACAACAGCAGAGACAAGTTGATAGGAGGGGAGCCCAAGGCAACAGTTACACAATCTCAGAGGAACAGCTTGCTTCCTATGATGCGTTCCGGAGTGTGGCTCCTACAGTCGTGAACGGAATGCGATAAAAAGCAACATAGGAGAAATGACATCAAGTGATGCATAGAGAACCGTTGATGTGAAGGCGACGACAGACGCAAAATGACCACGAGAAGGAGCTGACTTTCCTGCGAACGAAGAAAAGATGTTTAGAAAATTGTGACGGGTCATGACACAACGGGTGCACGATAATCCCTCCCGGATGGGGAACAGGGCGTTTGGGCAGGAAAACAGCATATTTGGGGGACTAGCGCGAAAAACGATTAAAAACGTCTCGAAACTGGAAGACAGATTGTGAATGCGAATCATGAGAAAGGCAGCCGGAGTTATGAGTTTAAATCACTCAGTAGTAGTAATAGTAGTAGTAGTAGTAGTAGTAGTAGTAGTAGTAGTAGTAGTAGTAGTAGTAGTAGTAGTAGTAGTAATAGTAGTTGTTGTTGTTGTTGTTGTTGTTGTTGTTGTAGCAGCAGCAGCAGTAGTAGTAGTAGTAGTAGTAGTAGTAGTAGTAGTAGTAGTAGTAGTAGTAGTAGTAGTAGTAGTAGTAGTAGTAGTAGCAGCAGCAGCAGTAGTAGTAGTAGTAGCGGTAGTAGCAGCAATAGTAG
This sequence comes from Cepaea hortensis, assembly GCA_963921405.1. NCBI lineage: Eukaryota > Metazoa > Mollusca > Gastropoda > Stylommatophora > Helicidae > Cepaea > Cepaea hortensis. The sequence goes on from OY992897.1 coordinate 31,073,411, forward strand.
TAGTAGTAGTAGTAGTAGTAGTAGTAGTAGTAGTAGTAGTAGCAGCAGCAGTAGTAGTAATAGTAGTAGTAGTAGTAGTAGTAGTAGTAGTAGTAGTAGTAGTAGTAGTAGTAGTAGTAGTAGTAGTAGTAGTAGTAGTAGTAGTAGTAGACAAGAGGATAGATTAGAGTAGGCAAGAGGATAGATTAGAGAAGACAAGAGGATAGATTAGAGAAGACAAGAGAATAGATTAGAGAAGACAAGAGGAGAGAATTGAGAAGACAAGAGGATAGAGTGTAGAAGACAAGAGGATAGATTAGAGAAGACAAGAGGAGAGAATTGAGAACACAAGAGGATAGAGTGTAGAAGACAAGAGGATAGATTAGAGAAGACAAGAGGAGAGAATTGAGAACACAAGAGGATAGAGTGTAGAAGACAAGAGGATAGATTAGAGAAGACAAGAGGATAGATTAGAGAAGACAAGAGGATAGAGTAGAGAAGTCAAGAGGATAGATTAGAGAAGACAAGAGGATAGATTAGAGAAGACAAGAGGATAGATTAGAGAAGACAAGAGGATAGATTAGAGAAGACAAGAGGATAGATTAGAAAAGACAAGAGGAGAGAATTGAGAAGACAAGAGGATAGATTAGAGAAGACAAGAGGATAGATTAGAGAAGACAAGAGGATAGAGTAGAGAAGTCAAGAGGATAGATTAGAGAAGACAAGAGGATAGATTAGAGAAGACAAGAGGATAGATTAGAGAAGACAAGAGGATAGATTAGAGAAGACAAGAGGATAGATTAGAGAAGACAAGAGGAGAGAATTGAGAACACAAGAGGATAGAGTGTAGAAGACAAGAGGATAGATTAGAGAAGACAAGAGGATAGAGTAGAGAAGTCAAGAAGATAGATTAGAGAAGACAAGAGGATAGATTAGAGAAGACAAGAGGATAGATTAGAGAAGACAAGAGGATAGATTAGAGAAGACAAGAGGATAGATTAGAGAAGACAAGAGAATAGATTAGAGAAGACAAGAGGAGAGAATTGAGAAGACAAGAGGATAGATTAGAGAAGACAAGAGGATAGATTAGAGAAGACAAGAGAATAGATTAGAGAAGACAAGAGGAGAGAATTGAGAAGACAAGAGGATAGATTAGAGAAGACAAGAGGATAGATTAGAGAAGACAAGAGAATAGATTAGAGAAGACAAGAGGATAGATTAGAGAAGACAAGAGGATAGATCAGGAAAGCAAGAGAATATATGATATGTGTCTTTCATTATATATTCCCTTTTATGTGTGCCTCCTTTTTTTTTATTTATGTATGCACCGTGTCTTATTCTTCTCCTTCTTCTTTTCTTCTTCCACTTCTTCTTCATCCTCAACTCTGTTTTGCCTTTAAACGTCAGGTTAAAAAATCAAAAAGATATGGAAAGAACGCTATCGTTCTTCTTCACGGTGTTATTCACAGTTTGAGTACTTCATCATTTCGTCTGTTGGCCTGTTTCCTTTTAATCTACGTGTTAAAATTCTGCCTGGGCCACTCGCTGCCTTGTGATCATCTCCATACATGACCGAGTCGAACAGATTTTACCCAGGTTAAATGGCTCTGTCTAGAAAAAGAGTGGTGCAGTGCTGGAAGGAACCCGTGCTGGTGTGTGCATGTTAAACGTCGATAATTATCAGCTAATCTGAGAAACATCAAATGGCATTGGACATGTTGTTTCTCGGGAAAATACAAAGAATGCCAAGGACGGACAGAAAAACCATTGAGACAGTCCTTTAACAAACAACTGATAACCCTAAACTGATAAGAGAAATTAGATGTCAATAATTAAGATTATTCCGGCGAAAGCTTTGTAAAAACTGAAAAGCTTGATGGGAAAAACAAAGGGGAAAACAAAAAGATAAATATGGATGGCTTGGCATCGTGGCGTCGTGGCGTATTTTGAACAAGAACACAGATCGTTCCAATTCCAATTCCAATTTTCAAAACAAAACTTCCAAATTCGGTCTCGTTAAACCTGTCTCCTCAGCTTTGGTTATTGTAGAGATGCGTGGTTTTTGTGGGTATTTTTACCCTGTTTCTTGTCTTGTGCGCTCTTACGAGTAAGTCCTACCTCGGACTGGTTGCATAAGCGTTTGTGTCTGTGACGTCAGCTGGGGGTTTGGTCGGCTGTTATCCTTTGTACCGTCTCATCTTGTCGCTTCCTTTGTTGGCGAAGGCTCCTGGCTAGGCTGGTTGCAGTCCTTATAAGGACTTTTTATCTGGTCTTTTTGCCTCCTTGTGGGTGTATTGTCTGTAGCAGCTTTTCGATGTTTTCATTTTCTTGTTTGCGCAATATCTCTTCCCTCTCCCTTTCGAATTTCTTGTGTCTGTTTTCTATTTCGAGTATTTTGCGTTCCTTTTGCCTTTGGTATTCTGCTATCTTGAGATCCTCCATTCTTGCCGATTCTAGGCACTCCTCTAGGGTATGTGGAAGTGGGTACTCTGTGCCCCTGTCACTCTCCTCCCCTATGATTTCTCCAGAGGTCTGGTGGTATATCGGTTTCCTCTTGGATTTCTTAGGTGTCGTGGTTGGGCTGCTGGCCTTTGTTTGCGGTTCCGGTTCGGTCTTTTGTTGAGTGTCATCTTGCGGCTTTTTTTTTTTTTTTGGGGGGGGGGTGATCTTTTCCTTTGCTTAAGCTGGTTTGTTTTTAGCATTTCTCTCTCCGCTTTGATGTCTCGTAGAATCTCTTCATTCTTCTTTGTCGTCTGCATCATGTGTTCCACCTCTCGTTTGATGTTTTGCTGGATCTCCTTTATTTCAGCAAGCAGCTTTTCATTGTCGCTGGTGTTTGAAGTAGCTTGTCTTGGTTTTTTTTTTTTTTTAAACTCATCAATCTGGCTCTGTCCTTGCGAGATGCACGTGGCTGTCTCGCACCTACGCATTGCTTCCTTATATGGTGTCTTTGTGGTAATGGTGAGCTTTAAGACGTCTCTGTGTCTCTGGAGGTACGGCCAGCCCAAGTATCTTGCTCCATGCTTGCCTAGGCAGTTGACGCACTTTCTTTTGTTGTTGGGTGCTCGGAAGTCCGTGTCTAGCTTGGCCAGCGGACACTCCTTGAAGGCGTGGTGATCGGCACAGTGCCGGCAGATTTGTTTTACTGCGACATGCTGCTCTGCTGTGGCCGGCCCTCTGGCATCTTGAATATTGATTGACTCTTGGGATAAATCTCTCTGGTTGTTGCATTTACTTGTTGTCGTATCATTGCCTTGCTATTTTATGAGATAGTGAGTCATCACCGCCGACGCATATCGACATGTCACAAGATGATGTTTCTAATGCTCGCACAGTCCTACCTTGTTTTCTGACCTCATCGTTTATAATCTGGTTATACAAAGGATGCGTCATCGGAATTTCACCTGTGTTGTTTCCATTGTTCTGTTGTCTTCCATTGTTTGTCCTGTCTTCTGACATTGACAGCATTATGTTGACTCGCAGACCGTGTTGAGCAGTTTTCATTTTGTGCTATTGTTTACTTGAACTTTTCCAAATGTATTTTCATTTACTTTAAATATTTTTAGATCTCTTTTTATCCAACGTTTTCTTTCTCTTTTATTCTCTTTTTACCGGAATCTCGCTATGTCTGTGTCCCTCTTTATTTCTCACCATCATCGTTTGTCTCTGCCTTGCTAGCAGTCTTTCCTTCTTTTTATCTTCGTATCACTCAATTGCCCTATCTCTCTCCACCTTCGTCCTTTTCGCCATCATGCTCCTCTCTCCACCTGCCTCCTTCTCGCCATCTCTCTCCATGCAATTTCATCTAATGAGGGTTCAGGTTCTGTCTCTGCTGTCATTGGTTCATCTTCTATTTCATATCCTCACAGTTATTCCTATCATACATTTCACTGCAGTATCCCTGCAATCTTTCTAGAATTGTTCTATATTCTGTTAGGGTATTTTATAACTTATCACATATAACATTTAATTGAGGCTGAACATTTCTTGTCAATAACATCATCTCTTTTAACATTTCGTAATCTCTTCCATTCTTATCAAAGAGCTATATTATAGTACAGTAATCTTGTATACATTGCTTTTGTCCTTTTTTGTGTTCTTTCTTATTTCTCGAGTTAAAGATTTATACTTCATCCTGTTGCTATCGGTTTCACCTCCTTTCTGTTTCAGTTCAAACGTGTCTGATGTAATCCATGGCTTGTGTTGCTTTTTCTTGGTCGGAAGTAAATCTTTGGCTTTAGTTATCAAGATATCTCTAGTTTGTACTGACAATTCACCAGGTGTTAATTCCTCTTGTATAGACATCAAGACCCCAAAACGATTCTTCATGTCTACGTTGTATGCATCTGTTATTTTTGTGAGATTACCATACATAGTATTGATAACAACTTGGAGTTAACAATTGTAAGTTTGATGAAAATGTTAACTTTCTTTCACTTCCACAGATTTCCCATCGCCATGAAAGCCCCTCCTGCCCTTGTATTCTTATTTTAGTCTCTCTATCTCTGTTTCATCCAGTGGGGTTGAAAGTTTGCAGCCACGAGTTCTAAGATGGCTGGTAAGACCTATTTTGGCTCGAAATGTTCTTTGACAGTTTGGGCAAAGAATGCTTGACGTTCCAGGAGGAGGATCTTTTGCAGAGGTTTTTTTTTTTTTTGTCCAGCCTTTTCTTCATAGCTCTTGCAGTCCTGGTTGCTTCATAAGTGACTGCACCCTTGCGTAATGATGTACGCCACGATTTCGGTCTTTGGCAGCAGTCTACCAGATGCCAAGATGAATTCCAAAAGCTTTCAGTGAGATTTTCAGAGTGTCTTTAAAGCGTTTCCTCTAGCCGCCTTGGGAGCGTTTACCACGACGCAGCTCGTCCGTAAAAAAATTCGTTTAGGGAGTCTGTGATCTGGCATACGAGTTAAGTGACCAGCCCAGCGAATCTGATTCTTCATCAGTAGAGTGTGGATACTGGGCATGGATGCTCTTTCTAGGACTTCAGTGTCTGGGATCTTGTCTTGCCATTTAATCTTCAATAGCTTCCAAAGGCAAACTGTGTGGAAGTGGTTTAATTTCCTAGCGTGTCGCTGATACACAGTCCAGGTTTTACAAGCATATAGCAGTGTGGATAATACAACGGCATTGTAGACTTTCAGCTTTGTTTACAGGCTTATTCCATTTATGTCCCATATATTCTTGTACAGTCTGCCAAAGGCCGCACTGGTCTTGGAGATTCTTGCATTCACTTCGTCATCAATTGTGGCAGCTTGTGACACAGTGCTGCCAAGATAGGTGAATTTGTCCACAACACTTAGTCTATGACCATTCACTTTGATATTCGGCACGGTGTGATTATTCCCTAGAGCTGGCTCGTACATAACTACAGTCTTCTCCAAGTTGATATTGAGCCCAAAGTTGGCACAGTCATGTGAGAAAGCTGAAACATTGTGTTGCATGTCTGCCTCTGAGTTGGCATATAGAGCGCAATCATCAGCAAACAGCAGTTCTTTGACGGTGTCGCTGTTAGTTTTGGTTTTGGCTGTCAGCCTTCTGAGATTGAACAACTTTCCATTCATGCGGTGGGTGATGTCTATTCCAATGTCATTGTTCTCGAAGGCATTCGTCAGCTGGCTGAAAACATGAGGCTGAACAGTGTTGGTGCCAGAATACATCCTTACTTCACTCAATTAGTAACAGGAAAGTGCTCAGAAAGTTCACCATTTTCCTGTATTCTTGCCTGCATACCATCATGAAATAGCCGCACTATGTGGACAAACTTTCGTGGACAGCCGTATTTCGCCATACTCTTTAACAATCCTTCTCTGCTGACTGTGTGTATCAAAAGCCTTAAGAAATACGTAGAGTTCAGAGGACGGAATAGACAACATAAGCGTTGAAACCCACGAGGGGAAGTCAATAAATAAGTCACAAATGGCTGCCGAAAAATAACGAAATAGGATAACAACTTTAAACAAGTTTCTTTGTATACATAAATTGTCCCTTTATTTCTCAACATAATTTCCACCAACATTGATGCACTTATCCTATCGTTTTATCAGTCCTCCCAAACCGACTGCATAGAATTGCATGCTCTGTTTTCTCAACCACGTTTTTACTTCACACTCAGGAGAAAATTAACCAACTAACGAGGAAAGTTCTGGAACATCCACCTTACAGCCCCGACTTAGCCCCTAGCGATTTCCACCTTTTTTGGTGTTTTCTCAACCACGTTTTTACTTCACACTCAGGAGAAAATTAACCAACTAACGAGGAAAGTTCTGGAACATCCACCTTACAGCCCCGACTTAGCCCCTAGCGATTTCCACCTTTTTTGGTAAACTGAAAACCAAACTTGGTGGGAGATATTTCGCGAATGACGCCGAAGTTGAATGCGAATGTGAAGTGAAAACATGGTTTAGAAAACAGAGCACGCAGTTCTATGCTATTCTATTGGAATGAGATCGGACAATTAGTATAATGTGCCACATCGCGAAGATTCTGCTGAGAATTATCATGCAAAGAGTTAGGAGGAAAATACAACCCGAAATAGGAGAAGAACAATGTGGGTTTGTAGAAGGCAAGGGCACAGTAAATGTTGTGTATATACTGAGAACAGTAATTGAACGTTCCATAGAAGTAAACAAAGATTTATATCTTTGTTTTATTGACTACACAAAGGGTGTTGATAAAGTGAGACATGTCGACATGATAAGGATGCTTGAAGATCCACAAATTGATGGAAAAGACCTTAGACTTGTTTTTAAAAAAACATATATTGGAAACAACAAGCTGCCATCAGATTGATAACGATGTAGGTCAATATCAGCCTATTAAAAGAGGTGTGAGACAGGGATGTGTAATTTCTCCAGATCTTTTTTTCCTTTACAGTGAAAATATTTTCAGAAATATGGAAGGAATCAACATTAGGGGACGGTACATCAATAACATTAGATATACAGATGATACAATCTTGATTGCAGACAATGAACAGGGCCTGCAAAATTTAGTAGATGCGGTTGTTGCACACAGTGAACAACCAGGGTTAGAACTGAATATTAAGAAGACACAGATTATGGTCGTCACTGGGAAGAAGCAAATACCACAATGTGATATACGAGTAAATTGGCATATTCTTAAGCAAGTGAATCGATACAGTTATCTCGGCACAGTCATAACGTTTGATGGGAGATGCCTTGAGGAGAGAAGAACCAGAATTGCCATTGCTAAGGTAGCGTTTTGCAAGATGAAAACATACTGACCAATAAACAGATATCAATTGAAACGAGAAAAAGAGTGTTGATGTGCTACATAGAACGTGTACTTTTGTATGGATGTGAGGCGTGGACAATGAGCAGTCAAGGTGAAAAACAGCTGATGGCTGTGGAAATGTGGTTTCTGAGGAAAATGCAAAGAATACTATGGACAGACAGAAAAACCAATGAACAAGTCCTTCAAGACACAAATAAATATCTTAACCTGATTAGAGTCATTAGACGTAGACAGTCAAACATTTTTGGGCTTATTGACTTCCCCTCGTAGAGTTAAAGACCGGGATTCGAACCTGTCACCTTCACATGACGACAGCGCCTCGCTGTAGGAACAAGTTTACTTCAACGCATGACCAACTAGACACCCTCCACTTTATTTCTTCTCATAACGTGTCTAAAACATTTTGACTCTCTACTTCTAATTTCTCTAATGAAATTACGGCTTTCATTTATTTCTTGTAGGACTTGGTCATTGGTTTTTCTGTCTGTCCATTTATTCTTTGCATTTTCCTCAGAAACCACATTTTCATGCCGCTAGATGTTTTTTTGTTTTTTTCAGCTTGGAGAGAGAGGAAAATGAAGGAGGACAAAAATATAAATAGAAAGATAGAAAGACACGAAGTTGGAAAGGGAAAAGGATAGAGTGAGAAATAAATTTGGAGAGAATAATAATAATAATAATAATAATAATAAGTCTTTATTTTCAAAGGGTTAAGAATTGGGCACGCAGGCCCGTCTGACATTCTGCCCTTCTTCTCTATTTCCTCTCAAAATTAAGGGACAAACACTGAGATAGGAAGACAGAGAGAGAGAGAGAGAGAGAGAGAGAGAGAGAGAGAGAGAGAGAGAGAGAGAGAGAGAGAGAGAGAATAAGAGAGAAAATGCAAGAGAAAAAAATAAGAGAACAAGAGCTAGAAAAGAGAGAGGAGAGAGCGAAACAGAGAGAGAAATATTGAGAGAGGAACAGGGATAGAGAGAACAAGAAAGAGAAAGAGACAGTGACAGGGGGAGAGAGAGCGGAATAGAGAGAGGAATAGAGAGAAAGAGCGATAGAAAGAGAGACAGAGAGAAATAGAGAGATAAATAGAGAAAGAAATAGATAGAGAGAAAGAGAGAGAAAATGAGAGACAATGAAAGAGAATGTGAGAGTGAAAGAGAGCGAGAAAACGAGAAAGAGAAGAGAAAGCGAGAAAGAGAGAAAGAAACAAGAAAGAGGGAGAATGAGAAAGAGAGAGAGTGAGAGAGAGAGAGAGAGAGAGAGAGAGAGAGAGAGAGAGAGAGAGAGGGCTAGAGGAGGAAGATTACTGAGAGATAGAAACATGATGAGGAGAATGGTGGCTAGCAGGAGGCAAGTAGAGAAAGGAGAATGGTAGAGAGCAGGAGGGAGGTGGGGAGAGGAGAATGATGGCGAGATTGAGGCAAGTTGAGAGAGGAGAATGGTGGCGAGATTGAGGCAAGTTGAGAGAGGAGAATGGTGGCGAGATTGAGGCAAGTTGAGAGAGGAGAATGGTGGCGAGATTGAGGCAAGTTGAGAGAGGAGAATGGTGGCGAGAAGGTGAAAGGTGACAGGTGGAGAGAGGAGAATGATGGCGAGATTGAGGCAAGTTGAGAGAGGAGAATGGTGGCGAGAAGGTGAAAGGTGACAGGTGGAGAGAGGAGAATGATGGCGAGAAGGAGGCATGTGCATGGGCAATAAAGAACCTGAAGAATGGTAAATCACTAGCATGTGATGAGATACCAGCTGAACTAATTAAAGCGGGAGGAGACGAAAGCATACAAATCTATCACGCATTATGTAAAATGGTTTGTGGCCAAGAGATTGGAAGGGAACTATCTTCATTCCATTACCAAAAAAGGACAGCCTGAAATTAAGCACCAACTATAGAACTGTTGCCTTAATTTGGCTTGCTGGTGTGGCCACCACCATCACCACCACCACCACCACCATCATCATCATCATCATCATCATCATCATCATGTGCCATCAAAGCAGTAAAAGTTGACGTTA
>OY992897.1:31087653-31162653 GCA_963921405.1 Cepaea hortensis
GTTACTGCCATATTTCTATAATTTGTCTAGATTTTGTTAAGGTATGTCTCAACTTGTCACAGATAACATTCACTTGAGGTTGAATATTTCTTGTCAATAACTTCATTTATTTGAACATTTTGTAATCTCTATCATTCTTATGATATTGCTCTATTCTGTTACAGCAATCTTGTATATATTGGTTTTTGTCCTTTCGTGTGTTCTTTCTTATTTCTCGAGTTAAAGATTTATACTTCATCCTGCTATTATCGGATTCACCTCCTTTCTGTTTCAGTTCCCTTCGTTGTTTTATTAATTCTAACGTGTCTGATGTAATCCATGGCTTATGTTGTTTTGTCTTGGTCAGAGTTAAATATTTGGCTGCAGTTATCAAGACATCTCTAGCTTGTACTGCCAATTCATCAGGTGTCAATTCCTGCTGTATAGACATCAAGACCCCAAAACGATTCTTTACTTCTACGTTGTATTCATCTGGTATTTTTTGTGAGATCAAAGCGAAGTGACCTTTTTTTTTTTTGATGATGATTGTGATTTACTAGGCAGGTTTACGTTTTGTACTTTTTCATTGCTTTCTGTCTAACCGACGCTCATATTATTGTTAAAAATTAACACAAGACGGTCTGCTTCCAAATCGCCTGCATTAGTTTCGAACGCTGTATGCGAGATTGTGATTGGCTTTCGCTTCGTCTTCTCCACAGATGCAATAATTATCTATTTTACCCCAATAGTTTTGAGAATTTATTGATGTGATCTCTTTTCTGTTTAACTCACACTCCGTGTATCCTGCAAAAAAACACATCTCAAAATCTTCCGAGTATACAGATGCAATGATAATTACGCGCATTAATACCGAAAGACACGCCTAACCCGCTTAAAACTCCATGAAGAAGGCCGCGGAGTTGATCAAACTTCCCACCGCAAGCCTAGTTTCTTCATTGGGACTGGCCAACCTATTTTTTTGTTCCGTTAAAATGTTAATCAATCTGTTTTTATGTCGAATTTCCCCGCGCCAGGTAATATGCCAACGGAAATGTTTTAATTTGGAAAACGCCCAGGCATAATCAGTGAACCTCGGCGATCTGGAAGATTCCCTGATGGGGTGTTAGTTCATCTAGGTTCGTTTTTTTTCCCCTGGTGTCTGGTTTGAAGCAGACATAGGCGACCATGATTCTATAATTTTTACTAGCATTCATTAACTCGTCATCATCATCATGTGCCATGTCGATAAGCATGGGCGGTTATGTTTCGCCATCTCACTCAATCCCAGAGTCGGGGAACATCTCTGTGTTCTTGTTTCGACCATATCACGTGGCCAGACCATCCGGATATTTACTTCTCTGCCTTCCCCTTGTTTGTTTGTTTTTTCCCTTTAGTCTTGCCAGTTGTCACTAACTTCTCCAATTTATTTATTTTCATAGCGTGTCCAAAAAATTGTGACCGTATAATTTCTCTAATCAGTTTATGGTTTTAATTTGTTTCTTGTAGGATTGGTCATTTTTTTTCTGTCTGCCCATGGTTTTCTTTTAATTTTCCTCAGAAACCACATTTCCACAGCCATTAGTTGTTTCTTCAGCTTGTCTGCTCATTGTCCATGCTTTACATCCATACAAAAGTACAGGTTCTATGTAGCACTTCAACACTCTTTTTCTCGTTGCAGTTGACATTTTTTTATTGGTCAGTATGTTTTCTATCTTGCAAAAGGCTGTCTTCGCCATGGCGATTCTTGCTCTAATCTCTTCAAGGCATCTTCCATCAGATGTTATGACTGTTCCGAGATAATTGTACCGATTCACTTGTTGAAGAATATGCCCATTTCCTTGTATCTTACATTGCGGTATTTCTTTCGTCAAAGTGACGACCATTTATATACTGGATACAGTTAGGCAATGTGACTGTACAGTGTTTTTTAATGTCTTCAATTATTTTCTTCTCGGGTTCCCCTCTTGCTCTCGTATCATATTTTCTTTGGAGTATTGCCAGTGATGGTGTTGCATTCTGACGAGATAGCCAAATAATTAGATCGTTCGCCTTTTAGTGTATGCGGCACAGATTGTTGATCACAGATAACATAACTTCTTACTCTGTCTCGGTTGGATGCATCGACAGCTCTCTTCAGGCATCTCTTTTCCCAGATGTTGATTTTGTATATGTGCGATTTAAGTATGTTGTTTCAATCTGTGTTGTATCTTCGCCAAGATTTTTGTTGTTACTGTTGTTGCTGTTGCTGCTGCTGCTGTTGCTTTTGCTGTTGTTATTTCTATTGTTGCTGTTGCTGGTGTTGTTGCTGTTAGTGTTGCTGTTGTTGCTGCTGCTGATGCTGTTGCTGTTGCTGCTGCTGCTGCTGTTGCTGGTGGTGGTGGTGGTGGTGGTGGTGGTGGTGGTGGTGGTGGTGGTGGTGGAGGAGGTGGTTGATGTTGGTGTTGTTGTCATCGTCGTCGTCATCCACTTCGTCGTCACCACAGCCGGCGCCGTCGTCGTCGTCGTCGTCGTCGTTGTTGTTGTTGTTGTTGTTGTTGTTGTTGTTGTTTTTGTTTTTGTTGTTGTTGTTGTTGATGCTGCTGCTGCTGATGCTGCTGCTGTTGCTATAAATTTCATGGAAACAGAAACATTAAAATACAGAGGTTCTAGAAAACCTGGGAATGAAAAGAGAGTTGATGAAAGAATTTAAAAAAGAGGCATGTGAAATATTCCGGCCACGTTAAAAGACATAACACTCTTATAACAACGATACTGGAGGACAAAGCTGGGGGAAACCGAACAAGGAGTAGACAACGATACAAGTTGGAAGATAACATCAAGAGATGACTGACAGAATGTACAGTCAATGTGAGAGACAGACAGTGTTGGAAATTCATTGCAGCCAACCTTCACTGTGGTTGACCAAATTGATTGAACTTATTAACTTACTACGAGCAAGAAGGTGGGTAAAACAATAGGGTTTACCCACCCCAAATAACCCGTCGGGATAGAACTGAGAGAATAACTCCCTACAAAATAGCCTCAAGTGCTGTACTACAGACATATATAAGCCGATTGCACCAACCGTTTGTCCTTGTTCTGACTGTCAAGATTGCATTAACTAATTTCCTAGTCTGGTTCATACAAAGGATTGTAATAACTATGAACTTGATGATCTCATTTTCCCTGTTGGCTTCAGTACTCGTAATAGCAATCCAGTTAGCTGTTCTTCCAATGACTAGATTTCTTTATGGTATATGTACACATGTATGTACATTATCATTACACCTACCTACCTACCTACCTCCCTACCTACCTACCTACCTACTACCTTTCTACCTACTTATATATTTATTTATTTATCTACTTACTTACTTAATTACTTACCTACTTTCTTTTATACTTACATACCCACTTACTGGCTGACTGACTCACTTACCTATCTACTTAATTACCTACCTACTTACTTACTTATTTACTTATTTACCTAGTTACCTATTTGCCTACTTACTTATCTACGAGGGTAATTTAATAAGTAAGTCACAAATGGCTGTAGAAAAATAACTAAATATGATAACAACTTGAAACCAGTTTATTTTTATACATTCATTGTCCCTTTATTTCACAACATAATTTCCACCAACATTGATGCACTTATACCATCGTTTTATGAGCCCTCCCAAACTGGCTGCATAGAACTGCGTGCTGTTTTCTAAACCACGTTTTCACTTGACATTCAACTTCAGCGTCACTCGCGAAATGTCTCCCGCCAAGGTGAGTTTTCAGTGGACTTAGCCCCAAGCGATTTCGCGTAAAGCGGTGCATCGCTGGACAGAAAACGTTACGAGGAGGAGTCAATAAGTAAGTCACACAGCTCTGTGGGATGGCAGGTAAATGAAAACAAAGCACACAGTTCTAAGCAACTGGTTTGGGATGACTGATAAAACGATGGGATAAATGCAAAATTGTTGGCGGAAATTATGTTGAGAAATAAAGGGACAATGTATGTATAACAATAAACTGGTTTCAAATTGTTATTATAGTTAGTTATTTTTCTACAGCCATTTGTGACTTACTTATTAACTTACCCTCGTATATACGTATTTACGAATTTACTTACTTACCTACTTACTAGCTCACTTATTTATTTACTAACTTACTTACTAACTTACTCTTATTCTATATGGAACATGTATATATATATATATATATATATATATATATATATATATATATATATATATATATATATATATATCTGTACATCATCATCATGTACCTTGCCAGCTGGCGTAGAGGTCCATGTCTCTCCACAGATCTCGGTCCTTGGTGCTGTGGATCAAATATGTTGATGGTAATACTCCATGCCACCATCTCAGCCCATCCAGCATCTTTTGTCTTGGCATGCCCAAGCATCTTTTCTCAATGATCTTTCCAGTTGCCACGATGCTCTCCAATACCTCACTTTTCATCAGATGACCCATATGTTTCTTCAATATGGCTCTGCGTGGTAGATGATGCCAGGGCTTTCTGGTGAGGGAGGAGTCTGGCACTTCTGTTCGTACATTGACCTTAAAGATGACGCATGTACTTCGCAGGACTTCGCTATCAACCTCAAGGTGATTGTCTAGGCCAGTGGTTCTCAACCGGTGGGGAATTCCCCCTAGGGGGAAATTTTAGGGTTCGGGGGGGGGGGGGGGGGTGAATGAAGATTATTTCAAGATCGCGTTAATACAAGAACAGATTGCTTGATATTGTTTTCCCCTTCATACTTTACGGTTCTGTACGTCTCACCTTTCTAAACTCCATTTTATAAAGTAAGTAGACCCACAAATCACATTTTATGTGGACGTCTAGACTTGTTTTAGTATGTGCTTCCATTATTACGTATACTGTGTAGGAGCGGGGCGGGTGGGAGGGGGATTTAGGTAGAAAATACGAAAGTGGGGGGGGGGGGGGGAATGACGTTCTGAAAATATGGTGAAGGGGGCATGGGCCAAATTTTTAGTTAGGAAGAAGGGGGATGACATTCTGAAAATATGGTGAAGTGGGGCACGGGCCAAAAAAGGTTGAGAACCACTGGTCTAGGCAATATTACATTCAGTATTTTGTCATTGCTTTCTGAACGAGACGCCAACATCTAAACCCAAAGTAATGCGGGTACAGGGGTTGAACCGCCTACTCCGCGAGCAGCGCACTGGAAGTTTAAGAACTCGCGCTGTTGCTCTATCGGCGAGCGTCGACGACTAATTAGACCTTATACATCCTAATTATGGGTTCCACAGCGATGTGGGCGTGCGAGCAGGCCCTTGCGACTACAGAAGAGATACTGCGAGATCGTACCAAGGACAGCAAAGACAAGGACTATTCTGTGGCCGGATGAATCCCCAGCTTAGGTGTGAAACTCCTCGACGGATGGTGCAGTTCATGCAAGAGACAAGGATGTAGATTCCAAAAGAACAAAAAGATGAAGGGATCTTCAACTTGCCGGTTAGTCGGTGTGTATGTTTGTAACAAGGTGAATACCTATGCAGTCTTGATTTAGAAAACACACACACAAACACACACACACACACACACATACACCTTTACTTATTCAGTATTGAAATACCACTACTTTTATCGTTTCTTTACTTATTCAGTCATCTCGTCGTCAAGAGAATCGCACAGTGGAAGGATGGGAGATTTGTTCGCAACAGACGAGCAATATCTCCGGCGTTTTCTCCGGCGGGCCTATTCCCGGTGGTCGCGGGATCCGCAAAAGTCAAGCGGGGAGTCTGACGATAGTGCACGCTTTACACATGTCCGGACACTTGTGTTGACAGATATACCCGCCCTACGGTTCAGGCGCGTACGAGGCCCTCACCAGTGGGACTTGGCTGAACGCCTCCAAGTCGGGTCCCTCGGGTTCCAGGGTCTGGCCACCACTCGCCACCTGCTCGTGATGGCGAGGTCTCGGAGGTTTTGACGCTGAGCCGCCAGCCTCTGCAGCCTACCTTGTGCCAGACGTATTGGTTACCCATTCCTCTGGAATACACAAGAAGGCCGAGAGAGGAATCATGTCGTTTGGGCACCATATGTTTCTCTGAAGCTCTGCCCAGACATTGTGATGGAATTTTGGCCACATTCCAACTCACATACTTTGTTCTGTCAAGACTGCAAGGTGCCACTAATATATATATATATATATATATATATATATATATATATATATATATATATATATATATATATATATATATATATATATATATACAGGCAGGCAGACAGACAGGCAGGCAGGCAGGCAGGCAGGCAGGCAGGCAGACAGACAGACAGAGAGAGAGAGAGAGAGAGAGAGAGGTGGGAGAGTGAGAAAAAGATGGAGCGAGAAAGAGAGAAAGACAGAGAAAATGACAGATAAAGGGAAAGAGAGACAGGAAAATCTAGAGAGAAAACACAAAAAGAAAGGAAAAGAGGCAAAGAATGATAGAGAAAGAGAGGGTTATATAGAAAGATAGATGGAGACATAGAAAGAAAAAGAGAGAGAGAGAGAGACGGGGAGAGTTGAAAATAGCTTTCTTTCTCTTACCGTACTCTTACTCTCTCTCTCTCTCTCTCTCTCTCTCTCTCTGCTCTGCTCTCTCTCATCTCCTGTTCTGTCTCTTTCTCTCTCTCTCTCTGCTCTCTCTCATCTCCTGTTCTGTCTCTTTCTCTCTCTCTCTCTCTCTCTCTCTCTCTCTTTCGCTTTCTTGTCAACTGCACGCTCTCTCTAATCCTCTCTATCTCTCGTCTCTCTTCCTTTTTCTCTCCCCTCTCCCTCACTCTCCCTCTCTGTCTCTGTCTCTCTTTTGTCCCCTGTCATCTCTCTCTCTGCTCTCTCTCATCTCCTGTACTGTCTCTCTCTCTCTATGTCTCACTTTTGTCTCCTGTCATCTCTCTCTGCCTCTCTCGCTCTCTTCTCCTGTTCTCTCTCTTCCCGCTCTCTCTCTCGCTCTCTCTCTCTCTCGCTCTCTCTCTCTCTCTCTCTCTCTCTCTCTCTCTCTCTCTCTCTCTCGCTCTCTCTTCCTTCAACTCACTCAAGAAACAGTCTCCGCGAGACAGCACGAGACCTACGAGGAAACGCTCCAAACAGCCCCATTAGAAAAATCGATACACGAAGCAAAACAAATTTCCTCGCACGTGGATGCAACATTCCCAACACAGAAAGACGATAGCTATTCGCTGCAAAGATATCTGAAAACAACGTTATTCCGAACGGAAGGGACACAAAAAAGGTAAATTGTTTTACAGGAAACTAAGATTATGATGGACTGGAGACGATTTAAAAGAAAAGGACGTGGGAGGGATCTGATGATAAGGGACAGATACAGGAGAGATTGGTTGTTATGGCATAAGAAATTATGGACGTCAGTTATAGGTTTTTCTTATTTGCTCTGTGGTAAAGAGCTAGCTTTTTGTTAATGTGTTGTTTGATCGTTATCGTCGTCAATGTCATCATTGTCATCATTATGATTATTATTATGGCTGTCGTCATCATTATTATCACTATGAAAATCGCATTCATAATAACCATTGCTGTTATCGTTATCATTATTATATGGGATTCACTGTGGCGAAGTGGTCAAGCTGTTTGACTCGTGATCCGAAGGTCGTGGGTTCGATTCCGGGCCGCATCCTTTGGTTTACGAGTTAAATGTTTCGGAGACTCCAGTGGGTCGTCGCTTAAAGCTACGGAGTTCGTGCTTTGTGCGACGCTTTCCGTGCTGCGGAAAGAGACCGAGCCATATGGGATAAAACCCGGTGCAATGAAGTCGACCCTGTCGACTTTTAAGCGACTTTTCGTTATCATCATTAAATTTTTCTTCTTCCTGTTCTCCTCCTCCTTCTTCTTCTTCTTCTTCTTCTCCTCTTCTTCTTCTCATCCTCTTTCCTTTTCTTCTTCTTCTTCCTCGTTCACCTCCATCCATCCATCATGTGCCATGCCGGTAAGCGTGGGCGGTCATGTTCTGCCATCTCACTCGATCAACAGAGTCGTGGATCAGTTCCGTGTTTTTGTCTCGACCATGCCACAAGGCCAAGCCATCCAGATACTTGTTTCTAGGTCTTCCCCTTGGTCTGTTCCCCTCGATCTTACCAGTTGTCACCAAGTTCTCCAAATCATTTCTTCTCATAACATGCCCAAAAAATTGTGACTGTCTACGTCTAATGTCTCTGATCAGTTTACGATCTTCATTTGTTTCTTGAAGGACTTGTTCGTTGGTCTTTCTGGCTGTCCATGGTATTCTTTGCATTTTCCTCAGAAACCACATTTCTACAGCCATCAGATGTTTTTCAGCCTGGCTGCTCATTGTCCAAGCTTCACATCCATATAAAAGTACAGGTTCTATGTAGCATCTCAACACTCTTTTTCTCGTTTCAATTGACATCTTTTTATTGGTCAGTATGTTTTTCATCTTGCTAAAGGCTACTTTTGCCATGGCGATTCTTGTTCTAATCTCTTCAAGGCATCTCCCATCAGATGTTATTACTGTTCCGAGGTAATTGTACCTATTCACTTGTTGAAGAATATTCCCATTTACTTGTATATTACACTGTGGTATTTCGTTCTTCTTAGTGACGACCATAATCTGTGTCTTTTTACAATTTAATTCTAACCCTTGTTGTTCACTGTGTGTAACAACCGCATCTACTAAATGTTGCAGGTCCTGTTCATTGTCTGCAATCAAGACTGTATCATCTGCATATCTAATGTTATTGATGCATCGTCCCCCAATGTTGATTCCTTCCATATTTTCAATATTTCTGAAAATATTTTCACTGTACAGGGAAAACAGATCTGGAGACATTACACATCCCTGTCTCACACCTCTCTTAATAGGCTGATATTGGCTTACTTCATTATCAACTCTTATGGCAGCTTGTTGTTTCCAATATATGTTTTTTACAAGTCTAAGGTCTTTCCCATCAATTTGTAGTTCTTCAAGCATCCTTATCATGTTGACATGTCTCACTTTATCAAAAGCCTTTGTGTAGTCAATGAAGCAAAGGTGTAGATCTTTGTTTACTTCTATAGAACGTTCGATTACGGTTCTCAGTATATACACAGCATTTACTGTACCCTTGCCTACTACAAACCCACATTGTTCTTCTCCTATTTCAGGTTGTATTTTCCTCCTAACTCTTTGCATGATAATTCTTAGCAAAATCTTCGTGATGTGACTCATTATACTAATTGTTCGATGTTGATCACATTCCAAGGCTCCTGATTTCTTTGGGATTGCAATAAATACAGAATTACATAACTCATGAGGTATGTTTCCAGTATCATATATTGTATTAAGCAGGCTGGTAACTTTATCTATTCCATATTCTTCTAAAGCATTAATCATTTCTGTTGTGACGCTGTCTGGACCGGGGGTTTTGCCAGATTTCATATGATTAAGAGCATTCTGAACCTCCATCTTCAAAATTGCTGGCCCTTCATTGTTATTTTGAACAATATATTGTTCGTCTCTGCTATCGTCATACAGGTTTTTCACGTAATCTGACCATTCATGTAATATCTGATCTTTTTCTATTATGACTCTTCCATCTTTTGTCTTTAGGCAGCCTGCTGATGTACGTGTTCTTTGATTAGTAATCTCCTGAATTCTTTTGTGCATTAGTTTTGCATTTTTACTGTTGTGTTGTTTTTCAATTTCTCTGCAATTTTTCTCAAGCCATGTTTCTTTAGCCTCCTTACATAAGGTTCTGACTTTTCTGTGAATTTCTTCATATTTGGCAGGATTATTTTTGTTCTGTCTTCTTGTTTCCATTAGTTGTAAAATTTCTTCAGTCATCCATGTCTTACGGCCAACTTTCTTTACTTTTGGAATAGTTTTTTCTGCTGCACAACTGATTGAATTCTTCAGCATTTCCCATTGATCATCTACATCTTGAAATAGGATCTCTAGATCAGACAATAAATCAAATTTGTTCTTTACTTCTATGTTAAAATTATCTTGTATTTCTTTGTCAGTTTTCAATTTGCACAAGTCATATTTAGGGTTTCCTGCTGTATACTTGACTTTCTTTAACTTTACCCTCAATGTGCCAGTAATTAATCTGTGATCACTGTAACAGTCTGCATTTGGAACTGTTTTTACAACTGTTAATGCATTTCGAAACCTTTTGCTTATCAGGATGTAATCTATCTGGTTTTTAATCCTGCTGTCTGGACTCCTCCATGTCCATAATCTTCTAGGATGTTGTTTAAACCAGGTGTTTCCTACAACCAATTCTTGTTCTTTTGCCCATTCTACAAGTCTGTAACCTCTTTCATTTCTCTCTCCCAAACCATGGTTGCCTACACTGTATCCATCGCTTTGCTTTCCTATTTTTGCGTTGAAATCACCCATTATGATATTTATTTCTGATTTTTTACAGTTCTTCAAAGCAGACTCCATGTCATTATAAAATTCCTCTATACTTTCTTCACTGCTTTCACTTGTTGGGGCATATACTTGAATTACATTTATTTTAAAAGGTCTTCCGTTTAATTTTACTAATAGAACTCTGTCTGACACAGCCCAATATCCTTTGACAGAATTTGATGTTTGCTTATCTAATATAATGGCTACACCTCTTTGCTGTTCTTCTCCCCCCGAGTAAATAATCTTACATTCCTCTCCTGTCCTTATCCCTGCTCCTCTCCATCTCGTTTCCGATATTCCTAATATGTTAATCTTCTCTCTCTCCATTTCTTTTTTGATGTCCTCCAACTTTCCATCTTTTCTCGTTCACCTACAGACGTCAAAATGAATAAATGAAATGCAGCAGCAGTCAATTTAACCTTGTTGACATCTCCATTAATGTTCTTATCGTTATTGATATAATTGACTTTGTCACAATCATCATTATTATTCTCATCATCATCAAAATAATTAACATCACTGACAGTATTGGGACTGTGGTGGAGTTCTTCTTCTTCTTCTTCTGCGTTCATCCGGAGTTGTTTTGTTGTTTTTTTTTGTTTTTTTTTGGACGTGATTGCGTTGTGCCTGTTTACTGCAGAGCTGCGTTCTTGCGCCGTTAGGCCGACACATCCGACTTCTGCGGGCATTTGTTGACCTTCCCGGAGCTAGCGAAACTATTAATTCATTCACGTGGCGGCGGGCCAGAGTTCAAATCCATATGTATCCAAGGATCAATATTTGCAGACTATATGACTAATGGAGTCGGGAATCTAGTTATCTATTTGTAGATGAGCAATATGGAGCGCATAGAGAGAACTTGGAAAATAACTAGTAAACCAAGAGGTGAAGAAATGAAACTGGCGTTTGACAGGCCTTACATTGAGAAACAACAAAGAATAATATAACTAGAAAGGCCTTTGTATGGAGTCCACAGGTTAAAATGAATAGAAGAAGAAGAGTCTTCGTGGCGAAGTGGTCAAGCCGTTTAACTCTGGCTCCGAAGGTTGTGGGTTCGATTCCGGGCCGCGTCCTTCGGTTCACGAGTTAAATTTTTCTGAGACTCCTGTGGGTCGTCGTTAGAGCCACGGAGTTCGTACTTTGTGCGACGCTTTCCGCGCTGCGGAAAGAGACCGAGCCATATGGGGAAAAAACCCGGTGCAATGAAGTCGACCCTGTCGACTTTTAAGCGACTTTTTTTTAAAACAGTGTTGGGGGTCTCCAACAGCTATACCACTATAGATCAGTGGAACAGCTGTAGAGGTCTCCAACAGCTATAGAACTATATAAATGTGGAACAGCTGTATATGCCTCCAATAGCTATAGAACTATAAATCCGTGGAACGGCTGTAGAGATATCCAACAACTATAGAACTATAGATCAGTGGAAAAGGTGTAGAGTTCTCCAACAGCTATAGAACTATAGAAATGTGAAACATTTGTAGAGGTCTTCAACGGCGGTAGAACTATAAATCCGTGGAACAGCTGTAGAGGTCTCCTACAGCTATAGAACTATAGATCCGTGGAACAGCTGTGGAGGTCTCCTACAGCTATAGAACTATAGATCCATGGAACTGCTGTAGAGGTCTCCAACAGCTTTAACACTATAGACCTATGGAACAGCTGTAGAGATCTCCAACAGCTCTAACACTATAGACCCATGGAACAGCTATAGTGATCTCTAACAGCTCTAACACTATAGACCCATGGAACAGCTGTAGAGATCTCCAACAGCTCTAACACTATAGACCCATGGAACAGCTGTAGAGGTCTCCAACAGCTATAGAACTATAGATCCGTGGAACAGCTGTACAGATCTCCAACAGCTCTAACACTATAGACCCATGGAACAGCTGTACAGATCCCCAACAGCTCTAACACTATAGACCCATGGAACAGCTGTAGAGGTTTCCAATAACTATAACACTATAGATCCGTGGAACAGCTGTAGGGGTCTCCAACAGCTATAACACTATAGACCCATGGAACAGCTGTAGAGGTCTCCAACAACTATAACACTATGGATCCGTGGAACAGCTGAAGAGATCTCCAACAACTATAACACTATAAATCCATGGAACTGCTGTAGAGATCTCCAAAGGCTATAACACTATAGACACATGGAATTACTGTAGAGATTTCCAACAACTATAACACTATATATCCGTGGAACAGCTGTAGAGATCTCTAACAACTATGACACTATAGACCCATGGAACAGCTGTAGAAACCTCCAACAACTATGACACTATAGATCCATGGAACAGCTGTAGAGATTTCCAACAACTATAACACTATAGATCCGTGAAACAGCTGTAGAAGTCTCCAACAGCTATAGAACTATACATCCGTGGAACAGCTGTAGAGGTTTCCAATAACTATAACACTATAGATCCATGGAACAACTGTAGATTTTCCCACCAGCTCTAACACTATAGATCCGTGGAACAGCTGTAGGGGTTTCCAACAGCTCTACCACTGTAGACCCATGAAACTGCTGTAGCGGTCTCTAGCATTTCTAACTCTATATATCCATGGAACAGCTGTAGAGGTCTTCAACAATTATTAACTCTTTAAATTTATGTGGAAGCTGTAGATGTCTCCGCCTCCCTAGAGAAGGGGTTATGAACGCAGTTCGTAATCCCGCTTACCTGCGTTCGAAACACAGCCGTGGGCGATTTGGAAGCAGACCGCCTTATGTAGGTTTTTTTATGAAATGGTATGGGTGCCGGTGGTTCAGAAAGCAATAGCAAACTACTGAACGTAAACTTGCCCAGGAATCATGAACAGCCAAAAAATTATGGGGATGATTGCGACGTCCTGTAAAGGATATACCAACAATAGTTAGTTAGTTAGTTAGTTAGTCGAAAGATCATCCTCATTGCACATCGAACCATTCAGTCCATAAGTGCTCGGATCCCCTCCTCAGCAAATCCCGCAGCATGTAGCGGCTAACGACACCAGTTCTGTGTTGGTTTATCAATCTTCTTTGGCTTCCTGCGTAGTGTTCTTGTTTGGCCACCCCTCTTTTAATTTGCTGTTCTCGCAGTCTGACCATGGTTGTAGATTCACAGTCATCACTTGGTTCACACAAAAGTCTTACTTCTCGTAGAGCATTCAGAATGTCAGCCTGGTCCATGGCGTGTCCGCCCTCCACAGTAGCCTCACCTGCGAGCTTGTCAGCCCGCTCATTTCCTTGTACTCCCGCATGCCCTAGCACGAAGATGAAACTAATCTTTGCCAGCCGAGACTGCTCCAGAGGCAGCAACCATTCTCTTCGGATCGACCCCTCCTCTATCCTCTTGATCATGTTCATTGAGTCGCTAAGGAAACATGCCCCAGTGAATGTCTGTGTCTCGAGCTATGTTATTGCTTTACTTACTGCCATGACTTCCATAGTCAGACTACTTTTGGTCTCACCAAAAGCACCACAATTCTCCCTCCGGCCTGAGCCGTAAAGGCCCATGAGCTTCTCACATGACGGACGACCGACCCATCTGTGTAAATGACAGCATCACCGTCTAGCGAATTCTCGAAAACCAACGCTTGTACTTCAGCCTCCACAGCAGAGGTAACTTGGAAGCAAAAAGGAGATTGCATTCAGGGAAAATAATTATGATATGCAGTAATTAGTTACTTAATTAATTTCTGAAGTGAAACAACAAATTTGAAATGAACACTTGAAAATGTCCTCATCTCACAAATTGAATGTCGACATTTTAGAGATTATAACAGCGACAAACTGCCGAGAAAATAACAAGTACTTTCATAATTATAATTATCGCAAAACAATTTTTTTTTTCAATTTCACTCATTTTGAGGAGGGCAAATATTATTATAAAGGAAGAAATTTAAGGCCGTGTTTCTTTTAAAACAGGGTTAGTGAACCAAGCGCCATTTCGATATATTTAACATAAGTCGCGGGCATTACGAAAGTAAGAAGTTAAAATTTAACCTGCTATATTTGGTCAATCATTTAATTAACTCACCACTAATGTGATGGGACTCCACGGCAAAGGGGTTAACGACTTTCTCCATAACCCCTATATCCACGTGAGGAACACAGCTGCGCGAGATTCGGCAGCGGATCGCGTCGCATTGGTTACTTAGGCGTATGTGAGCCAGTCGCTCAGAAAGCAATGGGAAACTACTGAGCGTAATCTTTCCAAGAACATCAACAGCAGCTGGAAAATGATGGTGTTGACTGCAACGTCCTGTAAGGGATATGCATCTTTAAAATAAAATGTGACCGTAACGAGAAGAAGAGTGTTGAACTGCTGCAAAGAACCTGTACTTTTGTATGGATGAACAATGAGCAGACAAGTTAAAAAAATATCTAAGGGCTGTGGAAATGTGGTGTCTGAGGAAAATACAAATAATACCATGGACAGACAGAAAAACCAATTACCAAGTCCTACAAGAAACAAATGAAAACCGTAAACTGATTGGAGAAATTAGACATAGACAGTCACAATTTTTGGACATGTTATTAAAAGAAATAAATTGGAGAACTTGGTGACAGCTCGCAAAACTGAGGGGAAAAGAACAAAACGAAAGCATGAGAAGTGTGTATGGGTGTGAATCGTTGACAATGGTTGTTATGGGAATTGTCTATGGATGCGAATCGTGGACAATGGTTGTTATAGGAATTGTGTATGGGTGTGAATCGTGGACAATGATTGTTATGAGAATTGTGTATGGTTGTGAATCGTGGACAATGATTGTCATTGGAATTGTGTATGGGTGTGAATCGTGGACAATGGTTGTTATGAGAATTGTGTATGGGTGTGAATCGTGGACAATGGTTGTAATGGGGATTGTGTATGGGTGTGAATCGTGGACAATGGTTGTTATGGAAATTGTGTATGGGTGTGAATCGTGGACAATGATTGACATGGGAATTGTGTATGGGTGTGAATCGTGGACAATGATTGACATGGGAATTGTGTATGGGTGTGAATCGTGGACAATGGTTGTAATGGGGATTGTGTATGGTTATGAATCGTGGACAATGGTTGTCATGGGGATTGTGTATGGTTGTGAATTGTGGACAATGGTTGCCATGGGAATTGTGTATGGTTGTGAATCGTGGACAATGGTTGTAATGGGGATTGTGTATGGTTGTGAATCGTGGACAATGGTTGTCATGGGAATTGTGTATGGTTGTGAATCGTGGACAATGGTTGTAATGGGAATTGTGTATGGTTGTGAATCGTGGACAATGGTTGTAATGGGGATTGTGTATGGCTGTGAATCGTAGACAATGGTTGTCATGGGAATTTGTATGGTTGTGAATCGTGGACAATGGTTGTAATGGGGATTGTGTATGAGTGTGAATCGTGGACAATGAGCAGACAAGATGAAAATCATCTGGTCGCAGTGGAGATCAGCGTGGCCGAAAGGATAAGTGAGCTCATTCTTAAGAACCCGGTGTGCGGTTAATGAGGTAGCAGATTCGACTCATACACCGGTCAGTTGGTGTGGCGAAAGCCCTGACCTGCCCTTCCTAATCTTGTTAAAAGCAAACAGGATATTATAACTACCTTATATAGTTGTAAACGGGTTATCATAAACCATTTACAAGCAACTTAATGTTAATTTAGCTCACATGTTTAAGTAGTTTAGCCCAACGGAGACAACCCAGCAAAGTGAACAAGTTTGTCGAAGTGCCAAATCGGCTACAGTCTTCCGGTACATTACCTCGTGCATTAGCAACCTCAGCCGGTTGAAATTTTAGGTCTGAGTCCGAACGTGTGGAGAGTCCAAATTTAAAAGATTATCAGTGGCTGCATTTCACTACATAGTGTTTAATAATATCAAGCGCCGGTTGGGGTATAGAGGACGGCTGACTCGGAAAACTGGGTTGTTGTGTCACCACCACCGACATCATCGCCAGACTCACCAGGAGAATCATCCAATCTACGAATAAGCCACATAATAATAGTCTACAAATAAAGTGAAGTCAACATACTGCCAGGGAGCTGTCAACCCAAACCGTTAATTGTTATAAACAGCCTATAGCTGCCAGCTGAAGTTAATAACACTCTGATAGGATCAAGATACTTTTGTGAAGTCTCAGTGCTAGATAGAGACAAATATCGAATGGCAATAACAATCATCATAGATTAAACAATATCCAAGGTGCCCTCTTCCACTACGAACTGTAGTGCAATACCCTGATCAGCAGCACGAGGAGGAGACGAGAAGGGACGCAACGGTTGTTCCAGACAAGTCGTGGCGAGAGGATCAGCTAAGTGCCTGGCAAGACGCTTCCTATGTCAGGATACCTACATTAGACTATTGCATCATCAGCGCCTTACAGTGATTACTAAAGAGACCGAGAACGTTGGCTCAGTAAAATAATAATAGACCTTTCCAAGAAAATGATAGAAAACCAAAGTCGGTGATGGTGGTTCTCCTATGGAGACCACTCGGTGTGGTATAAAATAAAACATATGTGTGTAGCCTTTAAACTTTTAACAAACGACTCTCTCATACGTTTACCTAAGATTAGACATTGCTATTGAGTGACAGCACGAAAGTGTATACTTTATTAGTTGTCTTCCTATCTCAGTGTTGTGAGACAATGTAAGACTGGGGAATTATTTACTTACCAGGCTTAAAATAGCAGGATACATAGGAATACAGCCTCAAATCTAGCTGCTGTTGGTCACCTTACCTTCCTTCACCTGCTCACTGTTGAGAAGTCTAAATCTATTATAGGGTCTGTACATTCATACAGCCTAGATTTACGAGCCATTCAATCTCTTCTTCGGCAGTGAATAGTCTTTCATTAGAAAGTCTACTTGTCACTTTTTTTTTTTTTTTTGGTGAGAAATCTCACACCAAAAATCATTAGTCTCCGACATCACTACAGTTGATCTAAAATGTGGACTTCTCGTCTTTGAAATAAGGACGTAATTTACATGTACCTCTGAAGTCGGAAAGGGTTCGCCTGATGGCGAAGGGCACTGCTAATAGGGAAAGCTAATCCACGCGCAAAAAAAATCAGTCCAGTGCATTAGAAGTGGCAGCACGTGTATGGCCTACGCTTGAGTTCTTCTTCTTCTGCTGCGTTCATCCGGAGGTTTGTTTTTTTTCGGACGTAATTGCGTTGTGCCTGTTTACAGCAGAGCTGCGTTCTTGCGCCGTTAGGCCGACACATCCGACTTCTTCGGGCATTTGTTTACCGGGTTAACCTTCCCGGCGCTTGAGTTCAAAGCGAGGGAACGCAAAGAAAACAATAAAATCTTATGGCTATGAAATTGTTGTTCCCGAGGACAATGTAAAGAAAACTATGGACATAAAGAAAAGAAACCAATGAGCAAGTCCTAGAAGAAACCAATGACAACCGCTAGCTGATTAGAGACGTTAGACGAGGACAGTCAAGATTTTTCGGGCACGTTATGTGAAGACATAACCTAGAGAACCTGGTGACAACTGATAAGATTGGGGGAAAAAAGAAGAAGAAGAAGGCCTAGAAGTAAATATAAGAAGGGCTTGGCCACATGGCATGATCGAGACAAGAACACTGAGCTGATCCAAGACTCTGGTGATCGAGTGAGATGGTGAATCATGACCGCCCACGCTTAAAGGCATGACACATGATGATGATGTTATGGGAAAACTCCATGCCAACCATAGATCACGTTCAACAAACAAGAACTTTAAAATGCCACAAACTTAGAACATCCTGACTTGAAGATGAACAACAAAGGAGACTGTCGACAAGAAATCTGGCGCACGCTGGCCACAGCAAGGCAGAGACGGGATTGTCTGGCATCTTCAGTAAACAAGTGAAGTAGAATTGTTGAGAACACGCATTTTTCCTGTGGTTGGAAGCTGGTGTAAATCATGGACAGTTTTGCAATCCCTAAAGAATAAAAATCTGGGCTTGTTTAACACATTCATTCATTATTTATTATATATAAGTTTTTAGTTTCAGCTCCAAATTCTTGTGTTTGGCCTGGAATATTTAATTTCAAATTCCGTTATTTAGGTGCAAACTGGGGAATTTGTGTTCAGTCGTTATACGTGCACAATTGGGAGGGGGGATATGTTATTTACCTACGAAGAAATAACTAACACGAGGATAACATTGAAACAAAAGTAATGTTGAACTCAGAAATAGCAACCATAAAGATAACACTGAAACAACACAGACATGTTGATCGCAGAAAGAGCAACCACAAGGATAACATTGAAACAAACAGCCATGCTGATCGCAGAAAGAGCAACACCACAAGAATAACATTGAAACAACACAGCCATGTTGATCGCAGAAAGAGCAACCACAACGGTAACACTGAAACAAACAGTTATGTTGTTCGGAGAAATAGCAACCACAAAGATAACACTGAAACAAAACAGCTACGTTAACATGCTGCGTAGGAACAACAAATACAGTACTCAGTACACGTGTAAAGCAAAATGGTTCTATTTTCGCCCAACAAAGAATAACATAATAGTGAGACAAACAAAAGACACCCACTGCGATTCTTATCTGCATTTTATTCCGTTGATTTTGTTATTCTGTTAATTCATTTCTTGGTGTTGTATTTCCTTTGGCATCGTTTTGTTTCTTTTGTAACCGTTTCATATTGTTTGTTAACGTTTTGTACCTTTGATGACATGTTTTGCTTTTCTGACAATCTGGCAATTGTGCTCAGCTTTTGGTGGTTTGCTTTCGTTGATACTAATATATTTAGTTTGCCATTGTGGAATGCTCTGTTTCTTTGTCTATTTTCAGTTATCTTTTATTTAGCTTCTGATTGTGTTAAAAGTAAGACGCATTTCCTTAACAGGACGTTACAATTAACCTCAGAATTTATTGACCGTTCATTACTTTCTAGGTTATTTTATGTTATATAGTTTGCATCGATTTCTAAGGTCGCCGTTCATATCATTGTGATAATCAACGATTCCACATCCCCTACGGTGTATTTAAATGTATTTTACTACTGTTTAATGTATTTTACTACTGTTTAATGTATTGTATTATTGTTTAATATATTTCACTACCGTTTGTTAAGTTGATTTGAGTTGAGTTAAGAACCGATATCACTGCACTCAAGACATTCCTATACGTGCGCAGTCCCCTCGTTCAACAGCCAGCGAAGAGTCATACTACTAATCGTTCCCACCGCTATCTGATTAAAAGTTCTCCTGGTCTTCCCTCTCAGTTTTGAGATTCTTCCAGAACCCCTGCCGATCCCCCGCAATCTCATTCTTTCCACATATGGGTTCTCAATCTGTTCTTCCGCCTTCTCCACCTGGTCCCACAAGCGCACGACCACCTCCCCCTTGTCCATAGGCAAGATAACACCAAGAGGTGCATTCCCTGCTAGCCTATCAGCCTGTTCATTCCCCGGTACACCCGCATGGCCAGGGCAAAATATCCATACAATTCTCACAATCTGTGACCTCTGAAGCGACGAGAGCCATTCCACACGAAACATTCCTTTCCCCACTACTATTTAATGTATTTTATTACTGTTTAATGTATTTTATTACTGTTTAATGTATTTTATTGTTGTTTAATGTATTTTACTACTGTTTAATGTATTTTAAAATAAATAACATGTCTCGAGGCAGAAATATCTAAGTGTTTTACCATCACATTTTGTATGCCGGAATGCATGGAGGAATTGGTCCTCAGTCTTTCCCTCTCGTCATGAACGTCGAGCCCAGTTATTGAACTCTCGGCCGACGACGCTCATGTCAAGGTTAGCGCAACTTCCAAACGTTTCGCCAACTTTTAATTTCTTTTGCTACTGCCCTATTTCCATCTTGTTAATCTTTTAAGATTGATTGTTCATCACACACCCATGGGGTCCTATCTCATTGTTGTAATTTCCCTTAGGCAGGGCCTGGTAGCTGTGTTGTTTAATTCAATATATTGCCTTTAATGTGACGATCCATCTCTTCTTCATTGTTTCGTTTATTGTTTTATAATTTTTAATAATGTAATGTTGTATCCGCTGGTCATATTATTATTGTATTATAGCTTAAATTTGTATAAACATGTTACGATTCGTTGTGGCTTGGAACTTACGTTATGTTATGTTTTGTTATGTCATGTTGTTATGTTACTCTGTCTTTTGTTAGTCATTTAATGTAATCGTTTGTTGTGATCATATATGATGATATACACGCTGGATCTATCACACACGTGTCCAGTACACAGCAAGGAAATAGATGAGTAAGTTACACACACACACACACACACATATATATATATATATATATATATATATATATATATATATATATATATATATATATATATATATATATATATTCATGTAACTTTTTTTCCATACAGTTGGATCAGTGTATGTTTGTGTTTGTGTGCTGACTACGGCTTTAGCCGCAATGTACATTTTGTTACTTGTGATCGTATTCTAGTAAAGCTTACCATCTACTCGGTGTTTTTTTAATTCATGTATTGTATCTTATGTTATAATATGTTACGTGTGCATCACAGGGCGAGCGCTATTTTCCATTTAGCCAGGCTGGCCTCCATGGAAATGCATTGAAATCACACCCAAATAAGGGACGCAGAGGTGTTTCCAAGGCACCAGGGCCGGGTTATATACTGGCCAAGACCTATTGACGCGTTCTCGTCGAGCGTCCTGGGCAACAGGTCCCTTTGGGGTCCTGGCTGAAGTCAGTGGGATCGTTGATTCCTCCGAAGTCGGAGAGTGTCTGTCTGTACGGCGAGGAACCACCAGTTTGCACACCAATAAGCTAGACATGGGACAACGGATACTCACGCAAACCTCAGGTCCTGTATGACATCACACTGATGTTGGACAACAGGATGTCTTCATCCGACATACAGGACTTCGCGTTGGAGCTCAAGCCAACGAACACAAGCAAGCAAGCAAGCAAGCACACCCAAATAAGTGGATTGTTGTTCGAGGTGGCTTCAAATGAAAACCTTAACAGTGTGATATACAATTACAATAACCATGACATTGTCTTATAACCTGTCAATATTGTTGTTGAGTATTAAGCACGTGATGTGCAGACGAACACATGACGTCATAAGGACAGTTTAAATATGGCCGCCCCACATTTGACATGCTACAAAGAGGAGCAGCGTCCAGCTATCCGTTCTTTTATTTTTCTCTATTTTAAATCAGTGAAGGTGTGAAACCTATAGAAATTCATCGGCAAATGAAGGTCCAGTATGGTGATGCATGCCTGTCAAGTCCAGCAAGTGTAGGAGTGGAGTAGGAAGTTTTAAAACGGCGTGACTTCTGTGACAGAATGTTCATGACCAGGTCAGGTATACCCAGTAGTTGGCGTAGTGACCACAGATATTTTTTTTTTCTCTATAGAAATCCAAGCACTTTGTCGGCGCTGGAGAACTTGCACTGAATGCAGTGGTGACTATATCGAAAATTATAAATTTTGTCTTTTTTTTTAATGATGCATATCCCTCACAGGACGTTGCAGTCAACGCCAGCATTTTTCAGCTACTGTTGATGCACTCGGCAAGTTTTACGTTCAGTAGTTTGCCATTGCTTTCTGAACGACCGGCTCACGTACCCCGTAATATTCGAATACCAGGGCGGCGAGATCCGCTGCCTAATCTCGCGCAGCTGTTTTTCCCCACGTGAATATACGGGATTACGAACAACGTCGTTAACTCCTTGGCCAAGGAACACGGAATTTTGTCTTTACTTTGTCAAAATATATTCACACACACGCGCGCGCACACACATACACACACACACACACACACACACACACACACGTAAGGTGTTCATTTGAAGCCCACTCGTATCTCCACCTCACCCAGCCGTTTCGTTCCATTTTTAAGAATAGGATCAGGCTCAAACTTAAAATTGCAGATTCACTGCAGCAAATCTTCATTGTGGAGACGGCATGTGTGAGTCACTTATAAGTATTTTACATGACGTTGCAATCAGCCCCAGTATGGTTGGACTGTTTGTGATTTACAAGGCAAGTTTGGGGTCAGATGTGTATTATTGCTTTATGAACTACTGACGCTCATTCCGTTATTACAGATCAACACAAAACGGTTTGCACCCAAATCGTCTGCGGCTGATTACGAATGGGTTATTGTTTGGATTACACTGGTATCACGTGAGTAAATGAAACAATTACTGAGTGGGAAAGTAGGAAAGCATACTAAAAACAGATTGTTGGAAGACTAAATAAACGCCAGCAAAATGTGCTTATATAGAAAAGGTAGGCGACTGCCATCATCATCATTATTATATCTTTATTATTATCATCATCCAGTGCCTTGCCGGTTGGCGTGGGCGATTGTGTTTCTCCCCGATGGCATGGATCAATTCGTGTGTTGACTCCCTTCCGTGCCATGACACACGACTGTCAAGAATCTTTACAAGCTGTCTTTCTCTAT
The DNA here is from genome assembly GCA_963921405.1 of Cepaea hortensis. Classification (NCBI taxonomy): domain Eukaryota; kingdom Metazoa; phylum Mollusca; class Gastropoda; order Stylommatophora; family Helicidae; genus Cepaea; species Cepaea hortensis. Next base: position 31,110,445 of record OY992897.1, read on the forward strand.
CTCTCTTTTCGCTAATATTTCCGGTTATCACAACATGTTCCAGTTTTTGTATTCTCATAACATGGTCAAAAACAAGATGACTGCTTCTTTCTGATGTTTGTGATAAGTTATTTTTGCGACTTAGCTTCCCTAGAATGTTTAAATTGCTCATTTTGGCTGTCCAATTAAGTTTCAGCATTCTTCTATAAAACCACATCCTCGAGGTTTCGGGGAATTTTTTTCGCTTCTTTACTAATTGTCCAGGATTCGCAGCCGTGTGTTGAAATTGGTTCTGTATAACATGCGAGAACTCTTATTCTAACTGTCGTAGAAAGACATAATTATATATAAATAGATCCTAGACAAATGTCGACGTTTATAGAAGAAAGTAGATAACTAAAGCACAATATTCGTGAAATAGAATGCAGTAGTCTTTAATACAAAAAAGCACGAGGAAAATTAGAAGTGCGATCAGAAAAGGCAAGTAAAGTCCCTACTGAACATTTGTAATAGACGTAAAACATCTCCAGCTGCAGGAGAAAGACAGGGATATGTTCAAGGAAATTAGAACATTAACAGGGGAGTTGAGATCAACAATTTCGTATCTAGTTAATGAGGAAAATGTAATACTTTAATATAAAATGAAAATATACCGGGTGTTTGTAAAGTCTCACTACACTTTGTATGTAGAACAAATTTGAAAAATGAAATACATGACGTAATCAATTAATGTGCTCCACATTCCATCGTAAAGCAATATGCACCATATGGATGTTGTATGCTGGAGTAATTCTTTGAGCTCCAAACAGAATGGTGTTATCAACAGAAGAAAGAGTTTGTTTTTTTTTTTTTTGGGGGGGGGGGGGGGGGGGGGGGTTGAACAAGTGTTTCTAAATGACAGCCGATACACGCGGATGGTTGTTCGGAGATTTATAGCAAGAGTTCCTGATAAACAACCTCCTGATCGTATTACGGTTCGGAATTTGTTGAATAAGTGTTGTTTTTTTTCGCTACGGGAAATGTGGAAGCTTCTCCGCGATCCGATAGGTCTGTTGTGTCTGAAGAAAAATGAAAAGATGGAAGGACTACTATTAAGATATGAATGAAGAATTGGCACAGCACGCAGAAAGTGTAGAGAGATTTGAGTTGAGTCAAGAACCGACATCATGGTACTCAAGATATTTCCATACGTGCCTCGTCCTCAACTACAACGGCCAGCGAAGAGTACCAATACCAATGGTTCCAGTAGCAATTTGATTTTATATGTGTCTGGCCTATCCTCGGAGTTTTGAGTGTCAGCCAGAGCCTCTAGCCACCTAACTCCCCCCCCCCCCACACACACACACAGTCACACACACAGACACACACAAACACACACACACACTTCACTGAGATAAACGGAGAAAGCCTCTTCCGGTAAAATGGCGACGGAAAGACGGTGTTTTTCGTAGAGGGACGCTGTTGTGTTTTTCTGGGGAGGATGTGATGTAATTCGTGACTGTTTTATGAATGTTTTTAACAAGTAACCGCGGAAGGCAGGTCATGGATGGAAATTTGAGGGCAGCCGATAGATAATTGTTGGTTATGGTCTCAATTTTCGCAAAAGTAGGCCGAAGATCTCTTTGACGAGACAATGGCTACCGTCACAGACCAGCATGGTCACTGCCAGGAAGGAAAGAAACGGCAAACTACTTTCTTTAAAGATAACTAATTTATCATGATTCGTCAAATCACAGAACGTCACAGAAGGACAGCAACACTGAAATTGTTTTTACACGTTATGAGAAGACATAAATTTGAGAACTTGGTGACAACTGGCAAGATTTAGGGGAAGACAACAAGGGGAAGGCAGAGAAGTAAATATATGGATGGCTTGGCCACATGACATAGTCGAGACAAGAACACTGAGCTGATCCACGACTTTGGTGATCGCGTGAGATGGCGAAACACGATCGCCCACGCTTACCGTCATGGCTCATGATGATTATGACTCTTATCTCTACTTCTTTCATTCCCTCACTATGGGTGCCAAACAATGCATGAAAATTCATTTCTCGTGCTATTTAAACAGTCTCAAGTGTTGCCCAAAAACTGATATTTTTAATCAAGTCACAAATTATTACAAATGCCTGAAATATTTACTTAATCCTTCAGTAATCTTACGACTGTCTGGCTGAGTTTCGCGGCTGCCATTGTTAAATTACATGGGTTATCTCCCACTGTTCTTAGCATTTTAACCGCCTTATTGTTCAGTAAGAAGAGCTAGGTGATTGGTTGACAACTGAACCGATGGTTCTCACATTATTACAATGGGCCCATTATTACCGGAGTCGTACATTTAATACCAGTTATATGCATGGAGCCGACATTCTGGCGATGGGGTTAGAACGCAATTCGCTTCCCGCATACCGCGTTCGAAACACAGTTGCGGGTGATTTAGAAGCAGATTGCCTTGCGTTGGTTTCATACAATGGTATGAGTGCTGGTATAAAAGCAATGGCAAACTACTGAACGTAAACGTGTTAAGAAATCACAAACAGACATAAAATGCTGGGGCTGATTACGACTAGCATTTATACTTGATCATAGTATATTTCTTTTTCACTGCGAATTTCATTCAAAGGCAGAAGTGTCTCTATATGTCTCTATATGTCTCTATGTGTCTCTATATGTCTCTATGTGTCTCTGTATGTCTATATATGTCTCTACGTGTCTTTATATGTCTCTGTGTGTCTCTATATGACTCTATGTGTCTCTATATGTCTCTATATGTCTCTATGTGTCTCTATATGTCTCTATGTGTCTCTACGTGTCTCTATATGTCTCTGTGTGTCTCTGTATGACTCTATGTGTCTCTATATGTCTCTATGTGTCTCTATATGTCTCTATGTGTCTCTATATGTCTCTATATGTCTCTACGTGTCTCTATATGTCTCTGTGTGTCTCTATATGACTCTATGTGTCTCTATATGTCTCTATGTGTCTCTATATGTCTTTATGTGTCTCTATATTACTCTGTGTCTCTATATGTCTCTATATGTCTCTATGTGTGGTGGGGGATTAGGTTAAGGCATGTGTGGGTGGGTGGAAGTTGTATGTGTGGGTGGTGGGGTGTGTGTTAGTGGATTGGGGATGTATGGGGAGTTAGAGAGATGTGTGTGTGTGTGTGTGGGGTGGGGGTAGGGACATGTCAGTTGGTGGGGATGTGTGTGTATGGTTTGGGAATGTGTGAGTGGATGTGCCATGTGTGGGTTGGTGGGGGATTGTGTGCATGGGTGGGGAATATGTTGTCGATGGAGATGTGGCTGGGGGATGGGTGGTTTGAGGTGTGGGTGGGGAGAGGATGTGTGGGGTAGTATGTGTATGTGGATGGGCGTAGGATGTGTGGGTTGGTGGGGGAATGTTTGTGGGTGGCGAGTGTGTTTTGGTTGGGGGATCAGGTGAGGGCAGTGTGTGTGGGTGGGGGATGTGCGGGAGGGGGATGGATCGGTTGATGGGGTGTGTATGTGTCCCTTGGTGCGCGTGTGTGTGGGTAGGTGGGGGTGTGTGTGGGTGGGGTGATGTATGGATAGGTGGGAGATGGGCTTCATAACATGGTAATTAGCCTTGTTTATGTTTACAACATTCATTTCACAATGTTTATTTTATCTTCCTATGTAAATGTATAATGCTCTTGATGAACGAAAGACGAGTGATTGGAAGGGCCGAATGTAAGACGGGCCTGCGCGCCCAATTTGTGACCCTAATAAAGTTGATTTGATTTGATTTGATTTTGATTATGTGTCACTATATGGCTTTGTATGTGTCTGGGTGTGCATATGTTTGTGCCTCTATGTCTCTATGTGTCTCTGTATGGCTTTGTATGTGTCTGGGTGTGCATATGTTTGTGTCTCTATATGTCTTTGTATCTTTGTTTGTTAGTGTTCGTGTCTCTATATGTCTATGTGTGTGTCTGGTTGTGACTGTGTTTGTGGCTCTATATGTCTCTATGTGTCCCTATATGTATTTGTGTGTGTCTAGGTGTGCATGTGTTTCTGTCTCTATATGTCCTTGTGTGTGACTGGGTGTGAATTTGTTTCTGTCTCTATATATCTCTGTGTTTCTCCATATGTCTTTGTTTGTGTCTGGGTGTGACTGTGTTTGTGTTTCTATATGTCTTTATTCTTTATGTGTCTCAATGTGTATTTGTGTGCGTCTGGATGTGCATGTGTTTGTGTCTCTATGTGTCTCTATGTGTCACTATATGTCTTTGTGTGCCCGCGTTTGTGTCTCTATGTGTCTCTATGTGTCACTATATGTCTTTGCGTGTGTGTGTGGGTGGGTGTGGGTGTGCATGTGGGTGTCTATATATGTCTCTATATGTCTCTATATGTCTTTGTGTTTGTCTGTAAGTGCATGTGTTTGTGTCTTTGTATGTCTCTATGTGTGTCTATGTGGCTTTGTGTGTGTCTGGGTGTGACTGTGTTTGTGTCTCTATATGTCTCGATGTGTCTCTATATGTATTTGGGTGTGTCTGGATGTGCATATGTTTGTGTCTCTATATGTCTCTATGTGTCACTATATGTCTGTGAAGAAATCATTCCTGATTCAACTGGCAAGACGGCGTTTACCTGCAAAGCGTTGTGGAACGTAATGAGCACGGCAAGGCACGTAGAGCGCCCTGGTCATCCACTGCACCTGTATTCGTCTCCAGTCGTCTCGACTTGTCTTGCCACTGGACTCAGATGGACTCAGGCGAGAGAGTGAGGTCGACGAATTGCGCAACTTTTCCTCACTTTAATCCAATTCATCGCGCAAGTCATTCTTCATCCAACGTCATATATCACCCACGGTTCCATACCTTCAACCCCACTGGATGAAATGAATGGTCATCATCATTCTTGATGGACAAACAACACATATGTCTGTGTGTGTGTGTGTGTGTGTGTGTGTGTGTGTGTGTGTGTGTGTGTGCCTATGTTTGTGTCTCTTTGTCTATGTGTCTCTATATTTCTGTGTGTGAGTGTGGATGTGCATATGCTTGTGTCTCTATATGTCGCTATGTGTCACTATATGTCTCCATTTGTCTCTATATGTATGTGCATGTGTCGTGATGTGCACATGTTTGTCTCTATATGTCTCTATGTGTCACTATATGTGTGAGTGTGTGTGTGCCTATGTTTATGCCTCCTTGTCTACGTGTCTCTATGTCCTTGTGTGTGTCAGTGTGTGCATATGTTTGTGTCTCTATATGTCTCTATGTGTCTCTATATATCTGTGTGTGTTTCTCTCTCTCTCTCTCTCTGTGCCTCTTTGTCTGTGTGCGAGTGAGTGTGTGTCTGCGTTAGTGTGTCTCTCTCCTACCAGGAAGTCAAATTCTGCCACGGTTTTCGATGCCCATTTCTGAATATTATCTGCCCACAGAAGTTTTTGCGGCGAAAAAGCAGAACTTTGGCGACGTCACGTCGAATGCAAACGAGAAAGAATTTGGTCTCCTGCACTTTGCTATAATTGCCTGATAATGATTCTTGAAATGATGAAGAAACTTGAGCCAGTTGAGATGTGGTTTTTGAGAACAATGTTGAGACAAAAATGTGGATAAAGAAGAACAGAAGCGCTGAGTGATCGATCGTTGCTGATGTTACAAGCTCATTTATTAAAATCGTTTCGAAAATTTATTTAATTGCATGTCATTTACAATACGTTGCAATCAACCCACGCATTTTATGGCTATTTGTAATTTTCTAGTTAATTTTAGGCTCAGTTGTTTGCAATTTTCCTTTGGAGTAAACTAGGCAGGCCGAGAGAGGGATCATTCTGCGTGGGTAACTGATGGTCTCTGCTATTCAGTCAAGGCTTTGTGCTATGGAGAGGTATATCTCCATTCGTTGAGTATTTGTAGTTACCATGCCTTGTTTGAAGAACAATGTAAACAGTTTTCGTCTGTCAAGATGGTCAGGTGCCAGTAGACTGGTCTGCCATTGCTGTCCGAATAGTGGCTCTAAAACCATTGTGTACTTTCAGATCGTGTTGGGGCTTAAAAGGATTGGTCTGTCGAATGAAATTGATATAGAAATGTCCTCACGACCCGATTCGGAAGTATCATCTTCATAGGGACTTCTCTGCAAACTTCTACTTCCTGTTATGTTATGTTTTGTTATCACGATCGACACTCACTATTTCCGAGAGATGTTGGTTGTAATGTCATCTCTTTCGACCTCAAAAACTACATTGGCGTGCTTGGCCAGGTTTCACTCCCAGTTGGTGTAATCGAGCTAGCGTTAGAGAATCGTCGGTATCGACCAGCTGGGTCTGTACAGCACTGACGATACCGGCCTTGTCCCTGCTTCTTCCCGCTTGTATTGGTGCTTTGTTTACAAGTTGTTGGTCCGCGCATTCATTGTTCTTTACACCTGTCCGAAGACAGTGGTTGTTGTGTCTGGAGCGGTCACTGCTGGCGAAGATTAGTTTCATTTTCGTGCCAGGGCATGCGGGTGTGCAAGGGAATGAGTGGGTTGACAAGCTAGCAGGTAAGGCTACTGTGAAACGCGGACGAGCCATGGACCTGGTTGATATACTGAATGCTCTACGACAGGGGTCACCAAACTTTTTTCACAGCGGACCGGATAACTGACAAAATGACGAGCGCGGGCCGGATTCTCATTCTTTTCAGTACTTGCGCCGTCTCTGTGGCGAAGGTTTGCTAGGAACAGCTCTAACTAACTAGTTTTCCGAATAGCTCGTGTCTGGAAAAGCTCTGACTAGCTAGTTTCCGAATGTTCGTTGTGCCCAGAACAGCTCTACGGGCACATCGACAAGCACATGTCCGAATCGAAAACTCGCCGAGTGGATACCGTCTTCAGACCGGTCTGGTCAGTGTGGGAAAGGCTCGTGGTGAACGATATGCCCAATATATCGAAGTAAGGAATTCAAGCAGCCATGAGCAGGACGTGACGATTCCCACGGTGAGCCCAGCACCAGGGCGCTATGTGTCGGATCTGCAACTATGGTAGCCACCCTGGATGGCGAAAAATGCCATGGACTGTCCCTGCCTTCCCCTTGACGGCTGATCGTGAAGCATTCGACCGTTCCAACTTGACAAGCTGGGATGTGGACGGCACCACAAAAGTGAGTCCCACCGGAATGCTACCTGTCAAAATTGCATTTTAAAAGTCGGATATGTTGGCCTAAGGGTTTCGACCCAAGGGTGTATAACAGACACACCGCAATCACATCTGAAAAAACATTCCGGGTGAACGCAAAGAAGAAGAAGGAACACAACTGCGCACGATTTGGCAACAGACTGCGTTGCGCTAGTTTTTTACGATATTATATGGGTGCTGGTCGTTCAGAAACTACAGAACGTAAACTTGCCAAGACATCAACAATAGCAACAATAGCAACAAATGCTGGTGTTGTCTGCAAACGTCCTGTAAAAAATATGCAACTAACTTTAACAATACTTGCAAGCCAGAAAGAAAGCTCAGGGGAAAACACGAAAAACTAAGTTAATCATGGGTGAGTGGCGTGCAAAAAAAACAAAGACAACCAACATATTTATTTACTAAAATAGTTATCAAAGAAGGCGACATTGGCAAAAAGATAGTTACATCAGACCTAGTGTACACATATCCGAATCTCACAAACTAAGCAGCAAAACATGGTTAGTGAGATTTGTGAAACTGATATTTGGCTTTCAAGATATCATCAATGTTTGGTTTGGAATTGCTGCAACCAATCAAGAGAATTGCTTTCAAATGTTCGTCAGTCAATCTCGTTCGATGTGTTGACTTTACATACTTCATTTTTGAAAATGTTTGCTCACAGAGATAAGTTGTTCCAAACACTGATACCATACCAGCGGAAAATTTCTTCAGTTTCGGAAACTCAGCAGGTAAGCAGCGGTAAAATTCAACAAGTTTTCCTTCTCTGTGCTTCTCTTTCAAAAAGTCATTTGCTTGCAAATTACTGTGGTCCGACTGTGGTTCAACTGGCACGTCATCAAGGTTACAATCAAACGGATTCTGGAACAGAAGAATGTCACTCTCAATTTGTCAACATATGAAAATCTCTCCAAAAATGCTTCTTCAAGTCACGAATTTTTTTTTTTTTTTTGGACAATCGAGGTTGACATCTTCGGTGATTGTAGCACATAACGCTTTGAAACAGTAAAAATGAGAACAGTTTTCTCCTTCCAGTTGTGCTTCAAACAATGACAACTTTCTCCAAAATATTTGATGATTCTGTAAAGGCTACAGACGAGGTTATTGTTTCTCTGAAGTTTCAAATTCAGTTCATTCATGTGGGATGTAATGTTGACCAAACTTGACTACTTTGACAGCCATATAGGATCTGACAGCTGTGGATCAGCTCTATCTTTTTTCAGTGAGGAAAACATATATTTAGTTTCGGAGCTTGTAAAAACGAAACGGTACTTTACCGCAGCTGAGCCACCTCACTGATCTAATGTGTGATAAGACAAGTCACAGAATTCAGAATCAATTTCTTCAAGAAAAGCCTGGAACTGACGGTGATTGAGTGCATGTCCCCGAATGAAGATCACAGCAGAAACGACTGGTTTCAGTACATAATAAATATCTAAGTCTTTCCCACAGCGTGCTTGTTGGTGTATGATGTAGTGTATGAACAGAGCGCCCAGAATTTGCAAATCTTCCAATTGAGTCCTGATCTGCCCCATCAAACCCTACTTCACTCCAGCCAAGTTTTTCCTCCATCAACTGTAACACCTCGAAGCTGAAGGTTATAGTCTTGCAAAACTGTTTGCACTTCAATCAAAATGTCTTTTCCAGTTGTTGTTCCATGCATGCTGCAAACGAATGTCACCTCTTCCGTTATCTGAAAGTCCAAATTGACACCACAAATGAATACGAGAAGTTGTGACGTACTCGAGAGATCAGTAGACTCATTCAGCGTAATAGAATACCACATCAAGTTCCTAGTTTTCTCACCTATCTGTAGCACTATGTTCTCTCCAAGTTCTTCTGTTCTTCGCACAACTGAATTTGCCGAAAGGCTGTTAGTTCCAAATAAAATCGGCTTTCTCAGGACACAAGTCATTTGCTGCTTCCATCATACACTCTTTGATGAAGTTGCCGTCAGTAAACGGTTTTCCTCGTTCTGTCATCATTCCCAGCAAACTTTCTCTTTATGTTTCCAAACCACGTTTCAAGGACTCATATTTCTCAGAGCGTAACTTTCCAGAAAACTTTGACTATGTTGATAGATGTTTTGTTTCGTAGTGACGCCGAAGATTGTACTCTTTCAAAACGGCAACACTTTCGCTGCATATTACGCAACTGGTTTTCTGGTCTTTGTTTCCACAAAGAAGTACTTTACTCCCCATTCTTCATTGAAAATGCGAATACTCAGCGTCCACTTTTTTCCCCTTAGTGCCATAATGAAAGGTGAAGTACACGGGATCTGAAAATGAAAAAGACATTGAATTAGAAACATAATTAAAATCCTACTGAAACATTATAAAAGCAGAGGGGTCACTGGTAAAGCTACTGCTCGCGAACGGTACATATAAAGTTTATAGATATCTTTGGTAATATAATATATCTCATAATAAGCTTTGCAGACTATATAAATAGGCCCGGCCTAAATAAACAGCCTAGAGCAGAGTTTTTCAACCTGGGATCTGCGATTGGCAAGCAGGGATTCCGCCGACTGTCTGTCAAAACTGTTATATACTGCCAATATACTACGTTGCGGTGTATGGCAGGGTGATTTTTGAGTCTGAGGAATTAAGGCCGCCTGGCTAGTGCAGTCGCCGCGAACTGTGCAGGTTATAATTTTTTTTTTGCCCCCGACATAAAATAATCCCACACCTTACCGAGGATTCAAACCTGGCTTTCCACCGAAACAAACCGAAATCGACTAAATGCAACATTTCTACCCATCTGGTTTATTACATAAAGTAGGACAAACACTTGGATCATCGCACAGAGTTCCTTGAGCAACGTAAACATATGGGTAAGTATCTGTTATAGCAGAAAGTTTGAAAAACACTGGCATAGATGTCGCGTAATCTACAGCCGTATAAGAAAACCCTACGGGTAAGGATGTAGATAGAAAAGCTGACCCTTGGTTAGGTCAGTCCACTGTAGGAGAAGAAGACAAAAAGGCTCGTATTGGGTCTAGATAGTATGAATCCTGGTCCCAGATGAGTCTACCTTCCTATCAGTGGCACAGGGAAATGCAAGTAAAGTTGGACACTATACACCGATAGATGATAGCTGACTTAGTTAGCAGTGACACGCTACCCTGTGATGAAGAAAAGCCCCCAGTGCCCTCAAGTATAACATACAGGAGAGACACAACTAGTTCACTCAACTTCTATCCTTACACACTACACTACTATTAATTATTATGAGGTGAAAAAGGCAGTAGGTAAAGTTTTGTGTGATGGCCTATAAATCAGACCGCACAGTTTAATTATGAATAAAAGTAAAAAGTGGCTCCACTTGGGAGATAAAAGAAAAATGGATTAATGTTAGTTCTGGCTAATACAGCAAACAAAGTTTCATGTGCTCTTAAATCATAGAAGCACAGCAAAGCATTCGGTGGTGGGTTGAAGTCAGATTGATGGTTTGTGACTCAGCTCATATCCATTGCTCCCACGATAGTTGTCTGCAGCTTTCCTCTCCGGTCCATCAGTTCTCACTTGATGATGACAGCAAAGGGAACTGTACTACTTTGACTCAGGCAACAAATAGTTCTGGGTGAACTCGCTGAGGCTGGTTGATGATGAGGGTGCCGCTTGAGGGTGCACCACAACAACTCTGCAAATAAAGTCAAACAGGACATCTGGTAAGCTATGGTCTGGAATCACTCTTCCATCTTTATTCAACCATTCTGCTATAGCTATAGTCTTCTCATAAGGCAAAGGCAGCTGTAATTATTAGGACATATTCCTAACTGTTATTCTGACTGGACCTACCGACAAGGTTGAAAGGAAAGGATGGATTTAACCTCGTACGTGACAGTGCCTATCTCTATTCATGAGGAGAGTACAGTCTGATCCTGAATTATATATATATATATGAGTGAATGGATCCAATTCCCTTCAGCGAAAAGAAATATTCAAGACAAGTACTGATGATGTGATAGGAAAAGACATGGATCACAAACCTAACAATCACAACTGATGCTCCTAAGTGTGCAAGAGACACAATGGTGTGTTGTAAAGTAAGGAAATTGTTCCAGATACTACGGTGTCTGAATATGCTCTCCACTGATATTCATTCCGAGAGGCCTGAGAATAGTCTCCAATGAATACTGCCTAGGTTGGTGATAGTCATCCACGTATCCATCTATATATAAAGAAGAGTCTTCCTCTTGAGAAGGTATTAACTAGAGAAGAGATCTTATCCGTACTTAAGAACTGAGCTAATCTAGAAAAGAACAGTATGGGCGCCCAAGCGGTGTGGGCATGATAACTAGGTCATGCCATGGCGTGGGGCTGGTTTTAGATATAGCGAGGCCATTTTGATGAAATACCTACTATTTGATTTAAACCCTTCCATTCAGTACTGTATATTCTAGTCTTAGCAGTAACAGTAATATTAACCTTATTTTAATATATTAACAAAGTATCTCAACCCGAGTATACTTTAAAACTAGCGTGGTTTTGTACTACATTGCAGTGTCTCCTTTGTCTGCCAGCGATAATATTCTCTGAATTTATCCAAGATTTAGACGCCGGATTTATACGAATATTGTAGAACGTGACGTGTTTCGTTCTATTAAGAACGAGTTTGTACAACTGAACTCAGTTGTAAATTGAATTTTCTATTAATTAATATATATTCTATGGGCAACCATGCCGTTAGTGGAATTGGCTGGCCATCATGTCGTAAACTCACATTCATTGCAAAACTGTTATGAACATAAAAAATATATATAGGAATAATAATCGTTTGATCTTACCTAGTTCCAGAATCAGATTCTCACTACGGATCGGGGCCCTTGTTCAATATAAAATTTTCTCTTTCTTATTACTTATTTAAGTAATTTACTATTTAAATAAACGTTGCTTTTTGAACACCACAAATGGGCCCCGACCGCTGTCTGCAATGGCTAGCAGAAGAGTGAGACCGGATATGGAACTAGGATACGCAAGTGGTCGTTTCCGGGCCAGTTGTCAGTTGGTTTGAAGTTGGCCAGGATAAGTCAGCCAAACTAAATTACTCTATAAACCGTAAATATAATGTGATCGTAACATTTATATAACACTAGCTGACCCGGCCCGGCTTCGCCCAGTCCTTGGTGGGGAGCATCTCATTTAATTCATATAAGTAGTCATATAAGTTCCCGTTCCCGTTACCGACTGTCTGTCTGTCTGTCTGTCGGTCTGTCTGTCTGTCTGTCTGTCTGTCTGTCTGTCTGTCTGTCTGTCTGTCTGTCTGTCTGTCTGACCCGGCATTGCCCAGCTCCTGGTGTGGAGCATCTCATTTAATTCATATAAGTAGTCATATAAGTTCCCGTTCCCGACTGTCTATCTGTCTGTCTATCTGTTTGTCTATCTGTCTGCCTGACCCTGCCCGGTTTCGCCCAGTCCCTGGTGTGGAGCATCTCATTGTGCAGCGAAAAGGTGGGGAGAATCTCATTTAATTCATATTTTCTTGGCCCTTATAAAAGGCCAGATAAAAATTATTAAATGTACAAATAAATTCACTGTGAGCTGTGAGTTTCGTGTGAAATGCTTTTGAATCTGCCCAAGGTCTTTTGGAACGTGACTGCATGTTCTGAGCGATGGCAGATGGCTATGTCCCAGAGTTGACCGGTTTGTGCCTTATGCAGAAATGCGTGGCTGCTGGGCTTCTGGTTGACTGCCACTGCCATCGACGATGAACTGTATTTCGTGGACTGTGTGGGTGAACATCTAGGAAACATCCAGATGGGAAAATGACTGCCGATTCCATCAGAAATGAACTGGGTGCTTTGTGGGGGACTATTGTGTTGACATTCTGGTGGCGGCATTATGCACAGTGTATCTGTGCGGGCTGTTATTTGTCGAGACTCCTGTCTTTTCCACTTTTCACATTGGGCAGTGGGGAGCGTTTTGTGTGATATTCACTGGCACAGGAATGGAGCATAATGGGGACGACCCGTTGCTGTGAAGTTGGAACTGCGACTAACTAACTAACTAATTTACGGTAGATAGCTTCTTCAATTAAGCACCAAAAGATGAGTCATATAGGTTCTCGTTCCCGTTACCGACTATCTGTCTGTCTGTCTGTCTGCTTGTCTGACTGTCTGTCTGTCTGTCTGTCAAATAGACCCATCCCTCTGTCTCTCCCTCGTCTATCCCTCCCTCCCTCCCTGTCTATCTGTCTGCCTACCCGTCCCTCCGTCTCTCCCTCCGTCTCTCCATCCCTCCCTCCCTCCCTCCCTGTCTGTCTGTCTGTCTGTCTGTTTGTCTATCTATCTATCTCTGTCTGTCTGTCTGTCTGTCTGTCTAATAGACCCATCCCTCCGTCTATCCCTCCCTCCCTCCCTGTCTTTTTGTCTATCTATCTATCTATCTATCTATCTATCTATCTATCTATCTATCTGTCTGTCTGTCTGTCTGTCTGTCTGCCTGACCCGGCCCGGGTTCGCCCAGTCCCTGGTGTGGAGCATCTCATTTAATTCTGAGTAGGTCAGAATCCGCTCTGCCTTCAAAATGTTGACGTGAAGATTTTCTTCCTGCAGCTGCTTCTGTATTTGTTGATCAGTAAGCTCCATTTTTAGCCGCTTGACCACCCATCTGACTGTGTTTGAATCAGTGTTTCTGATTCTGGTGTCTTGGTCCTCCTTCCTCTCACAAGTTTTTGTGTTCGTCTGTGGGTAGTCGTCGCTCTTCTTATTGGTAGTTTCATTGACTGTAGGTTCAGATACTTTATTACAGCTTGCATGCAGACTCTCCAAAGGCAGGTTCGTCTTCTTGATAGTCTGGTCGGTTTTCTCACTATGCATCTTGGAAGCTGCTTGTTTCTTTGTGCTATTACGACGTGCCATTCCCCCCCCCCCGTATCAGACTGCTTGAAATGTGTAAGGCGTCTTGGCTTGATAGCGCTGAGAAGTGCTGTCAAGCGAATCGTGTCGATATGATGGCGGAAAACACTAAAGTTGCCATGATATTGTTCAACATCTTTTAGATAACTTCTTAAGTATAGAAAGATGAGTTACAATGTTATGCATTATGCATTATTTTTATGTAAACTTTGAAAATGTCTAAAAGATTGTATCATTATTTATTATAACTCATATGCCGGTACATAACTATAGACAAAGAGTTTATAAATCATTGAAAACGATACAACAATATGACTATAAGTTATACAACAATGTTATTAAAAGTTATGCCCCTTGAAATAACTTTTTCTAGAGTTAAGTCCCTTAGCTAATGTGTAGTCACGTCATTTTCTTCCCTTTCCCTAGCGTTTTGGTTCGGGGATTCTTTCATCATCATCATCATATATTTACGTACGTATTTTGGGAGGGGGAGGAGGGAGGAGGAGGAAGAAGGAAAAAAAACTATGACAGTTGACAGCTCTGGAATGAAAGTAAGGCGTGTAGAAAATTTCATCTCAATCGGATGGGCCGTTAGCGAAAAAATAAAGGACATACATATTTACATACATACATATTTACATACATACACTTTGATTTATATATATAGATTTCTAATTATTCTTTATCATACACTGAATAATAAGCAAGAGGAGAGGGTGCAGCCAGGCTTTCGCCACAGATGTCCCCCATTGGAAAAAAAGTACGTGAGACGGACTTTTACACTCTGGCTAAGCCCTCTCGTTTGCTAGCTTTCACGCTAGTGTATGGGAACACTGAGTAGCCACAACCTCGTCTTCTGTAGAGCAGTGTCTACTTAGGAAATCTGCTCCAACATTATATTTGCCGGGAATATATTCCACGGTGAAGGTATAAGGTTGCAGTAATAGTGACCACCTCATCAATCTTGTGTTTAATTGTTTGGATGAGGCTAAGAACATCAAAGGCTGGTGGTCACTTTGTACAATAAACTTGGTTCCATAAAGGTACGGTTGGAACTTCTGTATAGCCCATACCAGAGCCAAACATTCTTTCTCGATCGTGGAGTAGTTCTTTTCCGCTGTATTTAACTTGCGGCTAGCGTAAGCTACTGGAAACAGCATCTCTCCATCATCTCGACCCTTTTGTAAAAGAGATGCTCCAATTCCCACATTGCTCGCGTCCGTCCTTAAGGTGAATGGGCACGACAAGTCGGGTAATTGTAAAATAGGCTTCGCTGTTAGTCTGTCCTTCAGCGTAGTATAAGCCTCTTCACACGCTGGCGTCCACTTAACTTGCTCAGGTGCTCCTTTCCTGGTGGCATCTGTTAATGGTGCAGCTAGAACGTTGAAGTTTTTGATAAACTTCTGATAAAATCCACAGAGGGATACGAAGGATCTGACATCTTTCTTGGTCCTGGGCCTGGTAGCCTTTAGTAGTTTATCTACGTTCTTTTGTTCTGGGCGCATGTATCCTTGAACCACTGTATGCCCCAAAAATTCCAGCTGCCGGAAAGCGAGCTGGCATTTTGCTGGTCTGGCGGTGAGCCCTGTCTCTGCCAGCCTCCTTAACAGTCTGTCGATGGACTGCAGGTGTTCCTCGTAAGTGTCCGAGGCGATGAGGATGTCATCCATAAAGTTACTGATACTCGGGTCCTTTAATGGATCTAATAACAATCTCATCATTCGGGTGAACACACCAGGAGCGTTGCTCAGCCCGAATGGGAGCACGTTGAATTCGTAATGGCCGTCAGATGTGCTGAAAGCCAAATACGGTCGGACTTCTTTCTTTACTGGAATCTGGTAGTACCCCTTACTGAGGTCTATCTTGGAAAAATACTTCGCTTTACTCAGTTTTGCGAACAGTAATCCTTGAACCGGTAAAGGTTCCGCTTGAAATTCTGTGACTCCGTTTAGCTGACGATATTCGATGCACAATCGATGCTCGCCGCTGGGTTTTCTCAAAAGCACCACACTTGCACTATAGGGTGACTCCGAGGGTGAAATTATTCCTTCTTTTAAAAGGTAATTTATTTCGGCTTGTAAAGCCTCCTGTTTTGCATAGGGAACAGGGTAATACTTTTGGCGGACTGGATCTGCGTTCGTTAATTTCATGTCAAACTCTACGAGCTTAGTCCGACCTGGCTTATCCGTTAGCACCGGGGCGTGAGACACTAGAATTCGCCTCATCTTCTCCAACTCAGACGTCTCAAAGTCAGGGTTGATGACGACATCCTTCATGGTCTCCTGAGGTTTTAGCGGATACTCTACACCTGAGTCTTCTCCACCTTCTACCTCAGTTGCCACCGATAATGCCATAAGATGCACCGGTGGATCTGCTACCCTCTCAGCATACTTTCTAAGTAAGTTGATGTGGAATACTTTCTGTTTTCCTCGAATAGCAATCTTGTAGTTTGTATGGGATACTTTTTCTATGATGGGAAAAGGTCCCTGCCATCCAATTTCAAGCTTATTACTCCCTTGGGGTAAAAGTAATAAGACCTTGTCTCCTACCTCCAGAGAACGGTCCTTGGCTTTCTTATTATAGGCTGAGGCATGTTTCTTTCTGGCACGACGCAGGTTGGAATTTGCCAATTTCCAGCCTGTCTCCAGTTTTTGCTTCAACTCCTCAACATACTGGGAAGCAGTGATGACAGTTTCATCAGCTCCCTCCTCAGTCCAAGTCCTCATTAAGGCCTCCAGCGGTCCTTTTATGGGTCGACCAAATAATAGTGTAGCAGGTGGAAGTCCTGTCGAGGCATGTGGTACTTCCCTGTATGCAAATAATGCCGCGGGCAGGTACTCATCCCAACATTCTGGCTTCTCCTGTGCTAGCTTACGTAGGATCGACATGAGGGTTCCATTGAAGCGTTCCACCGTCCCATTAGCTTGAGGGTGGTAGGGACTTGTATGGATATGGCGAGTCCGAAATGTATTGAAGACTTCCTCCATTAACTTCCCCCGGAACTGCGAACATTGTCTGTCAAAATCTGATTAGGAAAACCTAATCTGGTGAAGATAGTCACTAGGGCATCCGCTACTCGTTTGGAATCTATTCCAGGTAGAGCTATGGCTTCTGACCACATAGTGCATGTATCAACTAGAGTTAGAATAAATGCATTCTTCCTCTTGGAGCGTGGCAGAGGACCAACAATGTCCACGGCAACACGCTCAAACGGAATACTCAAAATTGGCATTTCGCCCAAAGTTACTGGAGGGGTCCAATGTTTAGGTGAGACCCGTTGGCATTCTGGACAGGACTTGACATACCGTTGAATATCGGCAGACATTCCTGGCCAAAAATAGTGGCACGTAATACGCTGAGTAGTGGCACCCACTCCCATATGTCCACTGAAAGATATGGTGTGACCCATATGTAATATCTGATTCCGGAATTTACATGGAACAACAAATTGCCCGTGGTCGTGATCCTTGGTTCCCGCCCGCCGGTACAAAAGCTTCTCTTTCATATAAAAATCGCCCCCTTTAGGTGGATTCCGTGCTTTAGGTAGTTTACCAAAGCAGGGTTTCAGTGTTGGGTCTTCTGCCTGGGCAGCCCGAATTTCTCGAGGTAGTGGATTATTAAGACGAAGATCAGGCTCACTCGACACTGCTGTCTGACTTCTGGTCTGCACTGCTGCAACAATTATAGGTGATTTTGGTTCGCCCAAGTAGACATACCGACATCCTAACATGAATGGGTACACCGGATCCTCCATCACTGCTGCAGAAATCGTCCCAGTGACATATTTAGATTCCACATCTACCTTTGCAATCTGCACCTCTATTGTCTCAGAGCTCATGGTGGCCCCCTTTATTGTAACGGTCTGTTCTGTTAGCTGGCCGGGTTTGACTAGGTATTTTGCGATAACTGAATCATACTGGAGTCCCGTATCATATAGACATCGCACCTGACTCCCATTTACCATAATAGTTTCAACCACAGGAGGTCTAACATTGCTCCCAGATTTCTTGTTGGGGTGGTCTCCGGTTCCCGTAGCTAGGCACGCCGCATAGTGGGTTTGGGGTTTATTCTTGCAGAACCGTGTGTGATGGTCATGATTTTTGCAGTTCTTGAAATAAGGTTTGCCCCATCCGCTATGGTTTGTGGGTGGGTTTTGTGCTGATTGTTGAAACCCATGATGTTGATGAGGACCCACATTTTTCCCAAATTGTCCTCTGCTGTCCTTACCGGAGTTATTTGAATTCTTAGAGAGTTGTGGTTTTTCAACATGAGAACTACTCCCAGCTTTTGTGGTATTCGCTTCGCCATGGGCCATTAGGTATCTTTCCGCCAGAGAGGTTATCTCCGCTAACCGAGTCCCCCCCCCCATTTTCTGCCACAAAAGTCTGCATCGGCTTTGGCATTGTCTCCCTCATCTGCTCTGCCAAAATCATCTCCTCTAGCCCTGCGTAGGTTGCCTCGTATTCACTCAGTCCCACCCACTTGGTGACATAAGTATGTAACCGTGAGGCAAACTGGGAATACGATTCTCCCTGCAACCGCTTGGCGTTTCGGAACTTCATTCGGTAGGCAGATGAAGTCAACTCATACCTCTTGAGAAGAGCACTTTTCAGAGAGTCGAAATCCCGTTCCTGTCCAGGAGGTAGTTTAGAGAATATATCATACGCTGTGCCGCGGAGTCCTTGTGAAATTTTTAAATTCCATTTGTCCTTGGGCAGGCTATATGCTTCGGCCATCAAAACAAATTTGTCAATCCAGTTGTCCATCTGCTCAGTCTTTTCATCAAATGGCAGCAGAGGAAAACTCATGGATCCCAGAGAACCATTCTGTGCTGGAGGAGTATCTATACTATAGACTGGAGAACTCGCACTACTGAATCTTGAAGCATCTGGGTGTTGTAATTCCAGTCTTCTTAATTCTATCTCCTGCTGTCTCGCCTGTTCGGCTAGTTTTAACTCCTTGTCCTTCTCCAGTTCAGCCTGTTTCATCTGTTTTTCGGATTCTATTTCCGCCATCCGGATTCTTTCTTCCCTTTGTTCTTGCCTCCATTCTCTTTCAGCCTCTCTGATATACTTCCTCAACTCATCACCCTCATATCCCATCAATGTCCCTTTCTCCGTCAACTCCTGGGTAGTGGGTTGCTTGTCAAATGACATGATAATTGAGCACCTAGATGAGATACCTGAAAAAACTTTTAAGCAATGCTCACCCCCTATCTATCAATCAACTTAATTAAATGCCCTAATATAGTATGTATAGCAATTAATTAGGACAAACAAACACACTTACCAATCTGTCACCAACCCACTTTGCTTTTGCTGTATATTTTCTTATTCGCGTATAAAAATTGAAATATTTACTCGCAGTCAACTAATACTAGAACCGTCTAGTCTTAGTGTGAGAATTACGTGGAAAGGAAATCCTACCAACCTACACAATCATCTAGTAGACCTATAGTGTTACAGGCAATTTATACAGTTGACAGTGAACTTATTGAAAAAAAATTATCTCGCAGAGGAGCAGCTCAATCTGTAGGATTGGATTAAAATTAAATCCCGGAGACGAGACACCAATCTGTCGCGTAATCTACAGCCGTATAAGAAAACCCTACGGGTAAGGATGTAGATAGAAAAGCTGACCCTTGGTTAGGTCAGTCCACTGTAGGAGAAGAAGACAAAAAGGCTCGTATTGGGTCTAGATAGTATGAATCCTGGTCCCAGATGAGTCTACCTTCCTATCAGTGGCACAGGGAAATGCAAGTAAAGTTGGACACTATACACCGATAGATGATAGCTGACTTAGTTAGCAGTGACACGCTACCCTGTGATGAAGAAAAGCCCCCAGTGCCCTCAAGTATAACATACAGGAGAGACACAACTAGTTCACTCAACTTCTATCCTTACACACTACACTACTATTAATTATTATGAGGTGAAAAAGGCAGTAGGTAAAGTTTTGTGTGATGGCCTATAAATCAGACCGCACAGTTTAATTATGAATAAAAGTAAAAAGTGGCTCCACTTGGGAGATAAAAGAAAAATGGATTAATGTTAGTTCTGGCTAATACAGCAAACAAAGTTTCATGTGCTCTTAAATCATAGAAGCACAGCAAAGCATTCGGTGGTGGGTTGAAGTCAGATTGATGGTTTGTGACTCAGCTCATATCCATTGCTCCCACGATAGTTGTCTGCAGTTTTCCTCTCCGGTCCATCAGTTCTCACTTGATGATGACAGCAAAGGGAACTGTACTACTTTGACTCAGGCAACAAATAGTTCTGGGTGAACTCGCTGAGGCTGGTTGATGATGAGGGTGCCGCTTGAGGGTGCACCACAACAACTCTGCAAATAAAGTCAAACAGGACATCTGGTAAGCTATGGTCTGGAATCACTCTTCCATCTTTATTCAACCATTCTGCTATAGCTATAGTCTTCTCATAAGGCAAAGGCAGCTGTAATTATTAGGACATATTCCTAACTGTTATTCTGACTGGACCTACCGACAAGGTTGAAAGGAAAGGATGGATTTAACCTCGTACGTGACAGTGCCTATCTCTATTCATGAGGAGAGTACAGTCTGATCCTGAATTATATATATATATATATATATATATATATATATATATATATATATATATATATATATATATATATATATATATATATATATATATATATATATATATATGAGTGAATGGATCCAATTCCCTTCAGCGAAAAGAAATATTCAAGACAAGTACTGATGATGTGATAGGAAAAGACATGGATCACAAACCTAACAATCACAACTGATGCTCCTAAGTGTGCAAGAGACACAATGGTGTGTTGTAAAGTAAGGAAATTGTTCCAGATACTACGGTGTCTGAATATGCTCTCCACTGATATTCATTCCGAGAGGCCTGAGAATAGTCTCCAATGAATACTGCCTAGGTTGGTGATAGTCATCCACGTATCCATCTATATATAAAGAAGAGTCTTCCTCTTGAGAAGGTATTAACTAGAGAAGAGATCTTATCCGTACTTAAGAACTGAGCTAATCTAGAAAAGAACAGTATGGGCGCCCAAGCGGTGTGGGCATGATAACTAGGTCATGCCATGGCGTGGGGCTGGTTTTAGATATAGCGAGGCCATTTTGATGAAATACCTACTATTTGATTTAAACCCTTCCATTCAGTACTGTATATTCTAGTCTTAGCAGTAACAGTAATATTAACCTTATTTTAATATATTAACAAAGTATCTCAACCCGAGTATACTTTAAAACTAGCGTGGTTTTGTACTACATTGCAGTGTCTCCTTTGTCTGCCAGCGATAATATTCTCTGAATTTATCCAAGATTTAGACGCCGGATTTATACGAATATTGTAGAACGTGACGTGTTTCGTTCTATTAAGAACGAGTTTGTACAACTGAACTCAGTTGTAAATTGAATTTTCTATTAATTAATATATATTCTATGGGCAACCATGCCGTTAGTGGAATTGGCTGGCCATCATGTCGTAAACTCACATTCATTGCAAAACTGTTATGAACATAAAAAATATATATAGGAATAATAATCGTTTGATCTTACCTAGTTCCAGAATCAGATTCTCACTACGGATCGGGGCCCTTGTTCAATATAAAATTTTCTCTTTCTTATTACTTATTTAAGTAATTTACTATTTAAATAAACGTTGCTCTTTGAACACTACAAATGGGCCCCGACCGCTGTCTGCAATGGCTAGCAGAAGAGTGAGACCGGATATGGAACTAGGATACGCAAGTGGTCGTTTCCGGGCCAGTTGTCAGTTGGTTTGAAGTTGGCCAGGATAAGTCAGCCAAACTAAATTACTCTATAAACCGTAAATATAATGTGATCGTAACATTTATATAACATTTCTAATTATTCTTTATCATACACTGAATAATAAGCAAGAGGAGAGGGTGCAGCCAGGCTTTCGCCACAATAGAGACCAGCTCGATTAACACCTTGACCGGGAAATTCTTCTGAGCTGGGGATAATATTTTCGTAATAATACGAGGCGTCTATGGCATTTTTATGCTATGTTTGCTTCTTTATTACCTCTATTCACACTTGTAGTTCACTTGCCTATCACTGTCAAACAAAGAAATCTTTGTTACATGCATATAAAATGGATGACTGGCAAAAAGAAGTAAATATTTCTGGAGCACAAACCTGTGTGGACAGCTGGACGCATCTGGGGGAGGGAAAGATGCGTGTGTGGTTGTGTGTGTGGCCATGGAAATATGGTAATGTCAGAGCGTAGGCGGCGCTACCATGAGCCGGGGAAGGACTTGGGGTGTCGCGAAATAAGCAAATATTACAATAAACAAGAAAATCTAGATACAATAATTTATAATTGAAAATAGTAAATTTAAGACACATAGCAGCCAGGAGGTCTCCTTGCGTATGAAGATCTCCTGTTATTCTAAACATAATATTTACATTTAAATTGTATCCCAACATCTCGTGTTCCATACGTTATATCAAGCAAGTTCAATACCGTCGGCGGGCCGGATGAAATGACGTCGCGGGCCGTAGTTTGGTGACCCCTGCTCAACGAGAAGTGGCCACTTTTGCGAGAACCAAGTTATGACTGTAAACCTGCAACCATGATAAGACTGCGAGAACATCAAGTTAAAAGAGGTGTGGCTAAACAAGAACACTATGCAGGTAGCCAAAGAAGGTTGATAAACCAACACAGAACTGGTGTCGTGAGTCGCTACACGCTGCGGGATTTACTGAGGAGGGGATCCGAGCACTTATTGACTGAATGGTTCATGTGCAATGAGGATGATCTGTCGACTAACTAACTAACTAACTAAGTAACCTGTCCGGGTGCGTACATCCAGGCAAGCTATGTAAGGCGTGACTTTCGAAATCGATCTACCCGTCCAGCAAAGGAGACTGCCGTTTGCAAATGTGTTGCAAACATTCTTATCTTATAAATTGATCTACTTCCCATCTCCAAGATTGGAATCAAGAGCGATGTGCATGGTCGATAATTGAACTAATTTGCCGAGAGGCATAGATGGCTGAAACAAGATAATCATTGCGGTCAACACTTACAGACTGACTATGAATAGACTTGGTTGGTCAGGTTTCGCCAGCGGGTGTTGGGTTATTTCATTGTCAATAGGCTCCAACTCAATGCCCTGGAGGAATGGTAATTTCTCTAACTCGCCACTGATTCTTCTCTCAATATTCTACAGTCAGTCTTCGTGGCCAAGTAGATAAACCGCCTACCTCGCGCTCTGAAGGTTGTGGGTTCGATTCCGGACTGCGTCAATCTGTTCACGAGTGTAATTTTCTTCTGAGACTCCTTGGGGTCGTCGCTAGAACTGCGGAGTTCGTGTTCTCTGCAACGCATTAAGCAGGTATAGCTGTGGAAAGAGGCCGAGCTATCTGCGATAAGAGCCGGTATAATTAAATGGATCCTCTTGCATTTTAAACTATTTTAATACAATGAAGGCAAACGAGCAAGAGGTAGACAACAATACAAATGGAAAGATACAATCGAGAAATGGACGAACATCAATCTGACAGAATGTACAATCAGGGCGAGAGACAGACAGTGTTGGAGTTCCATTGCAGCTAACCTTCATTGTAGCGACAGCACATGGTTGATTGATTGAATACAATATTCTTCATCATGCGCCATGCCGATAAGCGTCGGCGGTCATGTTTTGCCATCTCACTCGATCACCAGAGTCGTGGGTCAGCTCCTTGTTTCTGTCTCGACCAAGCCAAGTGGCTAAACCATCCAGGTATTTACTTCTCTATCTTCTCCTTGGTCTCTTCCCTTCGATCTTGCCAGTTGTCACCAAGTTCTCCAAGTCATTTCTTCTCATAACATGCCCAAAAATGTTGACTGTCTACGTCTAATGTCTCTAATCAGTTTACGATCTTCATTTGTTTCTTGAAGGACTTGTTCGTTGGTTTTTTCTGTCTGTCCATGATATTCTTTGCATTTGTTCTACAATGTGCTACCCATCCATCCATCCATCATGTGCCATGCCGGTAAGCGTGGGCGGTCATGTTTTGCCATCTCACTATATTAATTAATAAAGTTACTGAATAACAGCTGGTACCTTCGCTCCATGTATACAATACGTTACATTATATAGCTCAAAGAATGCCCCAACGCTTTACTTAGAGTTGTTGCATTAGATAAGAATCTATAATTTCAAATTACGTTAAATACTTGGCTCTAATTCTATTCCAGAATTTCTACAAGTCATTTCTGGTAATCTGTGTGTTTACAGGTGGTGGCACGTTCAGATATAATTCAAAATGAAACATTGAGTCCCAAATCAATATGACGATAGCAACCTGAAACTGTCCCCTTCCCCCCCCCCCTTTCCCCTCCCCCTTCCCCCCCCCCCCCCCAAAAAAAAAACTGAGCTTGTGAAAAGACTTTTTGTGTGTGTTTCTTTTTTATTGTATTTGTTGTTGAACGCGTAAAAATTAAGAAGAACTTGGAAACAACAGAGATGGGGTTCCTAAGACGAATGTTGCTAATTCCTTGGACTGCCAGAGTAACTAACGACAATTGCCTGAAAGAGGCTAATGAAACTAAAACATTATATACACCAATAAGAAAAAGACAAACAGCTTTCTTTGTTCATGTGATGAGAAGAGAGACATTGGAGAACATCGTGACGACTGGAAAGATCGAGGGGAAGAGAGGCAGGGGCAGACCAAGAGAAATGATGCTGGGTGGATTGAGACAGTGGCGTGGAGGAATATCAGCAGCAGAGTTGATCCAGAACACCGAAGACCGAGATCTGTGGAGAGACATGAATGCCTACGGCAGCTGGCAGGGCACTTGATGATGATGATGACACTAGGCGTACCGTCACTATGGCAAGGGGTTACTCACATGCTGCTTTCGAAATACAGCTGCCGGCGATTTGGAAGCAGACCACCTTGGGCTGGTGTCATACAGGTAGGAGTCCCGGTCGCTTAGAGAACACTGACAAACTACTGAATGTACACATGTTAGAAATCACACACAGCCAAAACGTGCTGGGATTCACTGAGACATCGTGTAAAGGATATGCGACTAACGTAAAAACTCTAGGAGTTAAATGTGTGTATGTGGATGTGTGGATGTGTGGATGTGTGTGTGTGTGTGTGTGTGTGTGTGTGTGTGTGTGTGTGTCTTTCTCTCTCCCTCTATCTATCCACTGTCCCAAGCACTACGGCGTGTGTGATAGCACATTTGTGTGTGTTCCAAACTTCGTGTGTGTGTGTCTGTGTGTGTATGTCTGTGTGTGTGTGTCTGTGTGTGTGATTGACCGTTCTTCGCATCTACAACGTGTTGTGTGTGATTGGCAGTTCTTCGTGTGCATCAATGATCTTGGTGTGTGTGTGTGTGTGAGAGAGAGAGAGAGAGAGAGAGAGAGAGAGAGAGAGAGAGAGAGAGAGAGAGAGAGAGAGAGAGAGAGAATGACCATTCTGTACCAATAAATTTGATGTACGTGATTGGCTGTTCTTCTTCTTCGTGTGTACGAATGAACGTGTTGTGTGAATGGTAATTCTTCGTGTATACTAGTCAATGCATGACGTGCGATTCGCTATTATTCGTGTATCAACATATCTTGTGTCACTGACTAATATTCGTGTGTTCTAGTTAAGTGTCATGTGCGACTGGCTATCTTTATTTCTACAAACTATCATGCCATGTGACTGGCTATTCTTCATTTGTACAAATTACTATGTCGTGCAATTGGCTTTTCTTCATTTGTACAAATTACTATGTCGTGCAATTGGCTATTCTTCATTTGTACAAATTACCATGTCGTGCAATTGGCTATTCTTCATTTGTACAAATTACCATGTCGTGCAATTGGCTATTCTTCATTTGTACACATTACCATGTCATGTGATTGGCTATTCTTCATTTGCACAATTTACCATGTCGTGCAATTGGCTATTCTTCATTTGCACAACTTACCATGTCAAGTGTTTGGCTATTCTTCATTTGTACAAAATATCATGTCACGCGATTGGCTATTCTTCATTTACACAAATTATCATGACATGTGATTGGCTAGACACTTTTATCTGGAATCCACAAGAAGAGCGACCCAAAAACACACGGAGATGAGAATTAAAGACAGAGGTGGGGTTTAGCAACAAAAGAAGTGAAATAAAGAAAGCATCTCTTTGTGGAAAATTACTAAATATGAGAGACAAAAGGAAGACAGTCAATTGTTATAAGGAAAGTTGTAACATCTGGGAAACATCTTAAAATATAATAAATATTA
Source organism: Cepaea hortensis (assembly GCA_963921405.1). NCBI lineage: Eukaryota > Metazoa > Mollusca > Gastropoda > Stylommatophora > Helicidae > Cepaea > Cepaea hortensis. Next base: position 31,136,698 of record OY992897.1, read on the forward strand.
GCCTCGTTAAAACATCAATCGATAAAGAGATGTCTAGTGTCAGAATCCCCAATAAGGAGTTAGCGAGTGAATAAGAGTTAATACTAGTCTAGTAGGGAGACACCAGACAGGAGAGACACCAGCGCTATAAATAGCCTCACAAGGAGACACATTTGTGTCAGACCAGGGGCCAATACGTACAAGTGAGCGAGGGCTTTCCCCAAGCCATTGGGAAGCTTGGCCTTACGAGTAACAGTGAAGTGCCCGGTTACTCAAGCTCACGAGCCAGCGTGCTTAAGACTCTATGCACGCACGACCAGCTACTGCACGAAGAGGACAGCCTCCGTGCTTGACCACGCGATGTGTAGCGTGTGGACAGACCCAATGGAGACGGTAGAGAGTAGACGTGTTCTGGGCAAATGCTATAGTTTCTAGGCAATAGTCAAATATTAGGCTGTAAATTTAGATTGTGATTACTACCATCATTTCTCACCACTTCATTGCATTCATGTTGTATAATGATGATGAAGCATAACGCTCGCAGAGCCATTGAATTGTCAGCTCTAAATAAATTGCATTCCTTTTGCAAATGTCACGAGTTATTATTTCGTGCAGTGCGAAAGTAGGGGAGTCCAGAGAACTCTGTAGCGAACAAGTCGCTGACATCGAGCGTCATCCTCGCGTCATCCTCGCCAGTGACTGCTTCATACGAAGTACAGTGCAGACCTAAGGCGAACTCACCAGGGACCCAAGAAATAGTTCTTCTTATCAGAAGTTTCCCTTATAAGAGTTCAAGCATATAGTAGTGCACTTACAACGTAAAATACAATAGTGTTCTTTACAACAGAAATTCACCACATCCGAGATCGCCTTACGCGGTTTGCACTGTATTTGAAATTATGACAAACAACAACACCAACAAGCATAAACAACGACAGCACCAACATAAGTTTCGCCAGTCTTCTCCATGCCTTTATGCGAGCCCAGTTTGAGCATCACTGAAACCGTTCTATTTTTTTTATGTTTATTTCAATTCCAGCTTGTTGCTTGTGCATACATGTTATTCTCTTTGTAAATATGCAGACAGAAACGCCTATAAGAAAACGGGCTACAGAAATGCATAGGGTACACGCTAGAGTCGAATTTCAAAGTACACATTAGAGAAACACACGTCAGAGTGCACACAAGGGAAATACGTATCATAGGACAAACTAGAGAAACACATATAGGAGTACACACTAGAGAAACACATATAGGAGTCTACACTTGAGAAACACATATCATATAGGAGTACACACTAGAGAAACACATATAGGAGTACACACTAGAGAAAGACATATCAGAGTACACGCTAGAGAAACACATATAGGAGTACACATTAGAGAAACACATATCATATAGGAGTACACACTAGAGAAACACATATAGGAGTCTACACTTGAGAAACACATACCATATAGGAGTACACACTAGAGAAACACATATCAGAGTACACGCTAGAGAAAGACATATAGGAGTACACACTACAGAAACATATATAAGAGTACACTAGAGAAACACATATAGGAGTACACACTAGAGAAACATATGTCATATAGGAGTACACACTAGAGAAACACATATCATGTAGGAGTACACAGTAGAGAAACACATACAGGAGTACACACTAGAGAAACACATATAGGAGTACACACTAGAGAAACACATATAGGAGTACACACTAGAGAAACACATATAGGAGTACACACTAGAGAAACACATATAGGAGTACACACTAGAGAAACATATATCATATAGGAGTACACACTAGAGAAACACATATCATATAGTAGTACAAAGTAGAGAAACACATACAGGAGTACACACTAGAGAAACACATACAGGAGTACACATTAGAGAAACACATATAGAAGTACACACTAGAGAAACACATATAGGAGTACACACTAGAGAAACACATATAGGAGTCTACACTTGAGAAACACATATCATATAGGAGTACACACTAGAGAAACACATTTCAGAGTACACGCTAGAGAAACGCATATCAGAGTACACTCTAGAGAAACGCATATCAGAGTACACTCTAGAGAAACGCATATCAGAGTACACTCTAGAGCAGGGATCACCAAACTTTTTTCAAGGCGGGCCAGATAACTGACAAAATGAAGAGCGCGGGCCGGATACTCATTCTGTACAATACTAGCGCCGTCTCTGTAGCGAAGTCCTTACGGACGCGGTTCGTAATCCCGTATACCCACGTTCGAAATACAACTGCGAGCGATTTGGCAGCAGACAACGTTGCTCTGGTTTTTACGCTATGTTATGGGTGCCGGTCGTTCGAAAAGCAATGGTAAACTACTGAACGTAAACTTGCCAAGACATCAACAACAGCAAACAATGCTTGTGTTGACTGAAAACGTCCTGTGAAGGATATGCAACTAACTTTAACAATAATTGCAAGCTAGAACGAAAGCTCGGGGGGAAAAGACGAAAAACTAAGTTAATCATGGAAATTATCATCAGACCTATTGTGCATATATCCGAATCTCACAAACTAAGCAGCAAAAGAGGATAGTGAGTTATGTGAAACTGACGTGTGGCTTTCAAAATACCATCAATGTTTGGTTTGGAATTGCTGCAACCAATCATGAGAATTGCTTTCAAATGTTCATCAGTCAATCTCATTCGATATGGTGACTTCACAGACTTCTTTTTTGAAAATGTTAGCTCACAGACATAAGTTGTTCCAAACAATTATGTCATACTAGTGACAAATTTCTTAAGTTTCGGAAACTCAACATCAGGTAAGCAGCGGTACTTCCTTCTCAATGAGCTCTAATTGTAATTCAAATGGCACACCATTAAGTTTACAATCAAACTGATTCTGGAACAGAAGGATGTCACTCTCAAATCTGTCAAGATCTGAAAATATCTCCAACCTCTTTGAAACAGTAAAAATGAGAAAGGTTTTCACCTTCCAGTTGTGCTTCCAACAATGACAGCTTTCTTCGAAATCATTTGATGGTTCTGTAGAGATCACAGACGAGGTAATACTTTCCCTGAAGTTTCAAGTTCAGTTCATTCATATCGACCAAAATTGACAACTTTGACAGCCAGGTAGGATCTGACAGCTGTGAATCAGCTTTATCTTTTTCAGTGAGGAAAACATCTATTTCGTTTCGGAGCTTGTAAAAACGAAGCAGGACTTTACCGCAGCTGAGCCACCTGACTGATATGTGATAAGGGAAGTCACAGAATTCAGAATCAATTTCTTCAAGAAAAGACTAGAACTGACGGTGAATGAGTGCATGCTCCCGAATGAAGTTCACAGCAGAAACTACTGGTTTCAGTACACAAGAAATATCTAAATCTTTCCCACAGAGTACTTGCTGATGTACGATGCAGTGTAAGAACAGAGCGCCCGGAATTTGCAAATCTTCCAAATGAGTCCTGATCTGCCCCAACAGACCCTTCCTCACTCCAGTCATATTGTTTTTTCCTCATCAACTGTAACACCTCGAAGCTGATTCCACCGAAGGTTATAGTCTTGGAAAATTGTTTGCACTTCCACGTAAATGACTTTCCCAGTTGTTGTTCCATGCATGCTGCAAACGGACGCCAACTCTTCCGTTATCTGAAAGTCCAAATTGACACCACAAATGAACACGAGAAGTTGTGACGTACTCGAGAGATCAATAGACTCATCTAGCGCCAGAGAATACTACAACAAGTTCCTAGCTTTCTCGCGTATCTGTAGCACTATGTTCTCTCCAAGTTCTTCTGTTCTCCGCACAACTGAACTTGCCGAAAGGTTGATAGTTCCAAACAAATCGTCTTTCTCAGGACACAAGTCATTTGCTACTTCGATCACACACACTCTTTAATGACGTTGCCATCAGTAGACTGTTTTCCTCATTCTGCCATCTTATGCACTGTTTTGTAACTTGTACGAGTGACAGATTCATTTTCAGCAAATTTTCTCGTGAAGAGATTTCTTTGCGTTTCAAAACCACGTTTAATGGTCTCATATTTCCCAGAGCGTAATTTTCCAGAAAACTTTTAATATGTTGATGGATGTTTTGTTTCGTAGTGACGCTGAAGATTGTACTCTTTCAAAACGGCAACACTTTCGCTGCATATTACGTAGCTGGTTTTCTGATCCTTTGTTTCCACAAAGAAGTACTTTACTTTACTTACTGGGTGAAGTACACTGGGTCTGAAAATGAAAAAGACATTACATTAAAAACATAATTTAAATCCTATTGAAACACAGGAAAAGCAGAGGACTAGGGGTCACTGGTGAAGTTACAGCTCATCAAAGGTACATATACAGTTTATAGGTACCTTTGTGTAACCGCACAGAGATGATAGAGATAATAGCACAACGCCGACTGTTCATGGGCCGTAGAAGAAGAGAGGAATAAGAAGACAAAGAGAATCTCATTCTATCTCTAGCAGTACAAGCTAGAGATATCTTGATAACTGCAGCCAAAGATTTAATTCCGACCAAGAAAAAGCAACTTAAGCCATGGATTACATCAGACACGTTAGAATTAATAAAACAACGAAGGGAACTGAAACAGAAAGGAGGTGAATCCGATAATAGCAGGATGAAGTATAAATCTTTAACTCGAGAAATAAGAAAGAACACAAGAAAGGACAAAAATCAATATATACAAGATTGCTGTACCAGAATAGAGCAATATGATAAGGCTGGAAGAGATTATGAAATGTTCAAAGAAATGAAGTTATTGACAAGAAATGTTCAACCTCAATTGAATGTTATCTGTGACAAGATGCGAAATACTTAACAGAATCTAGAAACATTCTAGAAAGATGGCAGGAGTACTGCAGTGGAATGTATGACAGTGAGGATATGAATGAGATACATGAGCCAATGACAGCAGAGACAGAACCTGAACCCTCATTAGATTAAATTGCTTGGGCTATAAAAAAAAAAACCTGAAGAATGGTAAATCACCTGGATATGATGAGATACCAGCTGAACTAATTAAAGCGGGAGGAGAAGAAAGCATACACATATATCATGCATTATGTACAAAGATTTGGAAATAGGGTATATGGCCAAAAGATTGGAAGAGAACTATCTTCATTCCAATACCAAAAAAGGGCAACCTGAAATTATGCACCAACTATAGAACTGTTGCCCTGATCAGTCATGCAAGTAAAATTCTACTAAAAGTCATAATGCGAAGACTTCGTAAGAAAATGGAAGAAGAGAATAACGTGGTTCAAGCTGGATTTAGACAAGGAAGAGGAACAAGAGATCACATATTCAACATGCGTTTAATAATAGAGAAGTGCAGAGAATTTAATGTAAACCTATTCTCATGTTTTGTGGATTATTCAAAGGCATTTGACTGTGTACAACATCAGAAACTTTGGGAAATCATGAGGAATATGGGCTTTCCATCACATGTAGTACAACTCATAAAAATGCTCTATCTAGACCAACAAGCAGCAGTTAGAATAGATGGCGAGACATCAGACTGGTTTGACATCAAGCAAGGAGTCCGTCAGGGCTGCGTGCTGTCACTCTATTTGTTTAACCTGTACGCCGAAAATATAATGAGAAATGTAAGAGATGATATAAACAGGGAGCTATACGATGCCCTAAATATCGGCGGTCATGACATACCAGAGATTCGATATGCTGATGATACAGTATTACTATCCACAACACAGAATGGCATAGAAAACCTAATAGCCTCAACCCAATTGAATAGTGAAAATCACAACTTATATCTTAACATAGCAAAAACAAAGATAATGCATACAGATAAAACTACTATGGAGAAAGAAATATACATTAATGGGGGAAAATTGGAGGTGGTGGAAAATTTTGAATATCTTGGGTCATTGATTACCAATAACGGTGACACAATGAAAGAAATTAAACGGCGACTATCCATTGCTCTTCAAAGACTAAAACAGATGAATGAATTATGGAGTGGGACAAACAGAACTACAAAAATTAGATTTTTAAGAGCATGCATCTTTCCCATTGCAACATACGCCTGTGAGACATGGAAACTTACTAAACAAGCTGAACAGCGCATAAACGCCTTTGAATATAAATGTTATAGACGAGTTCTAAGAATATCTTGGGTAAAGAAAAGAACTAATGCATCCATACTTCAAGAGTTGAATACTGAGGAGGCTTGGCTATTAAAGACGATACAACAAAGAAAATTGAAGTATTTTGGTCACTTGAAACGTCACGAAAGTTTGGAAAGAACAATAATAGAAGGGTATATGCCTGGGAAGAGAGGAAGAGGAAGGCCAAAGAGAATATGGGTGCAGGATGTGGCGGATGATCTCCAGATGGGTGTATCAGACGAGGGACATCTTGCTTGTGATCGAGAGGTTTTCCGGAAGGTTGTTATGGGAGCGAGGTTCTGCAAAGGACATGCTACTGAATGAATGAATGAATGAAACCATAGTTTCCTACTGTGTATCTATCACCTTGATTTCCTACTTTTGCATTGAAGTCTCCTATTATGATGTTTATTTCTGAATTTTTACATTTCTTTAAGGCAGACTCTATGTCATTATAGAATTCCTCTACACTATCTTCACTAGATTCTAAAAGGTCTGCCACTCAATTTAACTAGTAGAACTCTGTCCGACACGGCCCAATATCCATGAACAGATTTTGATGTTTCCCGGTCCAAAATTATTGCAGCTCCCCTGTGTCGATCTTCACCTCCAGAATAAATAATCTTAAAATCTTCATCTATCTTGATGCCCACTCCTGTCCATCTCGTTTCGCACATCCCTAAAATATTAATTTTTTCTCTTTGTATTTCTTGTTTTAAGTTCTCTAATTTTCCGTCGTCGTTTAACGTCCTAACGCTCCATGTTGCTAATTTTAAAGTCTCTGTCCTTGTCTTGCAATGATCAGTCTTTAAGCGAATCATAATGTACTAGGCACTTTCAAAGAGGTAGTTTGTAGTTGCTTTCCTCTATGGCAGTGACCATACTGGCCGGATGACCGCAACCATTGTCTCTCGAAAGAGATCCTCTGCCTGCCGTCGCGAAACTCGAGATCATGACCAACAAATATCTGTCGGCTGCCCTCAAAATTTTATCAACCACCTGCCTTCCGTGGCTTCTTTTAAAAACTTCCATTAACGAACGCAAAATAACATCACATAATCCACAGGAAAACATTATCCACATGAAATCCCCAGGAAATCCACAGGAAAACACGAAACAGCGTCTCCACGAAAAATAACGCGTCATTTCGTCGCCATTGTACCGGAAGGAAAAAAACCTTTCTCATTTTCACTGTTTCGAAGAGTTTGGAGAGATTTTCAGATCTTGACAGATTTGAGAGTGACATCCTTCTGTTCCAGAATCCGTTTGATTGTAACCTTAATGGTGTGCCCGTTGAATTACAGTTGGAGCTCATTGAGAAGGAAGTACCGATGCTTACCTGATGTTAAGTTTCCGAAACTTAAGAAATTTGCCGCTGGTATGACATCATTGTTTGGAACAACATATGTCTGTGAGCTAACATTTTCAAAAAGGAAGTCTGTGAAGTCACCACATCGAATGAGATTGACTGATGAACATTTGAAAGCAATTCTCTTGATTGGATGCAGCAATTCCAAAAGAAACATTGATGGTATTTTGAAAGCCACATGTCAGTTTCACAAAACTCACTATCCTCTTTTGCTGCTTAGTTTGTGAGGTTCGGATATGTGCACAATATGTCAGATGTAACTATCTTTTTGCTAACGTCGCCTTCGTTAATAACTTTGTTTAGTAAATAAATATAAATATGTTGGTTGTCTTTGTTTGTTTGTTTGTTTGTTTGTTTGTTTGTTTGTGTGCATTGCACGTCCTTTCCATGATTAACTTAGTTCTTCGTCTTTTTTGCCAGATCTTTCGTTCTAGCTTAAAATTATTGTTAAAGTTAGTTGCATATCCTTTACAGGACGTTTTCAGTCAACATCAGCATTGTTTGCTGTTGTTGATGTCTTGGCAAGTTTACGTTCAGTAGTTTACCATTGCTTTTCGAACGACCAGCACCCATAACATAGCGTAAAAACCAACGCAACGTTGTCTGCTGCCAAATCGCTCGCAGCTGTATTTCGAACGTGGGTATGCGGAATTACAAACCGCGTCCGTAAGACCTTCGCCACGGAGATCGGCGCAAGTATTGTATAGAATGAGTATCCGGCCCGCGCTCGTCATTCCATCAGTTATCCGGCCCACGCTCGTCATTTTGTCAGTTATCCGGCCCGCTGTGAAAATAGTTTTGTGACCCCTGTTCTAAGGCATTGATCATTTCTAATGTGATGTTATCATTGTTATCTGTACCCGGGGTCTTGCCGGTTTCCATATGGTTAAGAGCATTCTGAACTTCCATCTTTAAATTTGCTGGTCCTTCATTATTATTCCGATGATCATATTGTTCTTCTCTTGTATCATCATAAAGGTCTTTAACATAATCTGACCACGCATGTAAAATCTGATCTTTTTCTATTATGGTTTTGCCATCTTTGGTTTTTAGGCAACCCGTTGATTTGTGTGTTCTTTTTTTAGTTTTTTGTTTTTTTTTCCCCGCATTTCCATCCTGTTTCAGGATATTGCGGTCAACACCAGCATCTTTCAGCTGTATGTTGATTCCTAGGCTTGATTACGCTCATCAGCACGCCACGACTTTCTGAGCGACCAGCTCCATACTCTCGTAAGTCACTGGCGCGACTCGAACCCCTTCAAGTTCTCGTGCGCTCACGTCAACCACGAGAGTATTCGGGGTTAAGGAGAAAGCTGCTAATTGTTCGTAATGTCATTAATTCTTTTGTGCATTAATTTGGTATTCCTGGTGTTGTGCTGGTGTTCAATTTCCTTGCATTTTTCCTCAAGTCATGTTTCTTTTGCATCTTTGCATAGCTTCCTAATTTTCCTATGAACCTCTTCATATGTTTCCTTGTTATTTTTGTTATTTCTTCTTACTTCCATGAGTTTTAAGATGTCTTCCGTCATCCATTTCTTGCGTCCTATTATCTTTATTTTTGGGATGGATTTTTCTGCAGCTTGGTTGACTGATTTCTTTAACATTTCCCATTGGTCAGTGACGTCTTGAAATAATATTTCCATATCGGACAATGCATCGACTCTGTTTTTTACCTCTACGTTGAATTTATCTTTTATTTCTTCACTCTTCAGTGCTTGTAGATCAAATTTTGTGTTTCTTGGTGAATATTTGACTTTCTTTAATTGTATATGTAAATTGCTTAAGATTAATCTATGGTCGCTGTAGCAGTTTGCGCTTGGTATAGTTTTTGCGACTTTTAAGACATTTCGAAATCTTCTGTTGATGAGGATGTAATCAATGTGATTTCTAATCTTATGATCAGGACTCCTCCATGTCCATAATCTCCTTGGGTGCTGTTGAAACCAGGTGTTTCCAATAATAAAATCTTGCTCTTTTGCCCACTGTACAACCTCTTTCATTCTGTTCCCCTAGTCCATACTTGCCCACCATGCATCCGTCCTGTTGATTTCCAACTTTGGCATTCAAGTCAACCATTATGATAGTTACTTCAGAATTCTTGCATTTCTTGAAGGCTTTCTCTAAATCGCTATAAAATGCATCGATGCTGTCATCACTACTGTCTGCTGTTGGCACTCAGTCTCCTGATGACGGTCTGGAGTCACCTGGTGCACATGACTACCCCTACCGGGGGAGGCTGCTCCTATGGAGCACCCATTTACGCCGTTTCTCTGATTATCGATAAGACTGCAGTACATGGTATTCTTGGCATCTGTAAAGAAGGTAGTTTGCCATTGCTTTCCTTGCTAGCAGTAACCATACTGGTGGATGACCGTAGCCAATGTCTCCCAAAAAAGAGATCATCTGCCTTCCGTCGTGAAACTGGAGACCATAACCTACAACTATCTGTCACCTGCTCTTCAACTTCATCCACCACCTGCACCCATGGCTTCACGTAACCCTGATCGGGAGGCTAAACGGGTACTCCACCATGCCCAAGGGTGTCCCATAGGCTAGCGGAGGGAAGGAGGCACCCATCAAGGCATTACTATCATGTTATTATGATATTTTAAATATTCTCTAAGCAAACGTAATTGCACCAGCATTTGGGAGAGAGAGAGAGAGAGAGAGAGAGAGAGAGAGAGAGAGAGAGAGACAGACAGACAGACAGACAGACAGACAGACAGACAGACAGACAGACAGACAGAACCATTTGTTCAAATTTAATTAAATTTACAAACATAAATGACATATCCTCTAAACATATTTATCAACATAAACCCTATAGACTTCCAAGGTCTTTCGCCGTTAATGTAAGCAAATTTTCTTTAACTTGTAGGTGGCCTTAAGAGGCCAGTAAAAAAATGTTGTTTCCCCGCAGAGGGGAAATTCAATAGGCACCATATACCCCTTATCATTAAAAGTACAGTTTTAATGATTAAATATAAACGTAGAATTGAAAATGTTGATAATAAAATGTAAGTAAAATAAGATTAAACAAATGTTGTATAAAGACTTTAATAGCTTTCTTCTCAGCTTTGCAATAAATGACTGAGGAATTAACTGTTTTATTTCTCAAATAAAAGTAAAAGATTTTGATGTTAGTTAGAGGTATTGTAGCTTGGTATACCATTTTCTTTTTCAAGTTTTAGTAACCTCCCTTGTAACAATATTAGCTGTTTATGTCCCCCTACCAAGTTCAGACTGCTACTGCAACCATAGATTAATCTTAGGCAATTTACATATAAACTTAAAGAAAGTCAAATATTCAAATAGAAACGCAAAATTTGATCTACAGGCACTGAAGAGTGAGGAGATAAAAGATAAATTCAACGTAGAGGTAAAGAACAGATTCGATGCATTGTCCGATATGGCAATGCAATATTATTTCAAGACGTCAGTGACCAATTTAAAATATAAAAGAAATTAGTCAAGAAGATGCACTAACAACAATGATAATCCCAAAAATAAAGATAATAGGGCGCAAGAAATGGATGATGGAAGACATCTTAAAACTCATGGAAATAAGAAGAAATAACAAAAATAACAAGGAAATATACGAAGTGATTCACTGGAAAATTAGGAAGCTGCTGCTATGCAAAGAGGCAAAAGAAACATGGCTTGAGGAAAATTGCAAGGAAATTGAAAACAAACACAACACCCAGAATACCAAATTAATGCACACAAGAATTAATGACATCACTAACAAAAGAACAGACACATCAACAGGTTGCCTAAAAACCAAAGATGGCAAAATCATAATAGAAAAAGATCAGATTTTACATTTGTGGTCAGATTATGTGAAAGACCTTTATGATGATACAAGACAAGAAGAATATGATCATCAGAATAATAATGAAGGACCATCAATTTTGTTTGTCGGGGTGTTTTTCTTTTAGATATCTAGCAATTCCGCGGAGCCGTTCTCCCTGGCGAAGGTGTTAACGATTTTCTCCGTAATCCCGTATATCCACGTGTGGGGAAACAGCTGCGCGAGATTCGGTAGGGAATCGGGTCGCGTTGGTTACTTACAGGGGTATCTGAGATTGTCGCTCAGTAAGCAATGCAAAATACTGTGCGTAATCTTGCAAAGACATCAACAACAGCGGTAAAATGCTATTGTTGACAGCGATGTAAATAGGCTATGCGAAAAAAAAATTCCGCAGAATGCTTGAACATAAGTGTAGTGATCAATCAAGGCATTACTATCATGTTATTATGATATTTGAAATATTCTCTAAGCAAATGTAATTGCACCAGCATTTAGCAAAGAGAGAGAGAGAGAGAGAGAGAGAGAGAGAGAGAGAGAGAGAGAGAGAGAGAGAGAGAGAGAGAGAGAGAGGAGGGAGGAAGAGTGGGGGGGGGGGGGGAACTATTTGTAATATTTGTCAACATAAGCCCCATAAGATTGCACGGCCTTTCACCAGTGCGAAAATAAGTGCATGCAGGTCTTGATTGTGCCAGACCAGGTTTTGTCCTACTCACTTCGCTTATTAATCGTCATCTCTCTCATTCCTATCACCTAGACCAGGGGTCACCAAACTACGGTATCCGGCCCGCTACGTCATTTCATCCGGCCCGCCGTTGGTACTCGAACTTGCTTGATATAACTATGAAACACGAGACGTTGTGATACAATTTAAATGTAAATATTATGTTTAGAATAATAGAACTTTACACGTGCGGAGACATCCTGGCTGCACTAGGTTGCTCATTTAGGTGGCCCTATTTATAAAATTCGCGAACCTTATTATGAGATATATTCTATTATCAAATGAAGCCGCCTGCCGCGACTCTACAAGAGTATGGAGTAGCATATTCCTTGATATCCCTGGTAAAAAATGTATAGGATGCTGGGATGTTGTGTTGGCGTGCCAATAACAGCCCAGTAAAGCCATGTTCCCGCCTCTTTGGCCTTGGGAACAACTTACGCCGAAGAGATGCTGATGTCTAATTTTCAGCAGAGGGTTTGAACTCAAACCCCTGAGCCACTACTAAGTAGATGGGCGAACATGCCCCAGGCACGGCCGAGCGTAACCACTGTTTTTCCAGCCCGCAGTTGAGAGGGTAGACAGGCCCTGTGAAGATCAAAAAGATCCAAGAGGATCTTGATTGTGGATTGACGATTATCTGCTGTGGGGTGAGTTTTGAACGAACCTTCATAGTTTAAATAGGAATATAGGAATATAATAGCTATGTCTTTGTCTGAGAACAATAATGGAGGGATATATTCCTGGGAAGAAAGGAAGAGGAAAGCCAAAGAAAAGATGGGTGCAGGATGTGGCGGATGATCTCCAGATGGATGTATCTGAAGCGGGAAATCTTGCTAAGGATCGAGAGGTTTTCCGGAAGGTTTTTATGGGAGCGAGGTTCTGCAAAGGACATGCTACTGAATGAATGACCTTTGTTCCATCTTGTTGTCTGATAATTGCTGGTGTTGTGTATCAGACTACAGTTACAGTGTTGGATGATTATCCATGCTGTGATGAGGATCACTGGTACTGTGTTGGATGACTACCCATGCTGTGATGGAAGATCACTGGTACTGTGTTAGATGACTACCCAAGCTGTGATAGAATATCAATTGTACTGTGAAAGATGATCATGTTTATACTTATACATGGGGATGCCTATGCTATCATTGCATCTAATCATGAATTTTATTTATTAGAGCATTGGCATTATTAATCAGATGTTGCTGTATCTTTATAATTACATTATTCTGATTCCCTGTACACTGACCTGAATTTCTTCTGATATCTCTAAATCGTTGTTTTATCTTGTTAGCCGTAGAGATAGAATGAGATTGTCTTTGTCTTCTTATTCCTCTCTTCTTCAACGGCCTATGAACTGTCGGCGTTGTGCTATTATCGCTATTATCTCTGTGTGGTTACACAAAGGTACCTATAAACTGTATATGTACCTTTGATGAGCTGTAGCTTCACCAGTGACCCCTAGTCCTCTGCTTTTCTTGTGTTAAATAGGATTTTAATTATGTTTCTAATGTAATGTCGTTTTCATTTTCAGATCCCGTGTACTTCACCCTTAATTATGGCTAGTAGGAAAAGAAAAGTGGACGCCGAGTGAGGAGTAAAGTACTTCTTTGTGGAAACAAAGGACCAGAAAACCAGCTGCGTAATATGCAGCGAAAGTGTTGCCGTTTTGAAAGAGTACAATCCTCGGCGTCACTACGAAATAAAACATCCATCAACATATAAAAAGTTTCTGGAAAATTACGCTCTGGGAAATATGAGACCATTAATCGTGGTTTTGAAACGCAAAGAAATCTCTTCACGAGAAAATTTGCTGAAAATGAATCTGTCACTCGTACAAGTTACAAAACAGTGCATAAGATGGCAGAACGAGGAAAACCGTTTACTGATGGCAACGTCATTAAAGAGTGTGTATGATCGAAGCAGCAAATTACTTGTGTCCTCAGAAAGCCGATTTGTTTGGAACTATCAGCCTTTCGGCAAGTTCAGTTGTGCAGAGAACAGAAGAACTTGGAGAGAACATAGTGCTACAGATACGCGAGAAAGCTAGGAACTTGTTGTAGTATTCTCTGGCGTTGGATGAGTCTATTGATCTCTCGAGTACGTCACAACTTCTCGTGTTCATTTGTGGTGTCAATTTGGACTTTCAGATAACGGAAGAGTTGGCGTCCGTTTGCAGCATGCATGGAACAACAGCTGGGAAAGACATTTTCGTGGAAGTGCAAACAATTTTCCAAGACTATAACCTTCGATGGAATCAGCTTCGAGATGTTACAGTTGATGAGGGGAAAAAACATGACTGGAGTGAGGAAGGGTCTGTTGGGGCAGATCAGGACATATTTGGAAGATTTGCAGATTCCGGGCGCTCAGTTCATACACTGCATCGTACATCAGCAAGTACTCTGTGGGAAAGATTTAGATATTTCTTGTGTACTGAAACCAGTAGTTTCTGCTGTGAACTTCATTCGGGAACATGCACTCATTCACCGTCAGTTCTAAGCTTTTCTTGAAGAAATTGATTCTGAATTCTGTGACTTGCCTTATCACATATCAGTCACGTGGCTCAGTTGCGGTAAAGTCCTGCTTCGTTTTTACAAGCTTCGAAACGAAATAGATGTTTTGCTCACTGAAAAAGATAAAAGCTGATTCACAGCTGTCAGATCCTACCTGGCTGTCAAAGTTGTCAATTTTGGTCGATATGAATGAACTGAATTTGAAACTTCAGGGAAAGTATTACCTCGTCTGTGATCTCTAAAGAACCATCAAAGGATTTCGAAGAAAGCAGTCATTGTTGGAAGCATAACTGGAAGGAGAAAACCTTTCTCATTTTCACTGTTTCAAAGAGTTTGGAGAGATTTTCAGATCTTGACAGATTTGAGAGTGACATCCTTCTGTTCCAGAATCTGTTTGATTGTAACCTTAATGGTGTGCCAGTTGAATTACAGTTGGAGCTCATTGAGAAGGAAGTACCGATGCTTACCTGATGTTGAGTTTCCGAAACTTAAGAAATTTGCCGCTGGTATGACATCATTGTTTGGAACAACATATGTCTGTGAGCTAACATTTTCAAAAAGGAAGTCTGTGAAGTCACCACATCGAATGAGATTGACCGATGAACATTTGAAAGTAATTCTCTTGATTGGATACAGCAATTCCAAACGAAATATTGATGGTATTTTGAAAGCCACTCGTCAGTTTCACAAAACTCACTATCCTCTTTTGCTGCTTACTTTGTGAGATTCGGATATGTGCACAATATGTCTGATGTAACTATCTTTTTGCTAACGTCGCCTTCTTTGATAACTTTGTTTAGTAAATAAATATAAATATGTTGGTTGTTCTTTGTTTGTTTGTTTGTTTGTTTGTTTGTTTGTTTGTTTGTTTGTTTGTTTGAGTGCATTGCACGCCCTTTCCATGATTAACTTAGTTTTTCGTCTTTTTTCCCAGAGCTTTCGTTCTGGCTTAAAATTATTGTTAAAGTTAGTTGCATATCCTTTACAGGACGTTTTCAGTCAACATCAGCATTGTTTGCTGTTGTTGATGTCTTGGCAAGTTTATGTTCAGTAGTTTACCATTGCTTCTCGATCGTCCGGCACCCAAAACATCGCGTAATAACCAGCGCAACGTTGTCTGCTGCCAAATCGCTCGCAGCTGTATTTCGAACGTAGGTATACGGGATTACGAACCGCGTCGGTAAGACCTTCGCCAAAGAGACCGGCGCAAGTATTGTACAGAATGAGTATCTGGCCCGCGTTCGTCATTTTGTCAGTTATCCGGCCCGCCGTGAAAAACGTTTGGTGACCCCTGTTCTAAGGCATTGATCATTTATACTGTGATGTTATCATTGTTATCTGTACCCGGGGTCTTGCCGGTTTTCATATGCTTAAGAGCAATCTGAACTTCCATCTTTAAAATTGCTGGTCCTTCATTATTATTCCGATGATCATATTGTTCTTCTCTTGTATCATCATGACGGTCTTTCACATAATCTGACCACGCATGTAAAATCTGATCTTTTTCTATTATGGTTTTGCCATCTTTGGTTTTTAGGCAACCCGTTGATTTGTGTGTTCTTTTGTTAGTTTTTTGTTCTTTTTCCCCCGCGTTTCCGTCCTGTTTCAGGATATTGCGGTCAACACCAGCATCTTTCAGCTGTATGTTGATTCCTAGGCTAGATTACGCTCATCAGCACGCCACGACTTTCTGAGCGACCGGCTCCATACTCTCGAAAGTCACTGGCGCGACTCGAACCCCTTCAAGTTCTCGTGCGCTCACGTCAACCACGAGAGTATTCAGGGTTACGGAGAAAGCTGCTAATTGTTCGTAATGTCATTAATTCTTTTGTGCATTAATTTGGTATTCCCGGTGTTGTGCTGGTGTTCAATTTCCTTGCAATTTTCCTCAAGTCATGTTTCTTTTGCATCTTTGCATAGTTTCCTAATTTTCCTATGAATCTCTTCATATGTTTCTTTGTTATTTTTGTTATTTCTTCTTACTTCCATGAGTTTTAAGATGTCTTCCGTCATCCATTTCTTGCGTCCTATTATCTTTATTTTTGGGATGGATTTTTCTGCATCTTGGTTGACTGATTTCTTTAACATTTCCCATTGGTCACTGACGTCTTGAAATAATATTTCCATATCGGACAATGCATCGAATCTGTTTTTTACCTCTACGTTGAATTTATCTTTTATTTCTTCACTCTTCATTGCTTGTAGATCAAATCTTGTGTTTCTTGGTGAATATTTGACTTTCTTTAATTTTATATGTAAATTGCTTAAGATTAATCTATGGTCGCTGTAGCAGTCTGCACTTGGTATAGTTTTTGCGACTTTTAAGACATTTCGAAATCTTCTGTTGATGAGGACGTAATCAATGTGATTTCTAATCTTATGATCAGGACTCCCCCATGTCCATAATCTCCTTGGGTGCTGTTGAAACCAGATGTTTCCAATAATCAAATCTTGCTCTTTCGCCCACTGTTCACCCTCTTTCATTATGTTCCCCTAGTCCAGGGGTTACCAAACTTTTTTCACGGCGGGCCGGATAACTGACAAAATGTGGAGCGCGGGCCGGATAACTGAGAAAATGACGAGCGCGTGCCGGATACTCATTCTATACAATACTTGCGCCGGCTCCGTGGCGAAGGTGTTACAGACACGGTTCGTAATCCCGTATACCCACGTTCGAAAAACAGCTACGAGCGATTTGGCAGCAGACAACTTTGAGCTGGTTTTTACGATGTTATGGGTGTCGGTCCTTCGAAAAGCAATGGTAAACTACTGAATATAAACTTGCCAAGACATCAACAACAGCAAACAATGCTTGTGTTGACTGAAAACGTCCTGTAAAGGATATGCAACTAACTTTAACAATAATTGCAAGCTAGAACGAAAGCTCTGGGGAAAAAGACGAAAAACTAAGTTAATCATGGAAAGGGCGTGCAATGCACACAAACAAACAAACAAACAAACAAACATACAAAGACAACCAACATATTTATATTTATTTACTAAACAAAGTTATCAAAGAAGGGGACGTTAGCAAAAAGATAGTTACATCGGACATATTGTGCACATATCCGAATCTCACAAACTAAGCAGCAAAAGAGGACAGTGAGTTTTGTGAAACTGACGTGTAGCTTTCAAAATATCATCAATGTTTGGTTTGGAATTGCTGCATCCAATCAAGAGAATTGCTTTCAAATGTTCATCAGTCATTCGATATGGTGTCTTCACAGACTTCTTTTTTGAAAATGTTAGCTCACAGACATATGTTGTTCCAAACAATGATGTCATACCAGCGGCAAATTTCTTAAGTTTCGGAAACTCAACATCAGGTAAGCATCGGTACTTCCTTCTCAATGAGCTCCAACTGTAATTCAACGGGCACACCAATAAGGTTACAATCAAACGGGTTCTGGAACAGAAGGATGTCACTCTCAAATCTGTCAAGATCTGAACATCTCTCCAAACTCTTCGAAACAGTGAAAATGAGAAAGGTTTTCTCCTTCCAGTTGTGCTTCCAACAATGACTGCTTTCTTCGAAATCCTTTGATGGTTCTGTAGAGATCACAGACGAGGTAATACTTTCCCTGAAGTTTCAAGTTCAGTTCATTCATATCGACCAAAATTGACAACTTTGACAGCCAGGTAGGATCTGACAGCTGTGAATCAGCTTTATCTTTTTCAGTGAGGAAAACATCTATTTCGTTTCGGAGCTTGTAAAAACGAAGCTGGACTTTACCGCAGTTGAGCCACCTGACTGATATGTGATAAGGCAAGTCACAGAATTCAGAATCAATTTCTTCAAGAAAAGCTTAGAACTGACGGTGAATGAGTGCATGTTCCCGAATGAAGTTCACAGCAGAAACTACTGGTTTCAGTACACAAGAAATATCTTAATCTTTCCCACAGAGTACTTGCTGATGTACGATACAGTGTATGAACAGAGCGCCCGGTATTTGCAAATCTTCCAAATGAGTCCTGATCTGCCCCAACAGACCCTTCCTCATTCCAGTCATCTTTTTTTCCCCTCATCAACAGTAGCACCTTGAAGCTGATTCCATCGAAGGTTATAGTCTTGGAAAATTGTTTGTACTTCCACGAAAATGAATTTCCCAGCTGTTGTTCCATGCATGCTGCAAACGGACGCCAACTCTTCCGTTATCTAGAAGTCCAAATTGACACCACAAATGAACACGAGAAGTTGTGACGTACTCGAGAGATCAATACTCATCCAGCGCCAGAGAATACTACAAGTTCCTAGCTTTCTCGCGTATCTGTAGCACTATGTTCTCTCCAAGTTCTTCTGTTCTCCGCACAACTGAACTTGCCGAAAGGCTGATAGTTCCAAACAAATCGGCTTTCTGAGGACACAAGTCATTTGCTGCTTCGATCATACACACTCTTTAATGACGTTGCCATCAGTAAACGGTTTTCCTCGTTCTGCCATCTTATGCACTGTTTTGTAACTTGTATAAGTGACAGATTCATTTTCAGCAAATTTTCTCGTGAAGAGATTTCTTTGCGTTTCAAAACCACGTTTAATAGTCTCATATTTCCCAGAGCGTAATTTTCCAGAAAACTTTTAATATGTTGATGGATGTTTTGTTTCGTAGTGACGCCGAAGATTGTACTCTTTCAAAACGGCAACACTTTCGCTGCATATTACGCAGCTGGTTTTCTGGTCCTTTGTTTCCACAAAGAAGTACTTTACTCCTCACTCGGCGTCCACTTTTCTTTTCCTACTAGCCATAATTAAGGGTGAAGTACACGGGATCTGAAAATGAAAAACAACGATTTAGAGATATCAGAAGAAATTCAGGTCAGTGTACAGGGAATCAGAATAATGTAATTATAAAGATACAACAACATCTGATTAATGATGTCAATGCCCTAATAAATAAAATTCATGATTAGATGCAATGACAAAATAGGCATCCCCATGAATAAACATACACATGATCATCCTTCACAGTACAATTGATATTCCATCACAGCTTAGGTAGTCACCCAACACAGTACCAGTGATCTTCCATCACAGCATGGGTAGTCATCCAACACAGTACCAGTGATCCTCATCACAGCATGGATAATCATCCAATACTGTAACTGTAGTCTGATACACAACACCAGCAATTAACAGACAACAAGATGGAACAAAGGCGATTCATTCAGTAGCATGTCCTTTGCAGAACCTCGCTCCCATAACAACCTTCCGGAAAACCTCTCGATCCTTAGCAAGATTTCCCGCTTCAGATACATCCATCTGGAGATCATCCGCCACATCCTGCACCCATTTTCTCTTTGGCCTTCCTCTTCCTCTCTTCCCAGGCATATATCCCTCCATTACTGTTCTCAGGCACAGACATAGCTATTGTATTCCTATTTAAACTATGAAGTTCGTTCAAATCTCACTCCACAGCAGATAATCGTCAATCCACAATCAAGATCCTCTTGGATCTTTTTGATCCTCACAGGGCCTGTCTACCCTCTCAACTGCGGTCTGGAAAAACAGTGGCTACGTTCGGCCGTGCCTGGGGCATGTTCGCCCATCTACTTGGTAGTGGCTCAGGGGTTTAAGTTCAAAACCTCTGCTGAAAATTAGACATCAGCATCTCTTCGGCCTAAGTTGTTACCAATGCCAAAGAGGCGGGAACATGGCTTTACTGGGCTGTTATAGGCACGCCAACACAACATCCCAGCATCCTATACATTTTTTACCAGGGATATCAAGGGATATGCTACTCCATACTCTTGTAGATCGCGGCAGGCGGCTTCATTTGGTAATAGAATATATCTCATAATAAGGTTCGCAAAATTTATAAATAGGGCCACCTAAATAAACAACCTAGTGCAGCCAGGAGGTCTCCGCACGTGTGAAGATCTCCTATTATTCTAAACATAATATTTACATTTAAATTGTATCACAACGTCTCTTGTTTCATAGTTATATCAAGCAAGTTCGAGTACCGACGGCGGGCCGGATGAAATGACGTCGCGGGCCGGATCCGGCCCCCGGGCCTTAGTTTGGTGACCCCTGCTCTTGTCCTGTTATTCCCGAGAGGAGATTGGAATCAACAAGCACATCTTTAAACTTAGTATCTGTTGGGATTATTGACTGACTTTTGTCTACACTCCTCTCTTCTGTCTTCCATTCCATATATCTATTTCTTTCACTCTCTCTATTATTCCCTCAACACATACTCCGACAACAGTTCCTTTCAACGATAAGATAAAAGATTTATTAATAAAAACTATGTCTGGTGTATGTATGGATATTGTCTATGTAGTAGGTATGTTCTTCTAGTGTGGTTGCCAGTTATGAACTCTGAATGTCTATCAGCGTTGTTGTTTCTCGCCCTTTCATTCTTCAAGATCACAGGACAGCACATCAAACAGGACAGAGCTCACCCGGGATGATCCGTATGCTTGAATCTGATGGTAAATCCGTGATTGAATGCAAAAAACAAAAACTGTTCACCACTGAGTCAAGGTACCGTAATAAAAGTCCCGTAAGTTTATGAATGCACCTGAATCTGTTTCATGGCGATAAGTATCCATCATCGAAAAACCACCACATCGTCACAGTTCTTCTTATAGTCTTTTAGTAATAGCACTGTTCTTACTTGTCTATTCTTTCTTCATTATACATATAAGATGTATGTAGTTTTAAGTATCCCTGTTTGCATCAGGTTACCCTCTCTTCCCTTTCAGGGCCTTAGTGGTATATTCGTTTGAGCATACAGTGTGCTGTATTTTATTTAACTTATTTCTTTCTCCATCGTAAATATGTTCATATTCTGTTAGGTTCCCTGTAAGTACTTTATTTGTTCAAGGGTATTCCTCTTCATCTCTTCTCTGCTTTCACTAGGAGAGTGGAACCTGGAAAAGTATAACAAATCCAGTGATAAGCAGCCGCCCCTTTCTACTACTTATGCAAGTGTCCTTCTCCAGCCATAATGACAAGGCTTCCGAAGTGAACACCCGCATAAGACATATGAATTCACCAAAGTCTAAACTATCTACTAATAGAAAGCAATGGTAAATGCTATTCCTTCACATCTATATTCCTATGCTAAACTATATCTAATATCTTTATACCTTATTTAGGCATCTATGTTCCTTGAATCGAAAAAACACTTAGCGAATACCACACTATTATCCCCTCTTTCCATCATTAGGGACGTGTATTTCTATTCCCACTCAAGAACATATCTCCTTCAGGTCAGTTTGGAACACACACTAAACTTACACAAAGAATTGACCCTCTTTATATCGGTCATTTTTGCCTCATAGTCCTTGACATTGCTGGACACCTCACATCCAGACTGCATTATCATTGTTAGTGGAAAATTACAGCTCGGGACCGTTTCACATCCATACTGCAATATGCTTGTCCAATAATACTGTCGGCCTTTGTCCCAAACCAATCTTTCCACTCGACCCTTTTACCTGCGCGGTTAGCCGGCTTTTGTGTCTTGACCTAGAAACACATGCGCCTGGTCACTCCGTTGTTAACTCTTCTCCTACCTGGGTAGTCGGTGTATGCAGTCGTCCATCTGGGAATCATTAACTCTTCAGTATTTCACGACATAGGCCCCCTCTTAAGAGATTAGACCGCGTCGAATCTTTCTCACTGTAGGTTTGATTCCCATGATCCACAACCCTAGTCTTCTTCCTCCGGAGCTGGATGTCTAGATAAGAAATATGCTCCTACATTCTCCTTACCAAGGATGTATTCCATTGTGAAGTCCAGTTGCAGCAACAACGTCCATCACATCCACCGTGCGTTGAGCTGCTGCTAAGTAGCTATTAACATCACGTGTTGATGATATGATTGGATCCTCACATGGCTCACCTCATTATCCAGTAGGCGCTCTAATTGACACCCTATTATACTACTCACGACTGAAACTAGTGTTGGCTCCTCGTTCCTGTACGTCCGGTCGACCTACTTTCGACTTGCGTCAGCGACGGCTCACAATACAGACGGATTGTCCCATCCTGATTGTAACACTGCTTCCATGTCCTCTTGGTTTCCCCCGGCTTTGCCTCTGGGGATGTTCCACCTCGTCCTCGATGGACCGAGTCGTCTTTCCCAAATCTCCTGGACTTTTGCTTCCAGGACCATCTTGGGCGATATTGTATCTGGTCAGCCAATCTTCGGTTGGAGTCCTGGGTCATTCTCGCTTTCCCCGACATTACCCACCCCTTCTGAACTTGGTTACCGGTGAAACTTTCACTCTTGTCCTTTCCCTGACTTGTGATTTCCCTCCTCCTGTCGTTGGGTAAATCTGACCTATCACGTACTGTCCCATAGGCCCTCCTATGTTGTACTGGCGATCTCTGGTCTTCGTCTGGACTGGTAACCTTTGTCCCAATGGCTGCCATCACCATAAAGTGCGAAGCTTTGCTCCCGGATCTCTCTTCATATTTCCTAATGAGATGTCTAGGGAGATTTTTCTTCTCTTCCCCGATCCGTATTTTGTAGATGTTCTTGGACACCACCTTTTCCACAGGATAAGGTCCTTTCCATCCTACTTGGAGTATATTGGTCTCTGCTGGACTCCACACTTCCACTTTGTCTTCCACTTTAAGAGCTAGTTTCCTCTTAATTCGCTTGTTGGGTGGTGCTTTCTGGCACTCCGAACAAGACTTCACCCACCGGCGTACATCTCCGGTCATTCCTGGCCAGCAATAATGGCCGGATATTTGCTGCAAGGTCTCTCTGACACCCATATGTCGATTCTCGCCTATAATGTGTCCACTCTGAAGAATGTGAGGACGGTGTGTCTCTGGAACCACCCACTGCTCATGCAGGTTATCTCCCCTCCCAGCTCTCCGATAGAGTAGTTGATTCTTCAGAAAGTACTGTCCCCGTTCTGGTGGCTCAGCCCTTCTTTGCAGCTTCCTGTAGCAAGGATGCAACGTAGTATCCTTCCTCTGGGCAGTATGCAATTCTCCTATCTCTGAGTTGTCGCATAGTGTCTCTGCCTCTTTTTCCTTCCCTTGAGATCCACTGACTACTGTTCCCTTGTGGGCTTGCTGTTTGGGCATCCCCAAAAAGACATATTTCGTGCCAATGATCATTGGAAATAAGGAGTCAGATAATACAGCAGCTGGAATAATGCCCGTGACGTACCTGGATTTAATCTCCACCTTGGCGATTGGCAGCGTCATGGTAACAGCACTCCTCATTGCCGGCTGTATCTCTATGGTCTCCCCTGTAAGTTGGTCTGGGCTTACCAAGCTGGCGTCCACCACCGCTTCCCCATCCAAACCTGTATCGTAGAGACAAGCAACCTGTTGGCCATTTACTTCAATCAGTTCCACCACAGGTGGTCTCTCTTGGTCCTGAGTGTCTTTCATCTCCTTGACCGTTTCCTTGCCTTCCTCTTTTAATTCCTCGAGGTTGGTTATGCAATTGGCGTCGTTTGCCTTGCATCTGCAGTCCACAGTATTATGTGTTATCGACTGGCAGTGTGTGCACCATGTTCCTTTCCTAGGTTTCCGTGTGTCCTTTTTGTTCCTTTCTCCTTCGCCGACCTCAGCCTTGTCTGTGATCACCGATGTAGGAATCACTTTGCATGCTGCGAAGTAAGAACTTTTAGGTTTCGATCTGCAGTCTTTTGTGTTGTGAGAGGCCGCCTTGCAAAATGAACACCACTTCTCAGACCACTGTCGTTTCGCTTGAGAATTCGAGGTGCTCTGGTTTCCTACCTTTGAACTCTCCTCTGTGTGCTTTATATAAGGTTCCATTTTTTCTCCTTCCCAGTTTTTAGGTTTCTTTTTCTCTTGTTTCTCCTGACCTTTGGTTTGGGTACTTAGTTCCTCAGTTTCACCATGTACTTCCACGAATCGTTCCGCCAGCTTATTCACAACATCAATCCGTTCCGCCCCTTGTTCTCCCAAGAAGGTTCTGAGAGGTTTCGACATTTGCTTTCGCATCTGGTCGACCACCATCATCTCTTCGAGACTCTCATAATCCCTCTTGAATTCTGCCAAGTCCATCCATTTCTGGAGATAGGATTTCAGCCTTAGACTGTAGGCGGCGAATAGTTCTCCCGGCTCTCGTCTAGACGATCTAAACTTCTTCCTATACGTTTGTGCTGTGACTTCATAATGTTTCATCAAAGCGGCTTTCAATTCCTCATACTGATTTTCCTGTCCTGGTGGTAGGCGTGTGTAGACCTCGTAGCCCGAACCACGTAAAGACTGGGATACTTTAAGAGCCCATCTGGTTCTATCCAGTCCCATAGCGACTGCCATAGCCTCGAACCGATCCAAAAACTGGTATATCTTCTCTTTATTTTCATCAAAGACTGCCAAGGGAAACTTCATGGCATGGTAACCCTGTCCACTCATGTAGGTTGCCCCAGGTGAAGATGAACTTCCTTCTGCTGCATCTATTTCACCATTAGTTTGTGTCTTGAGTTCTAACTCTTTCAAGCGGTATTCATGTTCCATTTCTTGTCTCCTGGCATTCTGTTCCATTTCCAGTTTCTTGGTCTCCTGGTCCATTTTCTTGGCCTCTTGTTCCATTTCCAGTTTCTTGGTCTCCTGGTCCATTTTCTTGGCCTCTTGTTCCATTTCCAGTTTCTTGGTCTCCACCTCTATTCTTCTCACTTCCAACTCGGTCTTTCGCTCTTCTCGTTCTGCTTGACGAATCTCTCGCTCTCTTTCTTGTATGTAATCAGTTAAGTCTGAACCAGCCAACCCAATTTCTTCTCCGTTGGCCCTAAGTTCTGCTGTAGTTAGTTTGGGGGTGGCCATAGTTAAAGCAGGTAAGTCGGCACGTTGAGTCAAGACACCTCAAGGCAGTAAAAAGTACTCACTATAAACCGATAATCTACCTAGAACCTATATCATTTTCTATGCCTATCTAATATTATAAATCTACAACACCACACAGTACATCACAACCACTCTCTCATCCACAAGAGGAGATATAGGATAAAGACTTATGTAGACGTGTGACCGTGTGACTAGGTATGTAATGTGTCTTACCACCTATCCACATTCATTCTGTCTGGAACTTTCTCACTGTAAAGTCACCAGAATTCATGAAATGTTTCTACCATAAATGTAATGGCACCATATATCCAATGGACGTCCTTCCATTAAAAGTCATCAATATATACTTCTTTTTCTTTTATTCCAATCAGTATGTCCCAACATGCAGATACTCCGCTATGCCTGTGCCAATATGCAAGTACCCCTTTATTCATATGCCATGTTATGCCTTCCGGTCATATGGGTATTCTGTATGTACGTATGCCGCTCGCTCCACCAATTATGTCCTGTTATTCCCGAGAGGAGATTGGAATCAACAAGCACATCTTTAAACTTAGTATCTGTTGGGATTATTGACTGACTTTTGTCTACACTCCTCTCTTCTGTCTTCCATTCCATATATCTATTTCTTTCACTCTCTCTATTATTCCCTCAA